>OX459102.1:17006659-17359159 GCA_949775045.1 Metridium senile | reverse complement strand
CGCCCCTGATGATTGTCCATTATTACTCCAAGGTTGCGTGCAGATGGTACAGGTGAGATGTTAAACCCATTTATGTCGAGCCCATCGATAGTACTGACCTTTGAGAAGCGAGAGGACAGATGAACAATTTCTGTCTTGTCTGGATTACACGCTAGACCATTTGTATTGCACCAGTCAAGAATGTCCTTTACGCACACTTCAAGTTTAGATAAAACAGATGGGCGTTCATCAATGGAACCAATAGAAACATACAGCTGTGTGTCATCAGCGTACATCATCATGTTGAGCCCATGTGCCAAGATGACATCCTGAAGGGGAGCAAAAAACAGGGAGAAAAGTAAAGGCCCGAGCACGGATCCCTGGGGTACACCGAACTGAAATGATTTCTCCTGCGAGGGACTATTCTTGATAATGACTCGTTGGGATCTTTCGCTTAGGTAAGATCTGAACCATTCCAGCGCAGACCCCATAATTCCATAGCGATGCTGAAGTCGAGAGAGAAGAACACTGTGGTCGATAGTATCAAACGCAGAAGACAAGTCCAAAAGAATTAAGACCACCTCTTGATGTCTATCGATCGCAGTCAGAATATCGTTGAAGACTCGTAATAGTGCTGTTTCAGTGCTATGAAAGGACCTGTATGCTGACTGGTACTTAGCAAGCAGACCGTTAGGTGTAAGGTAATTCAGGTTTTGTGTGGCAGCAGCACGTTCGAGTATTTTTGAGAGAAAGGCAATGTTTGTAATTGGTCGATAGCTTGAAAGCTCCTCACGGTCAAGCGTATGTTTCTTGATTGAAGGATGGATTATGCCTTTCTTAAGTAGAGCAGGAAAAACACCCAAAGTCAGTGAAGTATTAATAATGTTAGTCAGTGTTGGAGCTAAGACATCAATGGATTGTTTCAGGAGGTTAGTAGGCACAGGATCCAGATTACAGAACTTAGATTTAGACTTCATTAGAAGCTCTCGCACGTAGTCTTCAGACACTTCTGAGAACCCACAAAAGGATGTCTGACACAGAGACTTATTGAGCGTTACAGAAAGATCATGTCATGTCATGTCATGTCATGTCATGTCATGTCATTTTATATATTTCGAAGAATATTGAATATTTGTAATATGAAGATCCCTACAGGGAACCTAATAAACCTATTGTGTATTGTATCATATAATATGATAATTATCAAATAAGATTGACACCGCATCGATTTACGTATACGTGTGACACTACATCTAATTGCAAAAACGTTGTCATATAGAAAAGAACATTTGTACTTTAGTGGAAAAGGAATACATTAAAAACACAAAAGAATATCACTGAAGCTGAACGCTTCTTTTGTCTTTTTAATGTATTCCTTTTCCACTAAAGTACAAATATTCTATTTCTATATGACAACGTTTTTGCAATTAGGTGTATCTTTGACCAGTAAATAGACTATAGGTTTGTTATAGTCTAAAACATAATTTGAAGACACAAACTTTTAAAAAGGAATAAAAAAACACCGTACATACTTTAGGATTATCTAATTCATCTTTGACGTACTGCCAGCCAAGTCCATCTTGATAGTAGGTTATCGTAAATGTCTTGACATAGGTTTGATAACCTACATTGTATCCCTGAATATCGATACTCGTAATATTTCTTACTCGACCTGAATGATAGAAAATAAATATAATTAGTATCATTATCTTCACCATCATTATGATTATCATGAAAGGTAGCACCATTACCGCTATTATTATGATAGTCATCATCATCGTCACCATCCTCATTAAAATCACCATCATCAATAATTACATTCAACATCATCATCATCATCATCACCATCCTTAGTAAAATCATCATCATCAATGGTTACATTCATGCATCATCATCATCATCATCATAACCATCATCATCATCATCATAACCATCATCATCATCATCATCATCATCATCATCATAACCATCATCATCATCATCATCATCATCATCATCATCATCATCATAACCATCATCATCATCATCATCATCATCATCATAACCATCATCATCATCATCATCATCATGTGTTTTTTGAGGAGTCGACTCCAATAAGTTTCCAAGTATTCCGGTCTTGGGCAGCACGCCTAATTAGATATTGATGATAATAGTGGTGATATTATGATGATTGTAATACAATCATCATAATATCACCACTAATATTATCAATATCATCACGAATTATCATTACCATCGTCTTCACCATCATTACCCCAACCATCTCCACCACCATTACCATCCTTAATATTATCAACACGATCATCTAACAAATTTATAATAAACATCCAAAAAGTCATCGCCATCATTATCCCCATCATCATATCACCACCACCATCATGATCATCATCCTAAACTGATTATCATTACGATCATTATATTACTAACAAAATTATGATAAACGTCAGTAAGTTCTGGCACTTCTCAAACAATGTACATCACCTAGGTCTATGTATAAGTACTCATTCATGTCTGAACCACCTGCACACCAAGCACTTGGGATATTTATAACTGCTCTGTACGCATACAGCGCTCCATAATGCGACGAACTCTGTAAGGTGGACGCATCTGCCTTCAGGATCCCTGTGGAAAACATGGCGGAACTATCTGAAAAAGATATCAAAATAAGTATAAGTATAATAAAATGACTGATCTTCTAGTGCCGAGAATTAAGAGAAGCTCCCTTGATGGGCGAACCTTCGAGTTTGCTGGCCCTAAGCTATGGAACTCCCTCCCAAAAAATCTAAAACTAATCAAAGACACAAATCGCTTTAAAAAAGAACTTAAGACATTTATTTTTAAATCTGTATATAGCTTTTAATCGTTTTTAGATTATGCAGTTTTTATTCTAGATTTTTAATATTATTATTAGCACTAATTCTTTCAAATTAATTAGATATATAAATGTAGTAAATTATTTTATTTTAATCAATTAAATTATAAAAACGGACCGAAAAATGTACAAAAAAATCGAATAAGTAAGCATCATAGATCATCAAATGAGATCTACGATAGATTTTGCCATCAAGGTCACCCTGTTAGCCGGGATAACTCTATTGTTTTGAGTCCCCCGAGGAATACAAAACAAAATAGTTATCCCGGCTAGCAGGGACAACTCGCTTTCATATAAACAGCCCCTTAGAAGCCGCACATATACGCAACAAAAAACCTGAGATAAATTCCCGTGACGAATGCGCTGAATCGAAAGAACTATTGTTTTGACACTATTGTTCTACACTCGCATAACTATGTAAGTTTCGTACAATTTTAATATATGTCCTCAAACCTACTCATATAATCATAGATAGCTTATAAGAAGTTTAAAATGTTCAAGGAAACTATGATAATACTTAACGGTTTAATTATGCTTGAATTCATACCTGCTGTAGTGGCAGTTACACAAGTAACCAATAGAATGATAGAAGAACTAAACAAGAAACTTGAAAAACGCGACATTAAAACATTGTATCTTGAATAAATATCCTAGATTCAGCTCAAATAAAAGAGATAAAAGATATGACGTAACTAAAGAGTGACGTAATGAAATAGGCTATGAATTAGAATATGACGTCATTGGAGAATGCGCGCGCATTTTTACATTCAATTACCTCGCATATTACGTCATAGCCTATTTCATTACGTCACTCTTTTATTACGTCATTTGTTTTTTGTAATTTTTTGTTTTTTAACCGAACCAAGGATATAAATTCAAGTTGACAATGTTTTAATGTCGCGTTTTTCAGGTTTTTTGTTTAGTTCGTCTATTTTTCTATTGGTTTCTTGTGTAACTGCCAGCAGAACAGGTATGAACTCATTTACAATTAAACCGTGAAGTATAGGTGGACACGTACAGTGACATAGTAGTCGTTATGGTTTTGCCAACCAACCAATGTAATAAGAACAAAGAAAATCATAACAAATCTATTGTTAAAATGGTTGGCAAATCAGCACAATACCAACACTTGCAAACACCTATTATAATAATTTTCTTGAACATTTTTAACTTCTTACAGTGCGACTCGCCGTACCGTAGTCACTTACAAAATTATTTGATGAATTTTTGACATTATTTTGACATTTTTTCATCTCAATCGGACCAATCAGATACACTTTTATATCGAGAGGCGGAGTTTATATCGATCAGAGGCGGAGACTTTAGATACTTTGATGTCTGTAATTGGTCCAATTGAGATGAACAAATGTCAAAATAATGTCAAAAATTCATCAAAAGTTTGTGTAGGTGACTACGGTACGGCGAGTCGCACTGTAAGCTGTCTATGATGTTTAGTACTTAATTTTTTTCAAATTATTCGAATTTTTTGTACATATTCCGGTCCGTTCTTATTATACTCATCGAAACTCATTTTGATATCTTTTTCAGATTGTTCCGCCATGTTTACCACAGGAATCCTGAAGGCAGATTCGTCCACCTTACAGAGTACATCGAACTCAGCTGATCTGGATCCGTACAAAGCAATAGTAAATACCAGCAGGGCCTGGTGTGCAGCTACTGCAGACATGTATCAATACTTACACATAGAGCTAGGTGATGTACATTGTATGAAAAGTGCCAGAACTTACTGACGTTTTGGATGTTTATCATAATTTTGTTAGTAATGATCGTGTTGATAATATTAAGAATGATGATTATGATGGTGGTGGTGGTGGT
Organism: Metridium senile; assembly: GCA_949775045.1. Classification (NCBI taxonomy): domain Eukaryota; kingdom Metazoa; phylum Cnidaria; class Anthozoa; order Actiniaria; family Metridiidae; genus Metridium; species Metridium senile. Next base: position 17,354,472 of record OX459102.1, on the reverse strand, counting down.
GGTGGTGGTGATATGATTATGGGCCGGGGATAATGATGGTGATGACTTTTTGGATGTTTATTATAAGTTTGTTACATGATCGGGATGTTTATCATAATTTTGTTAGTAATGATCGTGTTGATAATATTAAGAATGATGATTATGATGGTGGTGGTGGTGGTGGTGGTGGTGATATGATTATGGGCCGGGGATAATGATGGTGATGACTTTTTGGATGTTTATTATAAGTTTGTTACATGATCGTATTGATAATATTAAGGATGATGATGATATGGTGGTGGTGGTGGTGGTGATATAATGTTGGGCCGGGGATAATGATGGTGAATACTTTTTGGATGTTTATTATAAGTTTGTTAGATGATCGTGTTGATAATATTAAGGATGATGATGATATGGTGGTGGTGGTGGTGGTGATATAATGTTGGGCCGGGGATAATGATGGTGATGACTTTTTGGATGTTTATTATAAGTTTGTTAGATGATCGTGTTGATAATATTAAGGATGATGATGATTCGTGATGATATCAATAATAATATTGGTGATATATATGATGATTGTAATCTAATTAGGCGTGCTGCCCAAGACCGGAATACTTGGAGACTTATTTGAGTCGACTCCTTAAAAACAGTCCACCGATAATGATAATGATGTGATGATGATGATGCATGAATGTAACCATTGATGATGATGATTTTAATGAGGATGATGATAATGATGATGTTGAATGTAATTATTGATGATGGTGATTTTAATGAGGATGGTGACGATGATGATGACTATCATAATAATAGCGGTAATGGTGCTACCTTTCATGATAATAATAATGATGGTGAAGATAATGATACTAATTATATTTATTTTTTATCATTCAGGTCGAGTAAGAAATATTACGAGTATCGATATTCAGGGATACAATCCAGGTTTTTCAACCTATGTCAAGACATTTACGATAACCTACTATCAAGATGGACTTGGCTGGCAGTACGTCAAAGATGAATTAGATGATCCTAAAGTATGCACGGTGTTTTCTTATTCATTTTTTAAAAGTTTGTGTATTTAAATTATGTTTTAGACTATAACAAACCTATAGTCTATTTACTGGTCAAAGATAACGTCACACGTATACGTAAATCCATGCGGTGTCAATCTCGTTTGATAATTATCATATTATATGATTCAATACACAATAGGTTTATTAGGTTCCCTGTAGGGATCTTCATACCTAATTTACAACAACTGATATACTTTATTACAAATAATACAATAATCTTCGAAATATATATAAAATTATCTAATACACATACTACAGTAAAAAAAAAAGAGTTGACACTATGATGTAATAATGATAATGCTATAATAAAAATGATATGATATTTGATTGATAATCATTCACGATAGTCGTTCCAGTTTTATTAATAAAAATAGAAAAACGATTGAGCAGTTAATCCTTCACTATGCGTACGTCAAGTAAGTAAGTTCGTAATAAGTTATACTAAACATTAATCATTCACGATAGTCGTTCCAGTTTTATTAATAAAAATAGAAAAACGATTGAGCAGTTAATCCTTCACTATGCGTACGTCAAGTAAGTAAGTTCGTAATAAGTTATACTAAACATTCCCTTAAGGTATCTACTATATATGTAGAAACATCACAGTTTTTCATTTTTAATATCACCTTGTCGTTTACATTAGTCATGGGTTGTTGTGTTTCTTTATCAATTGTTTTAATAATAGTTTACTCGCTAGTTTCCAGTTCTATATATAAACAGTTCTTCATTGTATTTTTGATATCACCTTGTCGTTGACAGTTGTATTTCTTTATCAGGTGTTTATTAACGATGCATCAAATGAGAATGATATCATTAATCATCCTGTATCTCTGTCAACTACTCGTCTAAGACTCAACCCTCAGAGCTGGTATGGCTGGATTTGCATGAAGATTGAATTGTATACTAGTGACCCAGGTATGTATAGCAATGACGATGATGATTATGATGGTGATCATGTTGTATTATGACGATTATGATGGTGGTGGTTGTGGTTGTGGTGGTGGTGGTGGCGATGATGATGCATGATGCTGTATGATGGTAATGAGGATGATGGTGGTGTTGATGATGATGATGATGGTGGTGATGATGATGGTGGTGATGATGATGGTGATGATGATGATGATGGTGGTGATGATGGTGGTGATGATGATGATGATGGTGATGATGATGATGGTGGTGATGATGATGGTGGTGATGATGATGGTGGTGATGATGATGGTGATGATGATGATGATGGTGATGATGATGGTGGTGATGATGATGGTGGTGATGATGATGGTGATGATGATGATGATGGTGATGATGATGGTGGTGATGATGATGATGATGATGGTGGTGGTGGTGGTGATGATGATGATGATGGTGATGATGATGATGGTGGTGATGATGATGGTGGTGATGATGATGGTGATGATGATGATGGTGATGATGATGATGACGACAGTGGTGGTGGTGATGATGCATGGGGGTGATAATGATAATAATTATGATTTTAATGTCGATTATAATGGGTTTTTTTGATGATTATGATGATTATGATGATAGCGATGAATATGATAGTGATGTTAATGCCAATGGTAATTAAAAGTGATTGACCTGTTGTTCCAGTGAATGGCGGTTTCTCTGGATGGTCTTCGTGGGGGCAGTGTATGCTAAATCATACACAAATCAAGACACGGTCATGTAATTCCCCTCCACCAGCGAGAGGAGGTCTCATATGTGAAGGCAACTTTACCATGTCGCAACCATGTACACCCAACATTACAGGTACATCGATTAATGAGATATATGAGTGAAAAGGTTTACGTAGCCTGAGTTGAACAGACGGTGAAACGCCGCCCAGTTTTCTCTGTTTTCTGAGTTGCTTAATCGCAGAACTATCGATCGAGTGAGAGATCAGTCAGGTTTCAAGTCCTGGTAAGACCGAATTAACAATATCCATGGTCTTAAAATAATTGAGAATATACTACATTTTTTTGCAAATATTTAAACCTTCATGTATTGTTCTTAAACTGAATAACAACCAATGTCATGACTATTATCATCTAGCTTCAGATCAATCAGATCAATGTGACTCAAAGCCATGTCAAAATGGCTCCTCGTGCATCTCGACTGGCAGTAACTATACATGTAATTGTACGATTGGTTTCATTGGTCCAAACTGCACTCTCTTAGGTAAGGCGTATGTACAACATATGTTATATGCAATATTATTCCGTCCTTTAACTTCAACCACAAGACACCTCGAGGATGGCATAGTTGCCTTCTGTGCAAGATGTCCCGGTTCGATTTCCAGTAAACTTGCTCGCATGCTTGTTTGACTTCTTTCAGCTCCTCAGTGTCATCTTGAGTTAACTTTAAACACCGTTAAATGCATGATACATTGTAATCACAATCATCGTCATCATCATCATGATTGTAATCTGGCTGTATTGTTGTTTGTGCAGATCCTTGTAGCCCCAATCCTTGTAGGAATGGCTCAACATGTTTGTCTTTCGTTAATTCAACCACAATCGACTATATGTGCAACTGTACACAAGGATTTGAAGGAAAGAATTGTACCAGATATAAGGGTAGGTTGTATCCTGAGTGGGGGAGCTCCTCTATACTACTGGGCTGGGATTTTAGACGGCAATATCATACCCGACCCTTAAAGAGAGCCTAATGTAGTGTATTATACCATAATGGCTGATGAAAACAAAAATCTGCAAAGTGCTTGGTTTTAGGCATAAGGCGCATTGGCCACGTTTTGGCCAGAACGGAGACCATATGGTCTGCTTATTGGTGCACGAGGTATTAAGAACTTCATTAGAAGCGAAGAAGAGCAGCCGCGTCTATACTGTCCCCATTAACTTTCTTCTATAACGTATTTTATCGATGTGTTTGTTGTGTCTAGATATCATCTGGGAGTTCACATCGGAAAAACAGCATGGAATTGAAGAAGGTCTGTGTACTGATATTATTACATTTTCCTATCAATTATTTTAATGTTCACAACATAACACGTACTCCAGTGTCACCGTGTTGTGAACAACAGGAAGCCCAACCTTATTTTCTACTAGGGGCCCGCTTCGTTGGGACCACAAGTCCGTTAGCGTGTTCCCTCACCGTTTACAATTGTAGTTTTTTTTTCTTCTTATTTTGTATTCAACGTTTGTACTTAGTTTGTAATTGTTCTCGGTGAAATCCTCTAAATAAAAATAAAATAGTACATGTTTAACTTTTTCAAGCTAACGTTTTGATGTTTCTCTGTAGTTCTCAAGTATCAGTGTTGTGAACCACAGGAAGCCCAACCTTATTATCTAATTCATAGTTTACATTCTAAAGCTAACGTTTAGATGTTTCTCTGTAGTTCTCATTCCCGTGGCGGCCGGTGTGACGACCTCAGCGGCTGTATCTGGCTCAGTTGGATTTCTCTACTGGATCGTAAAAAGAAGACTAAACGCAGTGTACGTAAAACAATGCGACTTTTTGATAAAATATGTAGCCACTTTAGTTTGGACTCTATCCCACATCAAAGATTTGATTGCCAAAAATACCCAAATAAGTATGGCTTTAAGTGTGTAAAAGACTGAATTCTTGGGTTTATTCCCTTCTACATAATGAAACCCAAATAAGTCACAATGACAATTTTAGAATAACATTTATTCTCTTTTTTTCCTAGAATGAATTTGGACATCTCAGCCGTGTAGTGTTTTTATTTATTTATTCAAGTACCGATGGATACTGCATTCTGAAAACTCTTTACACAAAAAAATAATACTTTATTACAACTTGGTTTGTCCTGTGGTATTTCACATTCAATATACGATATATAACTATTGGTATGTTATATATTATTTAGAATAACCCAATTTCAATAGTTTGAGTGATCATACACAATTTATATATTGCTCCCTTTCTCAAGACAACGTGTTCATCATACATAAATAACCTCGTTCCCAAGACCTTATCCCTTTATTGTTACTTTGCATTGGTTCGCCATATCCAGATATCAAATGTACAGGAGGTTCAAATCATGCAAAATGAAGCGTTAATGGCAGGGCAAGCACCTTAGAAGAACTCAAAATTAACTGGATTGACATTGACATTGACATTTGAGTGAACCTCACAAAAAGAGCTGTAGTGGTAATTGTAATTTTGTAATGTCATCATCATCTCCCCCTTCTACTACCTCAGCAGGTTGGGTTCCTACGCGTACGATTTGATCCAACAGGCAGTGAACTTGACTAATGCACTGCATTTAAGGTGTTGAGACAGACATAAGTTCATGTAGTTGTAGTGTGTGGGCAAGTCAAACAACTTGACGAGCCCTGATGGGACTGATAATTGTAAAATATATTTAAGGTATATAATACTATAAACAGCTCAAGAGCTGTTGAGCAAGAGAGGAATTTAAAGAAACACTAAGCATAGCCAAGTGTTTTTTTTTTACTTCTCAAATGCTCTGTTTTAATATATCACAGTACATAGACACAAACACATGTTATAGAGTGCACGCCACATAAGCGTGAAACAATTATAGCGCCTAATAATATTTAGTTATCAACTAGAGTACAAACACTAAAAGTGTGCAATACTTTTGCACTATTTACCACTAAATAGTGTTGATTAATCAATAGAGAACAATAGAATTAGCATAATTTAGCAGTATTTAGTGGTATTTATGTTGCACACTTTTAATGTTTGTACTCTATAAAGTTATCAACAAACTAAGAATTCACTCGGGCATAAACTATAGGTGCAAACAAATACAAAAGGTGCAAATGAAGCCATTGTATGTACATTTTTTTTTTCTACATAAATCATCTAATTCATCTAAAAAAGGATAAAAAGACACACGAACGCATCTATGATGCGAAAATAAAGCCAAAATAACGACACAAGACGCAAATAAAATTTTTCTACCAGCTTTATTGTTCGAGCTCTAAAAATGAAGACACAAACACACCTCTGACAAAGCTAAAACATAAGCAATAAGACGCAAATAAAATCATTTCTCACTACTTTATTGGAAGCTTACCAAGTTAACACCACTGTACACGACCCACATAAACGTTTCACCAATATTTTATTTTTGTACAAAACACAAGAATTAAGTTAAATTAAGCTAGTAAAACAACCTCATTTGATTTCATTTATCTGAGCCGGCATTACACTAAAATTACCTTTTACTGTATTTTTAATGCATTCCTTCAACACACAATAATAAAAGGAAATAACAAGAAAGAAATTGAGCCGTCCTATCACATTAAACATATCTCCAGTGTGAACTGTGCTCCAAATGTGCTTTAGTCCTGTCAGTTTTGTATCGGTGACCAAAATGAGCTTGGAAACGCACGTTTACGCATAATTATCTGCACCAAAAATGTAGCTATTAAATTATCACGTGCACTGTTCTGCCTAAGTGATAGCACTAGTTTGTGCAAGTTTGTGAAGAATAGTGTATAATAGTTAAGTTTTATTTCACGCTTATATGACGTGCACTCTATATTGTGTTTTGTTAAAGGGAAGACTGCTCTAAGGCCTCGTCTACACGAATCCGATCCGGCTGAAACCGCATAGAAATATTTGCGTCCACACGAATCCGCGTATCCGGATACTTTTGAAACCGAATACTTTTTGATGCGAATCGGCCTATCGTCCACACAAATCCAGTGAATCCGGTCACCGAAACCGCATACTTTTACTTGAATCCTCCGGATACGCGGATTCGTGTGGACGCAAATATTTCTATGCGGTTTCAGCCGGATCGGATTCGTGTAGACGAGGCCTAAGATTGGTAGGCTGGTATCTGGATCTTTATTGGCTAGAGTTATACTGCATTGGACTTAATTTCTCCTCTGCTCATCTAGTTTACAAAGCTTTACAAGCTAAAACTTACTTCTATCTATATGAAAATGTTCAATGCACAGGGTGGTTAACACTGACATTGACAAAGCTATTGATTGGCCAACCATAATGGTGTGGCGTAATTGTGGACAGCAGATGTATTCGAAAATCATCTTAGAAAGTGTGTTCCTCTTTAGGGGCATACTGGATTATCGTTGTGTGAGTAGCATACGCGCGATTGTAGGAATCTAATCACTATATATTTGTAAACTATGATTAAAAAATAGGAAGGTTCCCTTTGACTAGAAGGTCAGCTGTGAATCACTTACAATATTCATGAGCTACAAGGTTATTGGTAACCCGACTGACCCGACCTTTAACCGCAAGGAACAAAGATTAATTAAATGTCACGTCGACTAATTAATTGGGTTACCCATACCATAGACTTCTAGTCTCTGATTTTGACGTACTTTGCGAACAGAGCCACCTTTCTCCCCCGCCGAAAAGCGAGAGAAAAATGGCTCTGCCGACTCCCGTAATTACCCTTGTGAGTATGCGTGAGGGTGACGTAATATGACGTAGCATTTTTTTTAAAATGATTTTTTTCATATGTAAACGGAAATTCACAAATGCTTGTGACGTTGGCGGGAAAAACCGGTTTTAAACCAGTTTACTTGATAGATAACCCATAATTTTTACATCCAAAAAATAAATTACAAACGAGTAATCCTAAATCCTCAATTTGTCCTAAATGCTGCAAAAATAATCCATAATCCTTAAACGTTTGGGTCAATAATCCATATCCCTGCTCTAAAAAACCCTAATAATCCATAATCCTAAAACCCTATAGCTAACAGGGCCTCAAAGGTGGCTCTGTTCGCAGAGTGATTTTGACGTTGATCGACATTAATACCAAAAACTAGGCTTTTCCGCAAGAGATATTTATTTTCTAGTTTTAAGATGTTTAACAATATAGTCGAAATATATGTAATTTATTCTCTTGACATGTTATAAAAGGCTGAGCATGTCTATGTTTTTTTGGATATACACATTAGCCAGCCAATAAGAGCACACCTACTATCTCAAATATTTTATATATAATTATTATATTCAGTCTAACTATTTTATTCCGACGACGGGCTAAAGCTTGAAACGTTAAGCCAACATGTTTTACGGTATTCTATTTTATAGATAATAATATGTATGCAAACAATGTATAAAACACAACGTTTTTAATATTCATCACAAAGAGATGTAAAATAAAATTAGTTTTACATTATTAATGTTATACTCTACATTGTAGATATAAATATCAAACAGATTCAACAAATAAATATATAACTCTTTGAATAACACAATAAACATTGTAAACTATAGTGGCCAAATTAGCTAGGCTATTAAAAACATGAACTATCACGTAAGAATTTGAGGATTTACACGACAATGGCGACAGTTTTGATTTTTTTTGTAGTGATTTAGCCTCCAACGGCCGCCATCTTGAGTTTTTGTCATAATTATAGAGGAAACCTTTAATTTAAATTTGTATTTGTATATTTGGGAATCCAGTTTTTCTAATATAATTACGTTGTTGACTGATTTACATGTATAATTATTATTTTTCAAATAAAAATCATTTACAATCAACTTCTTTTTTGTTTCGTAAAATGAAAATTAATAATACTTGTTTGACGGGCTACGTCAATCTCGTTCTCAGAGCCCGCGTAACTATTGGCCTGCGGCTGTAATCAATCAACAAAATAATTACTAGGGCTTCTTGGTTCTCAAATTGGAGGGTCAGATCCCAGGAGTTCCTAGCAACAATGATATCATGTCTCATTTGAAGCCCGAGTGATCGCATGGCGTCTAGTTACATTAGAAAAACTGGATTCTGTAATACAAAAAGTGTCCTCTAATATGACAAAATAATAATAATAACTAATAATAATTAATAAAAAAAACTCAAGATGGCAGGCATTGGAGACAAAATCACTACAAAAGATTCAAAACTGTCACCATTTTCAATTCGACTTAATTCGGAACAGAAAGTATTAAAGAGAATGTTTAGATATATATTGCCTAAAGCATTATTTAATAAGATGGCAACCTACAGGACGACTTTTCAAAAAATAATAAAAACAAAATCAGTAAGACCCGTATTTACTCGACAAACAGACGAAACAGCTATATACAAATAACTATAATTATTCAAAATGCTCAATGTACTCTAAGAAAAAATACACAAAAACAAACAATTTTGCCCGGAACACCACAGGCAAATAATAAGTGTGAGTTTTACATTCAAAGGCCGTAGCTTGTTTGCTTTGGTTAGTGTTTGCGGCAAATGAAAAGAGGCTTTATTGTTATAATAGAAGTAGTATTCGGGAAATAACTAGTCTGTACTGCATCCCTGAAAATATGATGGTGTCGACGGTATCTTTGTACTCATAGAAAACCGACAATAAACATAGTATACTTTGTCAGGTCTTATCGAAATACATCATGCAAGAACAATTAACTCACTTTCTTGAGCGAAAACACTAGAACCATGAAATAAAAACAAAATAGTTACTAACTAATAGTTTTTATTTAGTGACTATTTAGTCAGTATCACTCAACCAGAATCATTAAATGTAAAAGGGAACAATACCTGATTACAACTTTACTTGTCTTTTATAGTAACTAATAGTCGCTAAATAAGAACTATTACACACTAACAATTTAAATTGATTTTGTTTCATGGTTCTAGTGTTTTCGCTCTATAGTTTATAGTAGTTGATGGTGAACAAGACAAAACAACGGCTTTGCTATTATTACTATTAATTACTACTATTACTAGCTAAATTGTTTGAGTGTGTGTCTGAGTCTCCCTCATTAGTAGGGCACACTTGTCCATTTTAGAAGAATTGAGACGTTAAAAAAAGTGATTTATGATGGTAATTGGGCTGAGTGGAGTCCAATTCGGTCTGTAATCATACGAGTGATTACAAAATCGAATAGCGGGAGTCCGATTTGTTTATCACGAGTATGATTACAGACAGAATTGGACGACACAAAGTTTCATTACCAATTAATCATAACTATTACAATTTCAGAGAAAAATATGTGGAGTTTCTAATAAAAATGAAAAAATCCTCCATTTTTGAAAAAACCTCATTTTTTGAGAATAATTTTCGTTGCTATAGTGATTTGTATCAATTCAGTGATTGGTTGATTAATCTGAAAGCAGTAAAATCATTGGCTCATAAAACTGTCCGATAACAACTGTTACAAAAACAAGATGATTAGTGGAAAATAGAGCAGTCTGTCAACCAATCAGATTCGAGGAAATTATATAATAGTTATGATTATTTTTTTAATTACTATGATAGTCTACTACTAACGAGTAGTTTTCTTGCAATTATTTACAAAACTTTCATCGGTTTTATAGAGACAGAAATGGGCTTGTTTTGTTAGCTTTACCCACACAACGGTCACTACGCATGCGTGGCAAAATTTTCACAGCGGTAAACATTAGGAATGCTCGTAATACAGTGTTTGAAGTCGATTTATAAGAAATTCCCTGAATATATATATAAGCTTGAAGTTTCGTGTACATAACCTTTGTTATATTTTAAAGCTACCATGAGTATTTTTTTTACCTTTGTATTTTTGTTTATATTTTGAGAAAAAAGTGATTAAAGTCGTACACTCCATCGTTTCTACATAAAGTCCGTACTAATGTCAGATTTGTGTGCTGGATCATTTTACTTGATTTTTTCGCGCATGCGTAGTCATTTGTTAGCTTTACCTACAGTCAGTCCAGCCCAGCCTCTCCTCCACATGCACGTTGCCAGTATTGATTATATTAATATATTATTAGTTATTTATTAATAGTTTATCAGTTTTCAACTAAATCGTTCAGTATCAGTATGTTAATATTTCACACCCTCAACTCCCTATATACACATTGGAATTATTTATTAACTAGTTATCAGTATATTATTCAGTATTATTTATCATCAGTTTTCAACTTGATAATGATGTCTATTGATAGAAAATTTTCTCAACAAAACTATGTACTATTTCAGTATGATTCAATAAAGAGGGTACTGAAGGGAGGGTCCGAATCCCATTTCCCAGTTTATATTTGGACCAAATCCCAGTCAAAAATCACATAATTCCATCAGTTTTGATTAAGTTTTCAATCCCATTCCCATTTTCTATTGTTCTTTTATTTGTAAATCCCAGTCCCAGTGCATCAATCCCATTTTCCCAGTCAAAAATAAAGCCAATCCCAGCTCCCATTTTACTCCTTCAGGACCCTCAATAAACGGCCACTAAGCCGCCTTAATTTGTTACTTGCCTCCGTCCTTTAATATCAAACCGATCTCGGCCAATGCATTTCTGAGAAAGCTTCAGAAGGCATAAATATAATTGCTGTGCTTTTTCATTTAATACAATGTGAATCTCATCGTGTAAAACTAAAAATAGACATTTTTATCAACATAAAGACAGCCAAAGTCTTCCCGCCAAAATCAGTCTAAATGAGTTGATATGCCGCGGCCATCTACAATCGTAACATAAAATAAATGTGACTTCTTAAAAAGATTGAAAGACATAGTAAACATAGTTTATTGGATGATAATTTCAAACCGGCTGGAATCAAACACTTTATCGGAAACCGTCGCTTTGGACATGCTAGAGTGTTTTAGTAAACATGTTTTGATCTCATTTTAAAATGTTGATTTTCCTTCAGATTGGTGTGTATATAAAAAAAGATTAGAGAACTAGATTGACATATTTCAACTTTTAAAGTACCATATACTGCTATTTTAAAAACGTTGACTGAGAATGATTTTCTCGAATCCCAAACCGAAATGCATTATGGATGTCTAATCACATAATAATTTGTGGTGATATCTAAATGGCTTGGTATCTACATCGTTTTATACTGATCCACTTCAGAGGTTTTGGAAGAGCTGGCCTAGAAGGGGAGGCCTAGACGGTCCGTATGTGTGTATTAATTAGAAGTAGAGTTTTAAGTTGAAAGCTATTTTGAAATACATCAACAACAGCAACAGCAATTTTTTTTTCTTGTTATTTTTGTAAAGAGCACCGAGATTTAATGGGGCGCGCTATATAAGAAATGTATTATTATTATAATCATCATCATCATCATTATCATCATCATCAACAAAAAGAACACAAAACAACACAAAAATCAATATTATCAAGAACATGAACAGCACTGATCAACATTAACAAACAAAAGCATCGACAACATCAAAAATAACAACAATAACAAAGAAAAATAGAAAAACAAAACATTATCAAGAACATAAACACCAATAACTTTAACAAACAACATCAACAACAACAACTAATCAACAACAGCAGCAGCAAAAATGATATTAATAACAACAACAACAACAACAACAGCAACAGCAAAACAACAGCAACACAAATAATATTATTAACATCAACAACAACAATATTAAAAACAAATAAACAACAACAACAACAACATCAGAAGCAACAATTACTAGACTAACAACAACAACAGCAGCAGAAAAAACAATAACAACATTATGTTAAATATGAAGAGAAAGAGACTTCATAAGGCATTTTAATTTTAATTTTAATTTTAAGTTTTAATGAAATTATCCAAACGTTTCGCCCTTCCAGGCTTCTTCAGTGGATTAACAATGGTTGGTAAATGGCTCAAAATTTGAATAATATACGAAATTAGCTAAACAATGTGAAAGGTTGATATAGAGGAAGAGCTAACAGATCTTACAGAAGAAGAACGAGCCTCATATACAAGTCAAGTCAAAGAACTTGAAAATCAAGTGTCAGCTGCAGAGGAAGAGTTTGACCAAGCTCAACAGGATGTGCAGAAACAAGAAACACAATATTAAAAACACAGAGAAATGATCCTAGAAATGATGGGCAAACGACCATTTGAAGGAAAGACAAGATACTGTTATGACGAGCATTGCCAGTGAGAAAAACAACCAAAAACATTATGAAAAGAAGATGATTCAGTTCAGTTCTCGAGTAGAGTTCAGTTCCTCAATTGAGTTCGCTGGTACCTCTTCAACGTGCTAAATACAAGTTATTGCAAGGGTTAAACTAGTGAAAGAGAAAGAGCTAGAAACAAGGATTCGTGAGACGAACTAATTAGATCGATCCACGATGAATAGCCTTTATAATTATATTAACAGGATTATAATGAGATTATTTACTAAGTGTTTTCGTGATGAAATTGCTTGTTTCACACAGGCTTTTCTCTGCTAGTAGTGTTTTAGATATGTCGCCTGTAGATATAATTAGGTTTTGTCAGCTCATTCGCCGAAGGCTCTCAGACCGGGTGTACACGAAAACAAACTCGTTTGGATATAACGCAATTATGTGAAAAACAGTTTACAGATCGTTCGTGTCAATTGGTTTTTAATTAGACATTTTGGTATATTTGACACAATTATTTATACATTTATACATTATCATAACTAATTTTACCACTACCACCACCACCATGCACCACCACCACCATCATCATCATCATCATCATCATCACCACCATCACCATCATCATCATGCTCACTATCATCATCATCATCATCATGCACCACTACCACCACCACCATGCACCACCACCACCACCACCATCATCATAATAATCATTATTATCATCATCATCATCATCATCATCATCATCATCATCATCATCATCATCATCATCACCATCACCATCATCATCATGCTCACCATCATCATCATCAGCATCATGCACCACTACCACCACCACCACCTACCACCACCACCATCATCATCATACTCAGCATCATCATCATCATCATCATCATTATCATCATCACCATCACCATCATCATCATCACCATCATTATCATCATCATGCACCACTACCACCACCACCTACCACCACCATCATCATCACAGCATCATCGTCATCATCATCATCATCATCATCACCACCACCGCCACCATCATCATCATCATCATACTCAGCATCATCGTCATCATCATCATCATCATCACCACCACCGCCACTATCATCGTCATCCTCGTCTTTATCACCACCACCATCATCACCATCGTCATCACCATCATCATTACCACTATTATTATCATCATCATCATCATCATTATCATTAAGTTGCGCTCAAGTGCATTATCATCATGATCATAATAATAATAACAATCTTTATTGCTATGGACATCTTAACCGCGTTCTTCATCATTATCATATTACTAGTTCCTGTTATTCTAAGTTCCATTTACAAACCCTGCAGGCCAATTACCCCAAGTCCTGTCTACCCACAGTTTCACAGCAGTAAAGACCATTTGAGAGCCAAATTCGTAATAGACCATTACTAAAATATTATCATAAATATAGACGTGTGACTGACAAGAACAATATTTCATGGGTAATTTAACAAGCCTGTAGAATAGAATAATAAATAAATATTTTTATATTTTTTATATTTTTTTAAGAAAATATTGACTGGATATCACTTTTAGACTATTATTATTATTATTCATAATATATTAGTATATTATATAGTGATCTCTTTTGATAGCATCGTGTAGGGAAGGCTATTTAAGGCGCACGTACGCTGCTGCCACCAGCTGGCTTGCAATTATCGGGGATTTGTAACTACGTACTGTGTGTTAATATAGTTGGTCGAATTACTTCGGTCTCAAAAGGCTTCACAATTTCAATGAACTATATATATCGCTATTCAGGGCGCATATTTACACTACAGCCTCGTTGTCTACAATCCTAAAGGGTTAGTTTGTAATGTAATGTGTGCTTGTATAGTGCATTTTACATCGTCTCAATACGCTTAACAAGTAAGAAAATAAACTTGAAAATCTACCTTCCAGATGGTTTTCCATGCACCTCGCTCATTTGTTGAATCATCTCAGGGTCTGACTGGGGGGCTCCCAATATCAGTTAACAGTTATCGAAAAAGACACGGAATTCTCAGTTAACAGTTAATTTTTTTAGCCGTTTCTCAGTTAACAGTTACCCTATTCAGACGTACCCTGCTATCTATTCGACCTGTTCAGTAGTTGAAGCTATTTGACAATATGTTATAGTATATTTCAGAGAAAGTATTTCATCTAATTTCAACTTGATTATCCTATACAAAATTATTAAATGGAAACTAGCGAGTAAACTGGCTAGTATAGGTTGTGTCAGTACTGATATTACCGACGAAGGGCTAAAGCTAAAGCTCTAAACGTCAGTAAAGTTAACATTTTTACGGTGTTACAAATTTTAAATTAATTCTGTTGTCTATAAAATTATTATTCATTAAAATGCTTATTGACCTTATTGTGATATAATTTGTATTTTTATTATGCTTAACAATGTTGTTTGTTTTTTTTTGAAAATCACCAAGGTTCATGAGGAGCTTCAGCTCACCAAACATGTATTTTTTATAATGCTCAAAAATATCTTTTTGAAAATCATCTAGGCCCTCACTAGCTAAACATTACACATTTATATGAGGAAAAAAAACCAGTATTTGGGACGTATATCTTTTATAATGCTTAAAAGTACCTTTTTGAAAATGACCTAGGTTCTTGAAACAGCTTCCTCACTAGCTAAACATTACACATTAATGTGTGAAAAAGAAAACCCCTGTACTTGGGAAGTTTTTATCAAAAGCTAAGTGATGTGGATATACGAGTGTTGTCAATATCGTGTTTAGATTGGAGTATTTAGATAGCTTAAGGGAGTACGTGAAGGAAATCACAGGAAACGAAACATTTTAGATGGAAGAAACAGCAATATAAGTCGATTAATAAAAAACTGAAAAAAGTAAAACAAAATGTCAACATAATGAATAGAAAGCACTCGAATAAAAAAATGGAAACAAAAATATCGCAAATGGAAGGAAATATACCAATTGATGAAAGATGGAACTAGTTGGTCAAGCAATATAAATTAAGTATATAATTTGGCTCAAAAAGCAATTTAAAATCTTGCTCATGATTAGTTTTGAGTAGACCAAAAATGTTTATATGATTTGTTTGTTGCTCATTATGTTGTTTTGCAAGAATCAGTTATTGGTCATCGGGGCTCATCGATGTTTCTACGCAATCAAAACATCGGATAAAAATACACAACATCGTGATGAATAATACATTTTTTTCAATATTTATTAAGCTTATTCCAATATTTATTGAACACTACTCTTTAATTAATTCAAGCTAACGAGTATATCTATTATAATTCAAATAAACTACTTCGATTAATGAGCGTTTTTAGTCCATTTAGACTCATAAGCCCATTACAGATAAGTACCCCAAAGGAGGCTTAACTCGGCTTAGTCAAGTGTATATATTAAAGATCATACTTCAAGGGATTTAGCGAAATACCATCTAGTTCTCTAGATCAAAACCCACAACAATAAAGGCTAAATCACCAGCATTAAATCGACGACTTTAGGGAGAAAAAACGATGATAATATTGTGATAGTTTTGCCGCAGGTTATTGCGAGTACTACACTCTAACTTGTACTTATTATATGGTTTAGCAATGGCGACATCCGTTGTTTTAACATTCGAGTGTCGATGATAATGAGTACTTACAGCGTTCTTTGACATGCATGTTTCAAATCCGCTTTCCATGTAGTAATTAAACTCTTTCAAAACATAATTATCTTTTTTACACGATCTATTATGGACGGTAATTTGTAGAAGTCATAATCGATCGATAATGTGCTAACATTTTCGGTGCACTTAACCGTGTGAAGTATTTTCATATATGCCTTACATTATTCCCTGTCAAACCACTTTTTTAATGTTTCTATTGAGGACGGTTTCTATTGAGTTATTAGTGGTTCCAATTAAAATCTTTCAGTAATTAATGGCAATACCATGTGAAATATGTTCAAATGTGGTCCATTAAAATAACCTCTCAGCTTGTTGTTAAGGTGGCCCAATGTTGAGATATTGGTTGTCAGCGCTTCTCTGTGAACCTTGATTTGTTTTTGCGACGTAAGGGATGAATATCATGCAGTTTTTTGAAATCGAGGCGGTTCCAGTCATGAGAAGTTGGTAGTTAGCGTGTCTGTAAGTGCCTTCTCTTCGGTAGTTCTCCTTTCTGGGAGGAGTCGAGGATTGAGTAATTGTTATAGCTAATAGTTGGTCGTGTTTCTGTTATAGTTTGAGTTAAGTGTTGATCGCATTTTGTTTTATCACGATAGCCGCCTTTCAAGAATATCATTATTCCCTGTACTACCACTTTTTTTTTTGTTCTAATTTTTTCTTAAAAGACAGTTTCTATTGACAATTTCATTGACTAGAACTTCGACACTGAGTCCTCATCTCTTTTAATATGATGATTGTTAGTAATGTATTTCATACTAGTTGAATAGGTATCAGAATGAACTAACCATTCCCTTCTCCGTCGGCTAGGCTTAGTACAACGCAGACACATCACTGCAGTTAAGCGTACGTCTTTCGTCAGGAAGATGAATACGAAAGGATTGATAGCAGCGACGATTTGTGGAAGATTGGAGAGGATATAGTCAGCTGCAGATAAAGGCTCGACATATTCACATGTAGGACACAACACTTCGTAGACAGTGATACCATAGTAGGCATTCCACATGAATAAAAAGGGCACGGCAAGAATGAAGATATTCAGGGAAACTTTAAGCTGTTTACGTACTGTGGACGCCTTGGAAAGAGGATCGGATAGCTGATTGGCAGGGACACCGTGTCGGAGATGCAGCATGGCAATGAGGAAGATCCTGATATAACAATATGCAGAGATCATGAATGGAATGAAAAAGTTAGTGACAAAGAGAATAACGGTGTAAACCTGTAGGTAGACTTGTTGTATTGACGTGTCCAGCGCACCCCATCGTACGAACGCTGTTACCGTGGAATATACCCAAACTCCAACGATAGTGATTAATGCAGGACGCTGTGTCATGGTAGAACTGTAGTGCAGGGCATGGTTAACCGCATAAAACCGATCATAGCTTACTACCGCTAGACCTACCACTGAAGCAGAACTGAATACCAGCTCGAATGTTTGTAGCAATAGATATGTCAAGTAAGGTGTTTCAACACAGAAGATATCAAACATAGCCCATATCAACCACAGTAGAACTACAAGGCAATCAGCAACCGCGAGGTTAACCACGAAATAGTTGGTAATTGTACGTAGTTTGCGGCGTATACAAAACGCCATGCATATAAAGCCATTGCCAACCAACGAGAAAATTAGGATGAATGGGAACAATGTAAAGTGGATGGAAGTAAAATGGGAATTACAGGCTGGGAGAGTAGAATGGTTTGTCCCATTTTGTTGACTTGGTGGACTTGTAGCGGCCATATCATACAGCAGTTGTTTGAACACTAGAAAAGACTTCTAAAAAATCGTCTTTAAGTCTCTGACATCTGTCATCAAAGCGATCAGTGACTAAAACAAATTAGAGAAAGAGTATGTTTGTTTTCAATGGGTTTTTCGTGATGACTGTTTGAATAAGATCCCTTAATGTATTGCATCTATCCACTTACGATAGCCTTCTGTCAAACAGCAATTTTACCTTAGATCAAATCTTTCTGTACATCTAGCTCGTGCCTTGGCAACAATAAACAATATCTGTTCTGTTTTTCACTTTTTCACACAAATACAAGTAACTGAATGTCTTACTAAAACGTCAATGAGTTGTTATTATGAAGAATTGGCGCCCGTAATATTAGTAGGTGCAACTCTCTTTTGATCTGGTAAAAAAACGTCAATAAGCTTTCATTAAATGCTGCTAATTTTCATAATACCTTATGCTTTACATCTAACGTCAATTCCAAACGCGAGCCAAAAACGTTCCAGTTTTTTCTCCGACGACAACCTCAGCTTTCGTAGCGTCTTAAGCGTCAGTAAGCCAGGTACCACTCTCTTTAACTCCAACGAAGAATTAATGTTCGAAACGACAGTAAGTAATACTTTCTAACAATGAGCAAGTTTTTTTTGTTCAGTATTCGCACTGCTTATATTCAGAAAAATGGTAAATTTGAATAAGACTTTGAGTTAACGTGCTTCAAAAATGATCCTGGAGTCACTACCAGTTGGTGTTCTTTGCGAAGTTCCGAACGAAGTGTGTAGGTTGGTGAAATAACGAGTTATATTTGTAATCCATTGCAGGTGCTGGATTCATTCAATATGCATATATACGTACTTAAGAGTATGCGCAATGATGACTTAACACCTATCTATGAACCTTTCAATGATGTTTTTGACAAGCACTTCTGGTAGTTTCCAACCCATGGAAACTAATTCCAAGTGCAAATATGAAAATGTTATGTTTGTCATTATAAAAATAATGGCTTTAAAAGATGAAATACTTTAAGTAAATACTAGATCAAAAACTTGGATAAACGAAAAAGGTTAACGAAAAAGAAAATACAGATAATGTTGTAATATCAAATCAAAGTTTCGAATAAATCGATGCCAGAATGACTGACTCAAAGTTTTAATTTGATTTCTAAATGTCACAGGTTTTTTTAAATACGAACAAATCTGAATAAAACCCTCTGAAAAGATTTTCAAATGTGTCAATAAAAACAAATTAAACGAAAAATACTCGGCATAAAAAGCAAATTCAGTTTGGACGTTTGATTTATTTAAGGTTAAAATTGAAATATCAAACAGAGATTGAAATAATTGAAATGCTGCAAAGATAAAGAAATATGTCTCGTCTGTTAAAATACAGATATGATATATTGCAAATCAGTTCAAATTTAAATAGTTGGTTTACAAAACATATTTGCATAGTAGACGTTTAAGCCATGTTTTTAATAAATCCTATGATTTTGAACACAGAGCTCTATGTAAAATTTAAAGGACTTATTAAGAACATGGCTTTAATGAATACTATTCAATATAATAAACCTTATTACTTGAGTAACAAAAAAGGTATTGTACAAGCTTCAATCAGTTTGAAGCAACCGGCTACCGCCATTTCTCAATGCACTATGTTTAGTTTTTGGGTCGGTATTCTAAAGCAATGTTTTTGGCAATAATGATTGTTTGATAAACCATCGCCCACATACCACCATCTTTCTTTATGAATAAACGGATGAATATTTTGCTTATAACAATTATTTTCTTCCTTATTCTATGATTTTGAAAAAAACTACAATTAAGAACACAGTATGACGAGGGAAGGAACACAATATGAACGGGAAAGAGGGCAATTAAAAGGAAGGGAAAATGAATTTATGTTATTAAATCATGATTTGTGGTTGACAATGACAATGTCTGTTGTTGTGCTATATGTGTTAATATATACTCATGAATAATTGAATATTATCCAAGTTGTCTGGAATAGTATTAAGGATTTTCTAAAAATAAAATCTCTTAATTTGATGATAAGAAGATTTTTATAGTGTTGATGATCATGCTAACGATAATGCTGCTTATGATTATACCCTGGCTACACGAGATTATTTTCTACTTGCTTTGGCGTTGGTAAATCTGACAGACGTACAAATGATAAATACAAACACTAGATCAAGAAACCCTCTGGTTTTCAGGGTATTATGATGATAGTGATCATTATGGTTTTTTAACTATTGAATGTAATTGTAATTTTTTTTCTTTAATTTTTTCTTTAATTTTATGTTGTTATGTTATGTTATGTTATGTTATGTTATTTTATTTTATGTTATTTTATTTTATATTATTTTATATTTTATTTTATTTTATTTTAATTTATTTTATTTATTTTATTTTATTCTATGTTATTTTATTTTATATTATATTTTTTTAACTATTCTCGTAAATAATGATCAGAGGCGCCTGTCTTTCTGGCAAATGGATCAATTTAATACAAAGACGGCATATTTGACACCATAAGAAAACAACTTTAATACGCCATTTCGTAAAGAATAGTGCTGACATCATACGATTTTTGGATCTGATTACCAGTGAAGACTACAGGACGTCCTTTGTTGACTCTCCCATCATAGTAAATCCATGTCCCTCTATGCTTAACGATACATAGATAGTGTCGATATCTCTTGCTGTAAAATGTTATGGCTTTTAGCAGATATCTGTAAAAGATTATCAACTTGTAATTAAGAACTTAGAAATGTATTCACTCATATCCTCCTATACATATACATATACCTTCAACTTGAGCACGTTGAGTAAGCGCATTGAGCAGTTTTGGAAATGCGCTATATAAGAACTAACCATTATTATTATTATTATTACATTCCTCCCTCCCTCCCACCTTTTCTTTTTCTATTTTACTTCCTCTCTGGTGCCCTTAATTTCCCTCTTTACTTCCTCTTTCTTTTCCTTTCTTGCTTCCTTTTTCCCTCCTACAATTCTTCCTCCTGCCTTCCTCTTTTTCCTCCTGCCTTCCTCTTTTCCTCCTGCCTTCCTCTTTTCCTCTTTTCCTCTTTTCCTCTTTTCCTCTTTTCCTCTTTTCCTCTTTCTCTCTTTTCCTCTTTTCCTCTTTTCCTCTATTCCTCTTTTCCTCTTTTCCTCCCTCCTTCCTTCTTCCCTCCTTCCTTCTTTCCTCCTTCTTTCTACCCTTCTCCCTTTCTCCTTCCTCCTGATCTTTCGTTTCATTGTTACATCTCCCGCCAACAAGTTCAGAGTTTACTCATATTACTCACGTTTTGCCTAATACATTCAACTTTTTGGCAAGATCATTGGGGTTCACGTGGACTCCCATTAATGAGAAAGTCTCTACGTCAACTGGAATAAGAAGGGGAAAAGATGATCCTGTATCGAAGGTTCGCGGGTGTAGCTCTCTCCTGCCGTCACAGTACTTTTTGTTGATGTTACTGAAACAGAGATATGAAGTAACAATCATAAACTGAGGTATTTTAACAACTTTGTTACAGTCGATAGCTCCTGCCAAGACAAAATAATTGCCTATTTCAAAATGATTGTTTAAGTTCATATCCATTCTAATTAATGTATTTCAAATTAATTGAAGGGTTGTCCACGGTGACAGGTTATTCTAGCCTTCTCCACAGGTGTCTCTTATTTGGATTTGGGTTTCCTGTGCTGCTACTAGAGAGGGACTAAGCGCCAGTTAGGCGAGAAAAAAGATAGGCGAGACTTCTTTCTTTTTGCCTATCCCCCTCCCCGGCCCGCCCGTTTTTTTCCTCGCCACAGGAAGCCCGATGAAAAAAGATATAAGAGCTGGATGCCTGCGGAGGAGGCATGCAAAGGTTATTCCAAGAAAAAACATATGAATACATACCATGGGCAGATCTAGGAACGGGACAAATCCGCCCCCCACCCCCCAAGGACACCCCTAACACCTTTTACCCCCCCCCCCCCCCCCCCTGAGAAATTTCTAGAACTGCTTCTATATACATCTATTATCATCGCAGTTATGGAAGCATGCATCAAAAGTATGATTCATTGGCAATCGTCGTCATTTGCAGAGTGGTTCAATAATATTAATATGGTCTTACCTGCCATCCTGGGTGCAGTTAGACATAAATGTTTCCTGTAGCCAAGATATGACCGTATCCTTCAAGGTTGTATTTGGGTCACACCATCCCAAAGACTGGTGACATGCTATAATCCTTTCTTTTTTTGGACAACTATTTGACGTGCATGTAGACACCTGTTGACTTTTGAATAATACATCTATATGCTTTACGAAGTAAATGAACTCATTCCCGAAGAAATCAGCCACATGGCGTCTGACACCAATAGAGTTAATTTTTAGCAGCATTTTCTTGATCTCATTAAACTTGCCATGCAGGTAAAGACCTTCAAATTCTTGTAACAATTTGCAGTCAGGTTTGTTGATTCTGGCTCTAACGAGTTTGTTGTCCTGGTATAAGCTGTGGAAGATGACCAACCAGCCGTCTATAGGGCACGTGTTACTAAAGGACACTGATCCAAAAGGATCAACATTCATTGATCCTCCCCACATTGGATAGTGATCCATGTTCCACGTGACAATAGCTGGTGCGACGGCAGTGTTTATTGGTGGCCTTGGTTGGTCAGATTGTTTCACACTACTTTTCAGGCTATCTTTAGTTTGCTTTTTAACAGGATCTGACTTTCGGTCTTTCTTCAACTCGTTTTTGTCTTTCTTTCCAGGTTCTTTTGACTTGGGTGATGAGACTTGAGGTAAGTTTTGTTGCTGTTTTTCTGAAGTATGTAAATGTTTTGGTTGTACGTTTGGTAATATTAGAAGTTTTTCTCCACCAAGTGACGGGTAGTCATCTACAACAACTGTAGTGTCCTTGGTCCGTGATTGTTTTATACCAGGCTTGTGTCTAGGCTGTGAAGACGCCAATTGTTTTGGCTTAGGGGTGAAATCACTTAGTTCGGCACCTTTTTTCTTTGGTTGCTTGGAATTGGTACGGTCGTTCAGTAGAGGCGCCATTGCATTTGAAGCGGGAGCCTTCGGTTGTTGACTAAGTGGCGCAAACCCTTCGATGATCAAATTTGTGTCCTGGTTTCCCAGTTCTTTGGGCTGGCCTTTCTGTACAGTAGGCTTCGATGGTTTCACAGATGACTGGCGGCTTAGTGGAGGGAGGGCATTAGCATTTGACTTTGTGTTCTGGTTTTTCTGTGTTGTTGAGGATACCTTCGATGGTTTCACGGCTGGTTGATTGGTTAATGGAGGCAGGGCATCAATACTCAACTTGGTGTCCTGGGTTTTTAGTGGAAAAGGCTTGTCTTTCTGTAAAGGTGAGGCCGTCTTTGCCGATTTCACAACTGGCTGACTGCTAAGTGGATAGAACTCCTTTTTCGTCTTTAAGATTTCAGATCGAGAGTTATGGCTCACTGGATCTTTTTTGTGAATCTTAAATTAAAAGATAGAATAAAACAAACATTGTCTTTACTTTTTTTCTAAAAATACATAAACAATTTAATAAGCTTCGTGGTAACTTCTGCAAGTGTAACTCTAGAGGGGTGTGAGGCCAAGGTCTAACCACTCGGATGTCTACTCCCCTTAATTGTTGACATGCTACCAGAAGGACATTCCAGCAATTATATTTACAAACTGAAGTCGTTTGGTATCAAGATAGAAAATGACGACACATGTCAACATATTTTCTTTTTACAATTGTTGTGTCCTAATTTCATTTAAAGTAAAATATCTATAATGAGTCTGTGGGTGGCATGGGTGGCCTAGCGGTTAAATCGCTGGCCTCTCACCGCTTTGGTCCAGGTTCGAGTCCCGGCTCGGGCATGGATTATATGTGAGTTGAGTTTGTTTGATGTGTTCTTCTCTCCTATGCCACGAGGGTTTTTCTCCGGGTTATCCGGTTTTCCTCCCTCCACAAAAATGAACATGTGAGCTGCGTTGTGTGCAAAATAATTAACGTAGAGGTAGTGAGTGTGTGTCTGAGTCTCCCCAATTAGCCACTGGCTAAATACATTGAGACGTTAAAAAAGTGATTTATTTTTTATTTATTTTACCTTAGGGAGTGCATTCTGTTGTCCATTAGCCGCTGGTATGTCTGAAGAGGGCTTAGTGTGTTGTTTCTTGCTGAGTATGCTTTCTGATGATTTACTAACAGGATCGAGATTTATCGAAGGCAAATCTACTCCAATCGATCTGGTATCTTCGCTTTCTGGTTTGGTGGCTTGTACTGGCTGTCCAGGCAATGACGTTTTTGGTGCTTTAGGTTCTGTTACATACATGAATTACATGAAATGAATTACAAAGTTATTACAGTAGTTTGCATATTAAGAGTTTTGAAAATGTTTTAATCGCTGACGCGCACGCAGGCTTTAGTGCTTTCGAATGAAAACATACACACGTCTAAAAAAATCAAAAAATACATTCATCAGCTACCTACCTTTAAAACCAATAATAGGCTCTGTTCGTTGAATTGATGGTAATATTTTGGACAGTTTCTGTCCGATAACCTGTCGAATACAACGTTCAGCAAACGATCCTCTCTCACGATGTTTTGACTGGCTTTTCCCGGTCGTCTTTTTATCAGACGAAGTCTTATGTTCCTCACAGCTGGTTGTAGACGGATTTGTAGAAACTGTAGGAGAAACAGGCCGCAATGCTTTCTTTTTGGATGTTAAAGCATGAATAAACCTCTTCTTTGCACTGTTAAAATGTCCCGTCGATAAAGAAGGATTTGCGCAGGATTGAGTAGTTATTTCAGGAGGCAAACTTTGTTTACTAACTTTTGAAGAACCGATCGACTTGTTTGAGTTTTCCACATCTTCAGAACCGGCAGTCATAGATGGAGAAAATAGTTGACTAGAAAGCTGACCAGCAGGTTCAGGAAGAATGAGTGTCTCATTCGTATGCACTGCAACATCCTCCTTTGCAAAATCGTCAGGCACAGCAGCCGTGGATGAAGAAGAAACTTTGTAAGGAAGCGGAGTGGCTGGTTCAGGATGACGAGATGATATCTCATTCGTATGCACTGCAACATCCTCCTTTGCAAAACCGTCAGGGACTGCAGCCGTGGATGAAGTAGAAACTTTGAGAGGAAGCGGAGTGGCTGGTTCAGGATGCAGAGATATCTCATTCGTATGTACTGCAAGATCCTCCTTTACAAAATCGTCAGGCACAGCAGCCGTGGATGAAGTAGAAACTTCCAAAGGAAGCGGAGTGGCTGGTTCAGGATGCAGAGATATCTCATTCGTATGCACTGCAACATCCTCCTTTGCAAAATCGTCAGGGACTGCAGCCATGGATGAAGTAGAAACTTCCAAAGAAAGCGGAGTGGCTGGTTCAGGATGCAGAGATATCACATTCGTATGCACTGCAACATCCTCCTTTAGAAAATCGTCAGGCACAGCAGCCGTGGATGAAGTAGAAACTTCCAAAGGAAGCAGAGTGGATGGTTCAGGATGAGGAGATATCTCATTCGTATGCACTGCAACATCCTCCTTTGCAAAATCGTCAGGCACAGCAGCCGTGGATGAAGAAACTTTGAAAGGAAGCGGAGTGGCTGGTTCAGAATGCAGAGATATCTCATTCGTATGTACTGCAACATCCTCCTTTGCAAAATCGTCAGGGACTGCAGCCATGGATGAAGTAGAAACTTCCAAAGGAAGCGGAGTGGCTGGTTCAGGATGCAGAGATATCTCATTCGTATGCACTGCAAAATCCTCCTTTGCAAAATCGTCAGGGACTGCAGCCGTGGATGAAGTAGAAACTTTGAGAGGAAGCTTTGAGAAACTTTGAGATGAAGAAGAAACTTTAAAATGGAGCGTAGTGGCTGGTTCAGGATGAGGAGATATCTCATTCGTATGCACTGCAACATCCTCCTTTGCAAAATCGTCAGGCACAGCAGCCGTGTATGGAGAAACTTTGAAAGGAAGCGGAGTGGCTGGTTCAGGATGCAGAGATATCTCATTCGTATGCACTGCAACATCCTCCTTTGCAAAATCGTCAGGCACAGCAGCCGTGGATGAAGTAGAAACTTTGAGAGGAAGCGGAGCTTCTAGTTCAGGATCAAGAGATATATCATTCGTATGCACTGCAACATCCTCCTTTGCAAAATTGTCAGGCACAGCAGCGGTGGATGGAGAAACTTTCAAAGGAAGCGAAGTGGCTGGTTCAGGATGCAGAGAAATCTCATTCGTATGCACTGCAACATCCTCCTTTGCAAAACCGTCAGGGACTGCAGCCGTGGATGAAGTAGAAACTTTGAGAGGAAGCGGAGTGGCTGGTTCAGGATCAAGAGATATATCATTCGAATGCACTGCAACATCCTCCTTTGCAAAATCGTCAGGCACAGCAGCCGTGGACGAAGTAGAAACTTTGAGAGGAAGCGGAGTGGCTGGTTCAGGATCAAGAGATATATCATTCGAATGCACTGCAACATTCTCCTTTGCAAAATCGTCAGGCACAGCAGCCGTGGATGAAGTAGAAACTTTGAGAGGAAGCGGAGTGGCTGGTTCAGGATCAAGAGATATATCATTCGAATGCACTGCAACATCCTCCTTTGCAAAATCGTCAGGCACAGCAGCCGTGGACGAAGTAGAAACTTTGAGAGGAAGCGGAGTGGCTGGTTCAGGATGCAGAGAAATCTCATTCGTATGCACTGCAACATCCTCCTTTGCAAAACCGTCAGGGACTGCAGCCGTGGATGAAGTAGAAACTTTGAGAGGAAGCGGAGTGGCTGGTTCAGGATGACGAGATGATATCTCATTCGTATGCACTGCAACATCCTCCTTTGCAAAACCGTCAGGGACTGCAGCCGTGGATGAAGTAGAAACTTTGAGAGGAAGCGGAGTGGCTGGTTCAGGATGCAGAGATATCTCATTCGTATGTACTGCAAGATCCTCCTTTACAAAATCGTCAGGCACAGCAGCCGTGGATGAAGTAGAAACTTCCAAAGGAAGCGGAGTGGCTGGTTCAGGATGCAGAGATATCTCATTCGTATGCACTGCAACATCCTCCTTTGCAAAATCGTCAGGGACTGCAGCCATGGATGAAGTAGAAACTTCCAAAGAAAGCGGAGTGGCTGGTTCAGGATGCAGAGATATCACATTCGTATGCACTGCAACATCCTCCTTTAGAAAATCGTCAGGCACAGCAGCCGTGGATGAAGTAGAAACTTCCAAAGGAAGCAGAGTGGATGGTTCAGGATGAGGAGATATCTCATTCGTATGCACTGCAACATCCTCCTTTGCAAAATCGTCAGGCACAGCAGCCGTGGATGAAGAAACTTTGAAAGGAAGCGGAGTGGCTGGTTCAGAATGCAGAGATATCTCATTCGTATGTACTGCAACATCCTCCTTTGCAAAATCGTCAGGGACTGCAGCCATGGATGAAGTAGAAACTTCCAAAGGAAGCGGAGTGGCTGGTTCAGGATGCAGAGATATCTCATTCGTATGCACTGCAACATCCTCCTTTGCAAAATCGTCAGGGACTGCAGCCGTGGATGAAGTAGAAACTTTGAGAGGAAGCTTTGAGAAACTTTGAGATGAAGAAGAAACTTTAAAATGGAGCGTAGTGGCTGGTTCAGGATGAGGAGATATCTCATTCGTATGCACTGCAACATCCTCCTTTGCAAAATCGTCAGGCACAGCAGCCGTGTATGGAGAAACTTTGAAAGGAAGCGGAGTGGCTGGTTCAGGATGCAGAGATATCTCATTCGTATGCACTGCAACATCCTCCTTTGCAAAATCGTCAGGCACAGCAGCCGTGGATGAAGTAGAAACTTTGAGAGGAAGCGGAGCTTCTAGTTCAGGATCAAGAGATATATCATTCGTATGCACTGCAACATCCTCCTTTGCAAAATTGTCAGGCACAGCAGCCGTGTATGGAGAAACTTTGAAAGGAAGCGGAGTGGCTGGTTCAGGATGCAGAGATATCTCATTCGTATGCACTGCAACATCCTCCTTTGCAAAATTGTCAGGCACAGCAGCGGTGGATGGAGAAACTTTCAAAGGAAGCGAAGTGGCTGGTTCAGGATGCAGAGAAATCTCATTCGTATGCACTGCAACATCCTCCTTTGCAAAACCGTCAGGGACTGCAGCCGTGGATGAAGTAGAAACTTTGAGAGGAAGCGGAGTGGCTGGTTCAGGATGCAGAGATATCTCATTCGTATGCACTGCAACATCCTCCTTTGCAAAACCGTCAGGGACTGCAGCCGTGGATGAAGTAGAAACTTTGAGAGGAAGCGGAGTGGCTGGTTCAGGATCAAGAGATATATCATTCGAATGCACTGCAACATCCTCCTTTGCAAAATCGTCAGGCACAGCAGCCGTGGACGAAGTAGAAACTTTGAGAGGAAGCGGAGTGGCTGGTTCAGGATCAAGAGATATATCATTCGAATGCACTGCAACATTCTCCTTTGCAAAATCGTCAGGCACAGCAGCCGTGGATGAAGTAGAAACTTTGAGAGGAAGCGGAGTGGCTGGTTCAGGATCAAGAGATATATCATTCGTATGCACTGCAACATCCTCCTTTGCAAAATTGTCAGGCACAGCAGCGGTGGATGGAGAAACTTTCAAAGGAAGCGGAGTGGCTGATTCAGGATGAGGATATATCTCATTCGTATGCACTGCAACATCCTCCTTTGCAAAATCGTCAGGCACAGCAACCGTGGATGGAGAAGAAATTTTCAAAGGAAGCGGAATGGCTGGTTCAGGATGAAGAGATGATATCTCACTCGCATGCACTGCAACATCCTCTCTTACCAAATCAGGAATTCCGAACGCTGGAGTTGATGAAGACAGCACTGTGTAGAGAAGTGAAGTAGTTTCATCTGAAGGATCTGAAGGATCTGCAGGATCTGCAGCCGTGGATGAAGATGAAACTGTGCAAGGAAGCTGACTAGTACTAGTCAGTTCAGGAACAATAAATCTCTCACCTGTTTGCACAGCAATATCTTCCTTTACCAAATCTTCAGGTATTTCAGACGACAAAGAGGATGGCCAAGAAAGTGGAATAGCTTGTCTAGGAGGAGTAACTATCTCTCCAGTAAACACTGCAGCAGTACTCGTTTCGGAATCTTGTTGAAATGCTGCTGTTATTGAAGAAGATGGTCTACAAGGAAGTGCATGAATAGCTTTTTTAGGAGGAGAAACTATCTCACCATTGTACACAGCACCAGCATTCGTTTCCAAATTTTCTTGAAATGCTGCTGTGGACAACAAAAGGGCTGGCCAAGGAAGTGGAATAGCTGGTTTAGCTGGAGTAAATATCTCACCACTAAAGAATTCAATAGTTTTCTTAGCCAAATCTTCAGGGGATGCAGACATAAATAACGATGAAACTGCGCAAGGAACACGAGTGGCTTGTTCAGGAGGAATAGACCTCTCACTACTCCTCAATGTTACAGCTTTCTTTTCGAAATCATCAGGAACGGTGGCTGTGTATGACAAAGAAACTGCGCAATGACGCTGTATGGTTGATTGAGCAGGAGTATGTTTCTCACTACTAATGGTGCACATGTACAATGAGCGGATTTTATTTACCAACCCCTCACGCAGTAAATCCTTGGATGAAGATGGAACTTTGCAATGAAGCGGAGTAGCTAGTTCAGAGAGAATGGATCTCTCGCATGTAAATAGTGCAGCAATTTTCATTTTGAACTCTTCAGGAGATACAGACGTGCATGATGGAGAAACTCTGTAAGAAAGCGGAGTAGCCGGTTCATGAAAAATAGACCTTTCACTTGCACATAATGCAAGAGCACCCATTCTCAAACCTTCAGGAACTTCAGCCTTGTGTGAAGAAACTGTTGAAGGTAGCGGAGTAGCTGGTTCATGTAGAACAGATCGTTCACTTGCACATAATGCAAGAATTTTCTTTACTAAATCTTCAGGAACTGCAGACTTGGATGGAATAGAAGTTGTGCAGCGAAGCGGAGAAGGTGGCTGAGGAGAAATACATCTCTCTCTAGTGGTGCAAATATACAATGTGCTCATTTTCTTATCCAAATCTTCTTGAAATGGTGCGGTGGACGACGAAGAAGCTGTCCAAGGAAGTGGAATAGCTGTTTTAGGAGCAACTATCTTTCCAGTAAACAATGCAAAAGCTTTCTTAGCCAAATCTTCAGGGGATGCAGACATAAATAACGATGAAACTGCGCAAGGAACACGAGGGGCTTGTTCAGGAGGAATAAACCTCTCGCTACTCCTCAATGTTACAGCTTTCTTTTTGAAATCAGGAACGGTGGCTGTGTATGACAAAGGAACTGTGCAATGACGCTGTACGGTTGATTGAGCAGGAGTATGTTTCTCACTACTAATGGTGCACATGTACAATGATCTGAGTTTGTTTTCCAACCCTTCAGGAACTAAATCCTTGGATGAAGATGGAACTGTGCAATGAAGCGGAGTAGCCAGTGCAGAAAAAATGGTTCTCTCACTGGTAAACAATGCCGCAATTCTCATTTTGAACTCTCCAGGCCATATAGTCGTGCATAGTGGAGAAACTGTGAAAGGAAGTTGAATGCTTGGTTTAAAAGAAGTTAAACTATCACTTTTGTACAATTGGATGGCTTTGTTTTTGAAATTGATTGGGGCTGTGACAGTGTGTGAAGAAGACACTGTGCAACGAAGTGGACTAGTCGTTCCAGTAAGAATAGATCTTGTTAATGGTGCTACACCATTAGCGAAAGACCCATTCTTTACTGGACCGGCTTTCTTTTTTAACTCTTCAGGTGATGGAGACATGTATGAAACTGAAAATTGAAATTGACTGGGGCAGTGACAGTATGTGGAGAAGACACTGTGCAACGAAGTGGACTACGAGGTGGACTAGCCGTTCTAGTAAGAATAGATCTTATTAATGGGACTAGACTACACATTAATGAGATATCTCTTCCTACTGGACCGGCTTTCTTTTTTAACGCTTCAGGTGATGGAGACATGTATAAAACTGCACATGGAAGTGAAAAAGCAGATTCAGGAGGAATACCTCTCTTACCAGTGCCCAATTTGACAGCTTTGTCTTCCAAGTCTTCAGGTGATGTAGACGTGCACGATGAAGAAACTGCGCATACAAGCCTGTTAACTGGTTTAGGAGAAAACAATATCTCACTAGGGCATGACGAAACGACGCAGTTGTCCGCCAACAACTCAGACGTTGCACCAGTAACCTGTGGAGTAGACTGCTTGTCATGCAGCGTGATGGCGGAGGTAGATGTTTTCTGTACAATAGAGCCCGTCTTCTTTACATCTTCTATTTCTGATGTGTTGTCCACTGGGCTATTTGTCTTGTTTTGTTCTTTTGATTGTAGAGACGTTTTTTTTAGTACAACTATTTTTTGTTATTAATATATTTTCTGTTTCTACGATATTTTCTTTTTTAAGAAAAGTTATTGAAACACTTGCCACCTCAACATGTTTATCCTTCCATATGTCAGGGTAATAGATTTTCTTCTGTAAATGATTTTCAGATGAGTGTTAACACTAATCTGAAAATCATTTACAAAAGAAAATCTCATTTTCTAAAAGAACATAGTTAAGGTGAATATTGTAATTTCTGCATTTTATCATCGTACCCATAACAAATTAAATTGGTTTGAAAGCTTAATTTTTAAAACTTGAGAACAAGTTCCTTAATTCTCTACAGTTGAAGCCCTTGTCAAAATCTCACACGAAAATCAAATTACACTTCATTTAAAGTAGTGACATGTATTCTAAGAGGAGGTCATGGGGGTCCTCAACACTGCAACAATGTTTTTGACAACACCGCATCACAATATCTCTCACCAAACACTACGAACACCACAGCTTTCAAATTCACCTCACACCGCAGCTTTGGAAAAGCAATCACCGCACACCGAAGACATTTACATCACCGCATCGCAATATCTCTCACAAAAACTACGAACACCACAGCTTTCAAATTCACCGCAAACTGCAGCTTTGGAAAAGCAATCACCGCACACCGAAGACATTTACATCACCGCATCACAATATCTCTCACAAAAACACTACGAACACCACAGCTTTCAAATTCACCGCAAGCCGCAGCTTTGGAAAAGCAATCACCGCACACCGAAGACATTTACATCACCGCATCACAATATCTCTCACAAAAACTACGAACACCACAGCTTTCAAATTCACCGCAAACCGCAGCTTTGGAAAAGCAATCACCGCACACCGAAGACATTTACATCACCGCATCACAATATCTCTTACAAAAACACTACGAATTTAATACCACAGCTTTCAAATTCACCGCAAACCGCAGCTTTGGAAAAGCAACCACCGCACACCGCACACCGAAGACATTTACATCACCGCATCACAATATCTCTCACAAAAACACTACGAACACCACAGCTTTCAAATTCACCGCAAACCGCAGCTTTGGAAAAGCAATCACCGCACACCGAAGACATTTACATCACCGCATCACAATATCTCTCACAAAAACACTACGAACACCACAGCTTTCAAATTCACCGCAAGCCGCAGCTTTGGAAAAGCAATCACCGCACACCGAAGACATTTACATCACCGCATCACAATATCTCTCACAAAAACTACGAACACCACAGCTTTCAAATTCACCGCAAACCGCAGCTTTGGAAAAGCAATCACCGCACACCGAAGATATTTACATCACCGCATCACAATATCTCTTACAAAAACACTACGAATTTAATACCACAGCTTTCAAATTCACCGCAAACCGCAGCTTTGGAAAAGCAACCACCGCACACCGCACACCGAAGACATTTACATCACCGCATCACAATATCTCTCACAAAAACACTACGAACACCACAGCTTTCAAATTCACCGCAAACCGCAGCTTTGGAAAAGCAATCACCGCACACCGAAGACATTAGGGAACTTCAGATTTGACAACGAGTACGAGATTGAGTACGAGTACAAGTTTTTAAATTGGCCTTCTGTGTGTTGTTGATGATGAATTATAGTCTTGTGTATAGATTGAGATACCAAATATATAAAAACAAGAAGTGGAATGTAATTCAGTATCAACAATACACACAAGGCCAATTTTAAAACTTGTACTCGTACTCAATCATCACCGCAACACCGCATCACAATATCTCTTACAAAAACACTACGAACACCACAGCTTTCAAATTCACCTCACGCCGCAGCTTTAGAAAAGCAAACACCACACACCCAAGGCATTTACATCATCGCAACACCACACTTTGAGAATTGTTTTTGTTTTTCACTGCAACACCACAAGAAACATTCATCAGCACCGCAACACCGCAATCCCCTATGTCCCCCTCATCTAACAACAATTGCATGAGGGAAATTACAGTAATCATAAGTACCTGGCGCTTTGAGAACCAAAGTGTTCTTTCCATTAGACTGCCATGAAGAATCCTTTTCAAAATCTTAAACAAACAATATATTATTAAAGTTGTCCTTCAGTAGCATTGTGAAAAGTATTATTTTCTGGTGATGTCGGTGTCCGACGAAAGCTAAAGATTTGAACATAAAAACAGTAGTATATGGACTCAAACCTACTCTTATAAAAAAAATATTGTTATCCACAACTTTAATTCTAAAATGTAATTTACTATGACTGTACCTTCAGGAGGAGGAATTTTCTTCTTATCTTCATTTGTAGTTCTTGTATCGTGAAGGAAGCAAGTAGTTGACTTTTTAGTCTTTTTGAATTTACTGTTGAGTAGTCGAAATATTTAGTATGTCGATTATCGAAATGAAAATGATAATAATAACGATAATACAAATAATGAAATTATAGATATGATAACGCAGTCTATAATATTCAGTATTGCAACGGCTAATAACATGATTCCTTTAAGTATTTGTAAGTAAAAGATAACAATTAAAGATAACAAGTTAAAATGATAAATCTATAATTATTTGTAAATAAAAAACTCCCGGGTATCTAGTATTTTGAAAATCGATCCAGGGTCCCGGGTATCTAGACACTTCGAATATATTATTTGCCAAAAATAACTTTACCAAACGCAGTATAATACGCAACTGTTTTCTCAGCGTTTCATTGGTTAAATTTTGATTGACAGGAAAGCTAATTTGATAGCGCTACTGTCAGATATTAATGTAGAGCTGTATTTATTCACAAAGTAAGTAAGACTCACTTGACGTTTTCTCTTGAAAAAATGCTTTAAAGTCCTATTGTACGTTCCATATATTGTCACTACTGCTTGTTCAAAGTTCATTAGATGTTTTCGTACAGAGAGGAAGAAAAAAACGAGAAAAAAAATTGATTTTGTCGATAGGATAAAGCGTAAAAACAACTCATTGATATCGGATTTATTAAACTAGCCATTTTCCTTTCTCTAAATCAGGAAAATCTGCATTTGCTGTTTTGCAAATATTTCGGATGAGTTTCAAGTCCAAAAAAAGACGTTTTAGCGACAAAAAAAGATTAAAATGGCGGAAAACTCATGCTCATTGTACTGGCAGATATTGTAGAGCTATATTTATTCACAAATAAGTTTTCTCTTGAAAAAAAAAAACGCTTTAAAGTTCTATTGTACGTTCCGAATATTGTCACTACTGTTTGTTCAAAGTTCATTAGATGTTTTGATATAGAGAGGAAGAAAATAAAACGAGAAAAAAAATTGATATTGTCCATGAGATAAAGCATAAAAAAACCATTGATATCGGATTTAATTTAGCAATTTTTCTTGCTCTAAAATCAAAACCTGCATTTGCTGTTTTGCAAATATTTCGGATGAGTTTCAAGTCCAAAAAGAAGACGTTTTAGCGACAAAAAAGATTAAAAATGGCGGAAAACTCATGCTGTATTTCCTGACTTCGTGTATTGAATTTGAGGTAAGAAAAAGAATATTGAAGAATATACGATTTGCCAAAATAAACTTAATAAAACAATCTTTGATTTTCTCGCTCTTTGATTGGCTAGTGCTTTTGTAAACAATCGATTCTCAGCGTTTGATTGGTTAAATTTTGATTGACAGGACAGGAAAGCCAATTTAATGCTACTGGCAGACAGCGTAGAGCTGTATTTTTCACGAAGTAAGTAAAATACACTTTAAGTTTTCTCTTTAAAACAACGCTTTAAAAGGCTATTTTGCGTTCCATATATTGTCACTACTGTTTGTTCAAAGTATAAGATATTTTCATACAGACAGGAAGAAAACAAAAAACAAGAAAAAATGTCATTTTGTCGATGAAACAAAAGCACAAAAAATACGATTGATGACCGGTTCAAACTAACCATTTTCCTTGCTCGAAAATCATGAAAACTTGCATTTGCTGTTTTGCAAATATTTCGTATGGGTTTTAGGTTTATAACGAAGAAGTTTTAGCGACAAAATGGACTAACATCGCCATGTTAAACTCACGTTTAATATCTATGTATTGAAATTGAGGTAAGAAAATGGTTTTAATTTTCATACGGAAAAGTATAAGCTTAATAGTTTGGTCTTCCACTTCTGCTTTCCTTTAAAAAAAGCATTGAATTAGATAAGAAATATGTTTAGTTTAAATCAAGATTTCCCGACTTGATAAAATTGTTGTGATTGTTGAACATCTTGAATACATCAGCCCACTTTTTTTTCCAGAAAAACTCGTTCTGTAAAAAAAGATAAAATGTTTTTGCTAATACCAAGATTATGCACTGGCTTTGTCACAAACTTAAAGTTTTTCAATTGACGAAAATTCATTTATTCAGTGAATTCAATCCATGAATATGAAGAAAGCTTTGAAAGGATCGTGCGTCCTCGTGCCGAAGAAAACTGTTATCTAGCTATTTTTATTACTCTACTGTCTCTAAATCTTGACGCTTGATATGTTTATGATTTTTCGGTAGATTAAAAGTGTTTGGAGAGTTTATATTTAATCCAAAAGCGATATGATTAAATCATAGGTCCGATAATGGTCCGACATTTCATGCCCTACGTAAGTCGATTTGTTTCTTCTAGCTTCATCAAATGTCTCAGAAGTGTCTCTGTTCAAATTTTTCTCTATTTCTCGCCTTTCTTTCAACTTTTTTTCTGAATTCAGATTATTTCTAAAATCTATTTTGATATATTTATTAGCAGTAAACATGTATGTGTGATGCTAATAATGGTTAATTAGTTAATCCATTTCTAATTTGTGATTTATTAATTAAAAATTACATATTCATCTATGAATTAATTCTTTTAAAAAACAATTTTGAGTATTCATTTATTTGTTCGTTTGATTGTTTGTTTGTTTGTTTGTTTGTTTGATTGTTTGATTGTTTGTTTGTTTGTTGATTGTTTAGTTTAAAAAGCATTTAATTTGTATGCATTCATTTTGATATTTTTTCACAGATAAAAACTTACATTTTGAATACTATCAAGAATAGTATGACAAATATAATGACCGGTGGTATAACACACATGGCCAACACACAAGAACTTTGAGTCTTGACCACTGTTCCCACAGGAAATTTCGTTTCTGGACGAGGGTGTATGTAGTGATGATCGTCTGAAAAAAAAAACAAGTCAATGGTATGTATAGCAGTCCCTTTCATCTTTTTCCTATTCCTTTCTGTTTCTTGTTTTTAGTATTTCTATTCTGTTTGCTCTTATATTTTTATCTGTTTTTATTTTTATTTATTTTTTTTATTAGTTTTTCTCTCTTCTCTATATTTTCTGTTTCTTTCTTTTCTCTCTCTTCTATTCTTCCTTTTGTCTTCCTTCTTCTCATCTTCCAACCTTTTTTTCTTTTCCTTCCTTCCTTCCTTCCTTCCTTGCTTCCTTCCTTCCTTTTTTTTTTCTTTCTTTCCTTTCTTCTTTAACTTTTCATTAATCCATTTTCCTTGCTTTCTTTCTTTTTTTCTTTTTTTCTTTTTTTCTTTTTTTCCTGTCCTCAGTTTGCAGTACCTCTTTTTTCAATTTGTCCTCCTTTCCTTTTTCTTCCTCCCTTCTTTCCTTCCTCCTTTTTTCCTTTTTATCTTATTTGCTCTTTTTCATTATTTCCCACACTTCGATCTTTTTTTCCTTGTTCTCTCTCAGTCATTTTTTTGTGATTCTCTGTACATTGTACTTACCTTTAATTATTTCTACCATTAATTAATTGTTGTTTAATACTTCTGATCTTCCTTCTTTTATTTCTCTTACTTTATTTCATTAATTTCCTTTCTTCTCTTCCTCGCGTTGGTTTTCTTCGATTTTTTTTTTTTACTTTTTTTTTTTCTTCTGCAATTGCTTAGAACATTGTTTACGCGCTATTTATGTCTATTATCTATGTCTATTTATGTGCCTATCAATCAATCAATCTTTACATACTTTTCTTCAGTTTTTCCTTTTTACATTCTTTCCACCTTTTCTTTTCTTTTCCCTATGCTTTTACTTTATTTCTTTTATATATTTCTTATTTTCTCCTGTGATCAATTTTTTCTCCAATCATTCTCTCATATTAATAATTCTCAAATTCTTCTTTTCTTGTTTTCAGTATTTAATTTTGTTTTTCAACTTTATTTTCTTCTTTCCTCGTTTTACATATTTTATTTCATATTTGTTTGTCTCTCATTTCTTCCTGTCATATTTCATTCTCCCCTTTCCCTTCTTTCTTACTTCCTTTCTGATTATCTATTCTTTTCTGTCTTTCTTTCCTTCCATTCTTTTCACATTCTTGCTCACTTTTTTATTTTCCACTTCCTCAAATTTTTTGAAACTTTGTACAAAATATATCTATATCAGTATTTTTCAATTCAATGCATACCTTTTTTAATGAATGAGGACGTTTTTCTGAAACTGAACCATTGTCTTGTGAACGGCGGAATGGTTTCTTTTTTCCGTCTCTCATTATCTTTGGGTAATTCCACAGGAATTGCGGAGCCAATTTGTTTAATAGGCTGCACATCGATGGCTAAACAAACAGAGTCATTATTAGTATTAAAAAACAAATATTTCGTTTGGAAATAAAACAAAAAAAATTGTGTAAAAATCTATTTTCTAAGTCGTCTTACCTTTTTGATAGAATGGAAGATACTCAAGTTTAAAGATATCATATTCTGGAAAAAATCTCTTAACTAGGAATACGGTACCAGTACCTACTAGCCCTCCGGCTGTGCAGTAGTAAATAATTGTAATCAGAAATTCTGGAATCATTGGAAATATATAATTTAAATAATTTTCGCAATTAGCAAAATATTACGTGTCATTCGAGAAAAATTCTACGCAATTAACTGATTGATGACGTCAAATTATGCTGTGATGTCATGAATGACCAAATACGTCATTATTTCATTCGCGTCATACTCGCGCGATCGGAAGCTTTCGGAATTATTCAGAGACACTTTTATGTTTAGGTTTATATAATAAAAATTGTTCTAGGTCTTTTATATTTAGGTAAATTTTAAATTATTTTTCCCGTTAGTTGTTAATCTTTTTGTCCTTTAATAAGGCGTCTATTTTTGGACGTCAAACGTGGTTCTCTCGTTATTCAAAACATTTAGTTAACAATTAAACAATCCAACAAGACAATCGTGTTCACTTCACATTTTTGCCACTCATAGAATTAAATGAAACCTATTCCAATGAACATTATTTTCCCCGTTCTTTATAGAAGCGCGCATTTCAATTGGGCTTCCTGTGGTGCACTTTTAGTACCCAGTCCACCATATTCAAGATGGATGGCGGATGGGAAGATGTTTTGGTAGTCTTGCCAACTTTTCTCGTGTTGTGAAGTAGATTCAAGTGTTATATCTTTACCTTTACTATGGCTTCTACAAGTGTTAAAGATAAAGCTTTACGTTTGATGCGTTTGGTAACATCTGCATCGTAAGTTTATATACATATGTATCATTTAGAGAACTCCTTATTTGGGGGTGTGATAAATACATAACTCGCTTCTTACTATGAAAATCACTAGAGTGGTTAAATGTACGTTGAAAATTTGGCCTTGGGGGTGTGTCTTTTTGTACCACATGACCAATTTTGAGCAAAATGATTGGCCAGAAGCGATCACATGGTGTAAAAAAAATTGGTCACGTGGACGGAATTTTTGGGGCATGATTACCAGTCTACTGATTTCCATAGTATGATTTGTTATTTGCAGATGTAGATGCCCTGCACATTCACAGGCCTTTGGACAAGGTAATCTTCACTTTATATACAGTTTTACCTTATGATGATAATCGTTGTGGTAAACATTAGAAAAACCTGGACTTCAACAGGATTTGAACCCATGACCTTTGTAGTACTGGTGCAATGCTCTACCAACTGAGCTATGATTCCATACATGTTGGTAGAAGGTCATTTTAGTTGAATTCATGCAGCCACAAAGTACAATGAAGATGTATAAAAATTAGGAATATAAAATGTGCTTGTGTCTATATAATATACTGTGATATAAACATGCTGGGAACTGTAGAGCAAGAGAGAAGTCGTAAACAAATGAGGCATAGCCAAGTACGTATTTCCTTGACTTCTTGAGTGCTCTACAGTGGTCTCCCAGTGTTTATCTCAAGTAAACAAGTTGTTTGTTTTAGTTTAGTACCATTGCATGCATGCATGCCAATCTCCTTTACAACATGTGTCTACTGACTGTCCATAAAACATGTTATAAAACAATGATTATAATATACTCTCTATATATTGGAAGGGTCGTGTATTCATCGCCTTGGGTCGTCAACTGCACAGCAGCATGTGGAACCAGAATATGCATTTGAAGTTAGTACATATTCTATTCCCGTGAAGGGCATATGATATTTTTCTCATGTATCTGTATTTCACTTATACACCAAACACATTTCAATTCATTATCCCATATTCAGAATTATATTTTTGATTGTTTGTTATTGTTAGATGGCAAGCTCCAGTATTCGATATGGAGAAGGTGTGACAAGAGAAGTTGGAATGGTAAGACAATACAAACCTTTTTGCACCTGTAGAATGTATATTTATGAAATGCTATTTAACATGATATGTGCTACAGATTTATTTAACGTTTTTATTTCAATTTCAGGATTTTCAAAATATGAAAGCAAAGAAAGTCTGTGTAGTTACAGATAAAAAGGTTTAGAATATTAAATGCATAGATCTTGTTCAAAAACTTTGTACCCTATACACTTGATATGATAATTAATGTTATGAAAATCTGATGGTGATGGTTGTAAAAAACTAAGCATCATGTATTTTAATAAATACTGTACAAAATATATCTTCTTTGTGCCCCAATCTTTATATTCTTAACAAGTAGAGGTTTAGTGGTCATAATAATACAAAATTTAACGAAAGCAGTAGTGCACAGGCCGTTTTGAAATCTCTATGCATGACCCCATTATCAAATTGAGTTCTGTGTTCTAATATAAATCTTTTTATTTTTTTATATATTAATTATAATCTAAAAAATAATAATAATAATAATAATAATAATAATAATAATAATAATACTAATAATATAAAAAAACACTTTATATTTTAACACTGTTATTGTTCAACTCTTAGCTATCCACTTTACCACCAGTCCATCAGGCTATTGAGTCATTGGTCAACAGTGGAGTCAATTACGATGTATATGACAGAGTTAGAATTGAACCTACAGATACAAGGTATTCTATTATACATGTATGTGGAGCACTTATCTAGTTACTGCAGAGATGTATATGTGGGTCATTCCACATGAGACATTGAAATAATGAAAATTTGACAACATTAAAAAGCGTGCTCCAAAAAGAGAGTTAACTGACAACAACTCATTTTTTTTTTTTTTTATTCGTCCAATTACAATTACAAATACATGGTAATAAAGTAAAGAAAATTACTTGAGAAATTGTACATGTCATCTAAAAATAGCGAAAGCTAATCTAGTTAGATGACATAATTGGAGTTTGCAAAAATATATAAAATGTATGCAATATTTCTGGGTCAATATGTACAATTCTAAAGATATTTACATAAACACTAAGGTTCTCATTGTGATTTTACTGTGATATTATCTATTCTATGTGATATTTACTAAGCAAATTAGGCAATTTTCTTATATTTGACTTACTGAATTTGCCATTTGTAATGTCCGTCACGTTTCTTGTAATGTCCGTCACGCTAAATATTAAAAAAATATAAAAAACAACTAAAAAATATAGGTCTTCAGTAAGAAAACTTATAACCAAATGCTAAAAAGCAATTGTTTGCTATAAACTTCTCACAATTCTACCCCTTTCTACCCTTGTAGAAAGGAGACTTGAAATTTGTAACAAGTTCATTAAGAGTATTAAGATTAATAATCCTGTTCATAAACTAGTGCGCAACAGAATCGTTATGCCCTGTAACCGCTATTCCAGACGATCAATTAAGCCTTCATCACACCTTAAGGCTACTGCCACTAACCGGTTTGGGGATTTTGTCACCCATAAATACGCGCGAGCATTAGATGAATTATAATAGGGCGGGGGGATAAATAAATATGCGCAAGCGTTTGACAATTTATAATGTAGTGGGAGGGCGGGGGATTTATTTATTTATATATTAATCATTCTAGTCGTAGTTGTTAAATAGTGTATTGTAAATTAATTATCTGACCCTACCTGTAATTCAGCCATTAGCTGCAAGAGGTTTGATTAAACAAATTATCTATCTATCTATCTATCTATAATTCACAGGAATTTCACTTCTAATTTACCCAACTGGAATTAGTGGTAGTTTTAGCTGTAATGTCCGTCACGGTCCTTTTGGACAAAAAACTGACAAGTCGAAAATTATTTCTGAAAACTTTTTTCATGCAAATTGTAGACAAGGTTCTAAGACAGTTGTGTGAAAAAATAAATTGTAAGATAATGCAACTGTGTATGAAACACAAGCTTATTTAGGTCTGTGAATGTAATGTCCGTCACGGTGGAATTGCCCATGTATGCATGCCATATCTAACTATAATATAACCATATATATATGCCATATATTTAACTATGCGTTCACAATCAACCGTTATTGATCAATCTAGATCTGATCCATTAGAATTGACATATGGTGTACCTCAAGGCTCAGTGTTGGGTCCGCTTCTCTTTTCTTTGTATGTTGCGCCCATTGAAGATGTCATCTCTGCTCATGGTCTCCAACCAATGATATATGCTGATGACACTCAAGTTTATTTAGGGGTTAAAAGATCTGACCCATTATCATCTGTTAGAAAAGTTGAGAGTTGTCTAAAGGATGTTAATAAACTTGTTTGTAACAGCAGTAAAACTGAAGTTATTCACTTCACGTCTCAACATCTTCAAAGTCAGGCCATCCAGTCAATACACATTGATGATACTTTGGTGATGACAACGTCTGACGGCCGTGATCTGGGTGTACGACTGGACAAATATTTATCTATGGATACTAAATTCAATCTGTAATTCTGCTGCTTTTGCTCTGAGACGAATTGGGGCAATAAGGAAGTATTTGGACATGGCAAATGCCGAATGCCTTATTCATGCATTTGTCACATCTAAACTTGACTATTGCAACAGTTTGCTATATGGTCTTCCGAAGAAACAAATTAGAAAATTGCAACTTATCCAAAATTCTGCTGCACGTGTTGTCAAAAAGATAAAGAAATCCGACCATATCACTCCTGTTCTACACGACCTTCACTGGCTACCTCTATCCAAGCGCATCATCTATAAAGTTCTACTACTGACATACAAGGTTGTCAACCATTCTTCTAAAACTTCACAAACCTAGAAGAACACTGCGTTCTGGAGCTGATCATCTGAGAATGGAAGAGCCAATAATTATACAAAACCAACAGCTACGGTGGGAGAGCTTTCAGTGTATGTGCTCCTAGACTATGGAACAAACTACCGCTAAAGACAAGAAAAGCACCATCTGTCGAGGTTTTCAATAAGATGATGAAAACCTAATTATTTGAACAAAGTTTATGAACAATGTCT
Source organism: Metridium senile (assembly GCA_949775045.1). Taxonomy (NCBI): domain Eukaryota; kingdom Metazoa; phylum Cnidaria; class Anthozoa; order Actiniaria; family Metridiidae; genus Metridium; species Metridium senile. The sequence goes on along the minus strand of OX459102.1, from coordinate 17,311,334 downwards.
TAAAATCCATTTTTTTTTATATGTATATATATGTTTATATTCTGTTATTGATATTTGTAAGTGCATTGAGATAGTATGGAATGCGCTGAAGAAATAAATTATTATTATTATTATATCTACCATAATGTGATAATTATACACTTAAGTCTACAAGCTAGTAGTGCATGGGTAATCCTATGTATATGTTACTTACGCAGGGATTTCATGGTCACATCGCCAAACTTGTCAATGTGTTATAATTTGAGAAATGACTAAATTTTAACCTCTTAGACAACAAGAAAGGAGTACCAAAGGAATACCATTGTACCACTAGCTTGTAGGCTTTTCATGGGAAATAAACTTTCTTGTACAAATGTAGTACATTCATATTATTTCTACATTGTAGTAGTATGTGCATATTTGCTTTTGGCTGCAAACCTAAGTATCTACAATCATTGTCAAAAGTAGTTGGCACGATTTTAGTATTTTATCTCATAGTGACTACTTCATTTATTTTAAGTATAAAAAATTTCCCCCCCTTTCCCCCACATCAATGTTGGTGTGAAATGATAGCGCATTGACAGGTCAACCACAAAAGCACCAAACAATGACTCCCTCCTCAACATTGCGAAGGGGGGTGGGGGGAGAAGTAGAATTTCAGCAGTGCTAAAATTACTTTATCACATTCGTGTCAACACTTTTGTCAATGATTGTAGTTCATCTACCTTATCTTATCTCATCTCACTTGTTTGTTCTATCAGCTTTAAGGAGTGTATAGAGTTTGCTAAGCAAGGAGACTATGATGCATTTCTAGCTGTTGGAGGAGGGTCAGTGATTGACACAGCTAAGGCTGCCAATCTCTATTCATGCTATCCAGAGAGTGACTTCTTAGACTTTGTAAATGCACCCATTGGACACGGCAAACCTGTCGACAAAAGACTCAAACCACTTATTGCTGGTATGTAAACTTGATGTCCAACATTAGTAAATAGGCACACATTTCAAATACTCAATAAATTTATACGTCACATGGTACAGTCATAAAGAAATAAGCTATGCTTATACAAGATATACATGTAATGCTTGAAAAATGATTTCACGTTTTCCAGGAATAAAATTTTCTTCCTTTTGGTCAGGTTACTCTTACCATTGAGTTATTCTCTATGAATCCTAGTGGTGAACAGGGAAGGGTGATGCCTTGACCACTGAGCTAGCTACTAGTAAACTCTAGTGGTGAGCAAGGACTACATGTTACTACTGATTACTGGTCAGTCACAGTAGCCACTGTGTTACTCTCTGAGTGTTTGTATCTCTGATTGTGGTTTTAAATTTGTAGTTCCTACTACAGCTGGAACAGGTAGTGAGACAACAGGAGTAGCAATATTTGACTATGAACCACTTAAAGCCAAAACAGGTTTGTCAACCATTCATTCCATCATTTATTTATTACAGCCATAGTGTATTTCAAACGGTTTTCATGGGTATTAGGGTATTTCATAGGGTTTCCCTGATTTACATCAAGTGTTAATGCTTGTGTAAAAGACTTTTCATAGACTTTTCATAGGCTTTTCGTGGGTTTTCTTTGGCTTTTTATAGGCTTTTCATAAGGTTTTCATAGGTTTTTCATAGGCTTTTTGTGGGGTTTTCATGGGCTTTTTGTGGGGTTTTCATGGGGTTTTCATAGGGTTTTCATAGGGTTTTCATAGGCTTTTCATAGGCTTTTCTTAGGCTTTTCATAGGCTAATTTTCATAGACTTTTCAAGGGGTTTTCATAGGGTATGTCAATATTATTATAAAAACGATAAGGTTGAACAAGTGTTTTAAACATCATTGATAAGTGGGAAATAGGTAATAATTTAGTTGATATATGGTTTCAAAAATTCTTATTCCATTTTCATAGTTACTCATTATACAGTTAAAAATTTAAATTTGAACTGCTGCTAATAATTAATAAACAAAGAATCACATCACTTGTGCTAGTGTTAATCTCTACTTTGGACAACATTAATGACATTGATCCACTGTATATCATTAGTCAGGCTAGAGGGCCCGACTCTAGCTTTACCTTTTAGCCAATCTATGTATGTATCTATCTGTCATGTCGCGTATAGTCCCCCATGATGCTTTGGGAATGAACACAGGAAGCCCAAAGTCACATGTTAAATCAAACTACCATGGAATGTTCATTCTATCATAAAATTAGAATTGTTTAGCCTCCTGTGTTGATTTTATGACTAGCCCGCGTCTAGTTGAATCAATAATATGTTGATATAATTATGTTGTACAACTGTCAGGTATTGCAAACAGAGCTATCCGTCCTCTACTTGGTATAGTTGATCCACTCCACACTCTGCATATGCCTGAAAGAGTTACAGCTAATAGTGGCTTTGATGTTCTTTGGTAAGTGATAGCCTGACTAGAGAAAGGTTTGAGTTGTATGGATCAGTTTACATGGCAAAAAATATATGAAACATTGTGTAAACCTTGACTTTGGGGTAAAAATTGATTTAAAACTAGTAGTACTAATTAATCAATCAATCAATCAATCAATCAATCAGATCAAGCAAGCAATTAATTAATCAATCAAACAACCAATCAATCCATCAATCAATCATGCAATTAATTAATCAATCAATCAAACAACCAATCAATCACTTACATGTAATCAATCATTCAATCAAACAACCGATCAACCAATCAACTAATTAATCAACCAATCAACTAATCAATCACTTAATCAATCATTCAATCAAATAACCAAATAAGAATCAATCAATCAACCAATCAACTAATTAATCGATCAATCAACCAATCAATCAATCAATCAATCAATTCATCAATCAATCAATTAATTATTCAATCAAATTGACATTTTTTGACATTTGATATTTTTTATTGGCTAATGATATGTATAAAATAAATATATCAAAATGAATGTATTTGTTTTATAAACATTGTTTCAATTTCAGCCACGGTATAGAATCATTCACTGCAATTCCATACACAAAGAGAGGACCACGGCCAACTAACCCCAACATGCGACCTGCATACCAAGGCAGCAATCCCATCAGTGATGTATGGGCAACACATGCTTTGCAGATTGTCAACAAATATATGAAAAGGTTAGTCTTATATTATTGTCCATGGATGTGTCCAAGATTCCTAGGCTTTATTAGAAATATATGTATCCTTTTGGAGAAAGTTTGTCACCCATGAAAAGCACACTTGTAAGCTAGTGGCGCAAAGGATCATAGATAAGTTCAGAAACTAAAATAAGCATTCGGAACGCCTTTCTTGTTGTTTGATAAGTCAAAATGGACATTTCTGAATAACATATTGACAAGTGTAGCAATGTAGCCATGAAATCCCTGCATGATAATAAAGTATACATAGGTAACCCATAATCCACTGTGCTATAGACTATAGATCTAACATGATCTTGTAGGCTTTTCACTTCACGGGTGACAAAGTTTCTCGGAAACTGTGTACATACAATATGAGCGGCCAATCTGTATGGGATGTACAACAGGATATATAACACTTCTCTTGTGTTCTGCCAATTCCTATATGTGCTTTATTACTACACACAGCACATGACATTGTGTGCATTTTCTATTTCTTTATGACTGCATGTATGTATGTGTTTGTTGTGTTCAGAGCTGTAAAAGATCCCCATGACCTAGAAGCAAGATCTGCAATGCATTTAGCTAGTGTGTATGCTGGTGTTGGCTTTGGTAATGCAGGTGTCCACTTGTGGTAAGAGATTATCAACTGTTTTAACTAAAGATTAAAATCTTTTATAAAATATCCCACTTGTATAGTTGCTAAACATCCGCTTTACTTTAACATCTAAAAACGATTATTTACTGATGTTGTGGACATAAAAGACACAATTTTTTATATTTCTTGTGATTCAATCTCATCCTTGATATTCTTTAATTTTTCATATTATTTTATTTTATATTTTTATGTTTCAATTGCTTGTTGAGTTAAATTTAATTTTAAACAATATGACTGATGTACACTTAAGGTTGCATCATTAGAAATGTGCAATAGTTATATAAGATTGTCTACACCAGAGTTCAAACCTGGGCCACACTGTCATACACAAACAGTACATTATACCATGTGTTTATAACCACCATCACTATTATATACTTTATATCAGCCATGCCTAGGAAAGTTGTCCATACATTTACTTCTATTGTGTTCTTGTAATTTTGTGTGAATTTGAGGCATTCTTTGTTTTTCAGTCATGGTATGTCATATCCTATCTCTGGTCTTGTCAAGTCATACAGAGCCAAAGACTATGATGTTGATTATCCTTTAGTGGTATGAACTATTAATGCTATCGGATTAATAATGATTATAGCACTATCAATGCCATGAATGCCAAAGCAATTTGATAATATCACAGACTATTTTTATATAAAAGTATATTTCAAAACCTCCAACATTCTTGGCTATGTCATATATAATTACCATAACAACCATGTTATTTCTGTGTATTTTCAGCCTCATGGTTTGTCCGTCGTCATGACAGCACCAGCAGTGTTTAGCTTCACTGCAGCTGCTTGTCCTGAAAGACACATTGAAGTTGCACGTCTGTTAGGTATATAATTATTTCCATCCTCTACTTCTCTACCTATCTGGCTACTGAAGTACATGTATCATGCTAATCAACACTTCAGTTGCTCTTTTGACCAAGAAATGGTGAAGTATTTTTTCTCTTATTCATTGATTTGTTTATCCCATGCATATATCAATTCCAATCAAGAAGTTTATTTATTTTCCCATTTGTTAATTTAATTGGCCCTAATGTATTTATTATTGCAATGCATATATACTTAAAATAAAGAGTAACACTAAAACTTGACGTTTCGCAGTTAACATGACTGCATTTTCAAAAGTTATTTATTCAGAAATGTCAAGGCTTTTATACATAATGTTAATTTGAATATTGAACAAAAGCTAAAGATCTATTTTAAGTACATTACAAAAATCAAAAGGATACTTAATCAATTGTCTCAGGATTGAGGTCATTGGTAGAAAATACCGCGACGTTTCGACTGCAATCTGCTAGTCTTCATCAGGCGATGGTGTAGACTGGATGTTGGTTGCCTTCTTTTACGAAAATCGTTATTAATGCATATATCATTCATATATTAATCCCAATAAAAAAAAACTTTCTATTTTTGTCATTTGTTTAATTATTATTTTTTTTATTGACCCTAATGTATTTATTTATTGCAATACATATATCATTCATATATTAATCCCAATAAAAAACCTTTCTATTTTTGTCATTTGTTAATTTTTTTTTGACCCTGATGTATTTATTTATCCCAATGCTTATATATCAATCCCATAATTATTTTTTCATTTATTCATCCCATTCATATACTAATCCCAATAAAAAAACTTTCTTTTTTTCTGATTTGTTAATTTTTATTGAACCTAATGTATATATTTATCCCAATGCTTATATATCAATCCCATCATTCATTTATTTTCCCGTTTATTCATCTGTAGGTGCTGACACTACTAACACTAAGAAAGAAGACGCAGGACTATTATTAGCTGATACACTAAGAGAGTTTATGCTGTCGCTAGGAGTAGATAATGGTCTTAAATCCTTTGGTTATTCTAATGACGACATACCAGAACTAGTTAAGGGTACAATACCACAACAACGTGTTACAAAACTGGCCCCTGCAGGGACCCCTGGGGAAGAGGAATTGGCCATGCTCTTTGAGAATTCAATGAATGTTTACTAATAATTTGTAAATATTCTAAATGATTTTAAAATGGTTTGTGTAATCTATTTTTAGAAAGAATATTGATATAATAAAATATATAGATGAAATCAATTTTGCTGTTAAGAAAAGTGTTTATATTGACATCCTTGATATCTAATGAATTTAATTTCACGATACGACCGATACATCAAACCGTTCCTACTGTTTGTAGTAATATTGCTTGGGCTTCCTGTGTTGTCTTTTAACGGACAATTAAATTTAATCTTTTCAAAAAAGAAATAATACATTTAATCTTTAAAGTTGTTATTGATAAATATTTTCGGCACTTATTATTGATTTGATTTTTTGCATAATTTATGCCGGGTATATATTTGTGTAAATATTGCTGAACAAAAAGTTTACAATCAGTTGCCTTGGCAACAAAATCCAAGATGGCCGTCAAGTGACACTGTTATATCGATTATTGGACTTAAATCGACGAAAAATGGCTTAAAACTTCCACAAAATTTCAATAATTTAACAATAACACTTAGTTAACATGAATGCTAATCCGAAGGGCGCTTTAAACAGCCCTAAGCTTCCAAAGCAACGAGATTTATTAGTTGGTAAAAAGTTTCGCGACTCAGTCAAGAAGTGGGGTGAACCGAACGTACACCGAAGGAGATTGATCATTGTGCCAAGTATCGCTTGTGAAGCTAGAGATGTTGCTGTAAACCAACAAGACAAAGAAAAAGGTTCATTGGCTGACTCGGGAGCTGAATCTTCCTCGACAATCTGGTCTGGTAAATACACATTGTTTACAACTAATTGTTGATTGTCCTTTTTGACTTATCGCTGTTTTTATTATCTTATATTTAATGTGTTAACAAGTTAATGTGTTAACAAGTTAATGAGTCAAATATAAACTGTAATTTCTATGAATGAAAAGTGAAGTGATGGGGTATGATAATTTACCATGAAATACATCTATTTATTCATCCTTCAGCTGATGACTTCCAGAATGCCAAACTTCGTTCTGAATACGAGAAATACAAGGCCTGGGTCGCTGAAAGAAAAAAGCTGAGATCGATAATAAACTACAGTGGTTTGGACCAGAACTGGTTAGACAAGAAAACCGGTAAAACACTTCTAGAAAAACGTGTTCTCAAAAGAATGAAGAGAGACAACACGCCTGATATTCGTGTAAGAAAAGTGGTAAGTATATCATTGGAGAACTTATCTCAAAATCTGCATTTAAAATATCCAATCTTGTTGATGGTGTTATTATTTTATTTTTATTTTATTAGCTTCGCCTTAATAATATACAATAACAGAAAACAAAATTACATCACAAAGAAAATAAGTAATTATAACAATGGCAGGGTACCCACAACAGCGTTAGCCAATTACTGTGGGCCCAGAGTATAAAAGTATAAGAAGTAATGTTTACAACATGAGCAGTCGAAGGCGCGTGATTGTATAGCCGATACAACACAGACGCAAATGTTGTAAATGACTTAAAAAACGTCTAGGTTAGCTCTTTCAAATTTTACCCAAAATGTTCAAGATTAAAGTAAATCTTGCCAATAAATTACAAGTTAAAACTTATGCAAATCAGGATATACAACACTAGTGTTGTATCAGATTTATAACACTTGTCATGGTTTCTTTTGAAAATGTGTTTATTTACAAGACGATTATTATGCCAGATGTGTTTGTAATAAAAATAACAGTGATTATGATAATAAAATGCAATTGATAAAAGTGATGATGATGACGATGATGCTATTCATATTTGATAAAAGTGATTATGATGATGACAGCGATGCTATTGATAAAAGTGATGATGATGATGACAGCGATGCTATTGATAAAAGTGATGATGACAGCGATGCTATTGATAAAAGTGATGATGACAGCGACGCTATTGATAAAAGTGATGATGATGATGATGGTGAAGCTATCCATGAAAGTGATGATCATAATGTTTTAAAATATTGATGATGTCCACAGCATTTTCCTGTGTATACATGTCTGTAAAAAGACCATACTTATCTAAATGCTGAATAATCTAGATTTGATATTATTTTTTCCCTTGTAGTCACCTGATATCAAGTCCCCAGAAGAAGAAGACGCTACTACTGGTGTAGACAAAGGTGTGCCCACCATACACCAGCCGTCACCTGCTGCATTAGCAATCATACAAGAATATCTCGATAAGAAGAGAATGCGTCTTGTAGACCTGTTTTCACAGGCAGATAAGGACAAAAACTGGATAGTATCACGTGATGAATTTAGAAAGATTATCAAGTCTTCTGGAATACCATTAAGTGAAACAGATTTAGAAGACTTGATCATGGCACTGGATAAAGATGATAACGATGCATTAGACTACTTAGAGCTGTCTTCAGGGCGACAGGCATATCTAGATGAGAGGTGAGACTGAGATCCATGTAAAAACAAGTCCATGTTGATTATTATGTGTAGCGTTTGTTTACTCAACAACAGACTAGTAAATTACGGTATACTTCAGTTTAATGTGTACATGAGACTGATAGAAGACAACTGTCAAACATGGCGGTCACACACACACTGACACAGGCAACCCAATATGACATAGGGAGCCCAAAACCGTTACATTATGATTAGTATAAATTTATAATGATATAATTATGGTAATATTTTAATTTATACACCTGGAGCCAGTTGTACGAAGCCTGAATATCGCTAACCACCCTATAAATCCCTATCCAACAGATACAACCTATACAAATTCTATACACTGGATAACTCTTATCCAGTGGATAACTTTATCCAGGCTTTTTACAACTGGCCCCTGGATAAAGCATGTTTAAACTTTAAGTGACTAACTTATTGACTGACTGACTTGTATAAATAATTGATTGGTTATTTGGTTGATTGATTGATTGATTGACTAACTGTCAGATGAATTGATTGATTAGCAATTACTAGACTATCCTTTTAGTCACTGACTGACTGATTGACTGACTTTTGCTTATTGATTGTTTGTTTGATTGATTCAGATTGGTTATTTGGTTGATTTATTGACTGATTAACTGACTGATTGACTGGCTGACTCACTTCCTAATTCATTGATTAGTTGGTTGATTAATCCATTGATTCAAATACATTTTATTTACTTGTTGTAACAGAATAGAGAGACAGTCTCCAAATATTAAAAATCAGTTGGAATCACTCACAGAAGATACCAAAGATGATAGTTCACCAACAGATGCAAAAGACAGCAGTGACTCAAGTCCTACCAGTCCACATAGAGGATCACCAACTCTCAAGGAAATACCAGATAGACCAGGAAGTGCTTTGGTCTTTTTCAGGAGGTCTTCCTCACCTTCCTTGCTGGACATACCTGCAACAACTTTGTCAGAAAAAGTTGAGAAAGTATCCCTGGATGAGGTAGAATTGTTTATCATTTAATGATTACTATTTTCATCATAATTGCCAACTTCCATTATCATCTTTGTTAGCTTTAGTAGCACAAAGATCATGATTATCAACCTCACCAATGCCACATCACTTAATTATTTTCATTATTGGCAACAGAATTAACAATAGACTCATTAACGACTTCAAGCATTCCACTATAAATACAATGACTAACACCTACCCATGCACCAACAGAAATAATACAGAACCAGACATAAATACGACCACTGTCTTTTGGTTTCTTTACTCTGAAAATGACTTCTGCTCAGGTGGTCGAAACGTCAGACATCATCAGTCTTTCTCAAGACTACACTACCTCAGACCATCAGAGGGCCATAGTGAAAACTACTTGGCAACCAGTTAATATGTTTATTACCCTCTGTCATTGAATAAAGATGCATCATCATCATCATCATCATACCTCATCTATATACATCTTCTAATTTGTTGCCAAAATATCACCGTCACTATCAATATCATCTTCACAATTGTCCTTGATTTTTGTATATCTTTTAGATGAAAGTCATGCGAATGAAGAAACAACAGAAGAGAAAAGAAAGAGAAAAAGCCAAGCAGAAAAAGAAACAAGTTGACAAGCCACATGTTGCACCATCAACCCTAGGGGGGGTGACTGGGGAAGTTATTGATAGATACAGACAACGTACCATGCAGGAATACAGTGATACAGTCAATTTATGTGACATGCATGGTGTTCAATTGAGTAAAGCTCTTCTTGGCAGAGGTGAGAGAATGGTTTTACTTTTGCTGTGTATGTACTATATATAATATGAGTGGCCGATCTGTATGGGATATACAGTGGCGAGTCGAACGCGAGCAACTGTATATCTCATACAGATCGGACACCAATATTGTATAGTACTTTTGATATGAAACTCCAACATTAGTTCTTTAATACTGTACTAAAATTGTCAAGAGAAAGGTAAATCTGGCTGAGAAAATTTAATTTAAAACTTATGCGAATCAGGACAAATCTGTATGGGATATACAACCTCCTCCACGGTTGTGAATTCTTTTGTCAATTTTGAATTATTAATGAGTTTTATAAGTAAGATGGCCATGAGTGCAACCATTCCCTAAGGAGAGTGAATCGAACAAAAAAAAGGCAGCCATGATGGTGGTATGACAAAAGAAAACCATCACTGTGACTGGTGGTACTTTTGTTCAGTTCGCTCTCCTTGGGAATAGTTGCAATCACTCTATTTGTTGGTGGCCTAACAGTGAGAGCGCTGGCCTTTCACCACTGAGACCTGGGTTCGATTCCTGGCTTGGGTGACATATATATTAGTAAAAAGAGTATGTTAGATGTATTGTTCTCTCCCATGTCACCCGTTTTTTCCATTTTATTTTTTGTGAAACATGATTTTGGGTTCCCTGTGAAACATGATTTACCATTTTCATTTTTCATAGTTTTTTCTACAAAATGTGAAATGGTCACCCACCTCCCCCCCCCCCCCAAACCCCCCCCCCCCCCCCCCGTGATATGTCATTTGTATGCCCTTTTACTACCCTGTATTAAAATGTATTTATTGTTTTTTGTTTTAGTTCTTCTTCAACCAGAAGACAAGCCAATCACACAATGTCTACCAAAAATACGACAGCAGAGTTATTTCAATGTAACTTCTAGACACTATGTTCCTTCTGACACTGAACTAAACAACCCTGAATGGGCTCTATGACAGCATTGTATATAACAGATGTATTTTATTGACCACAAATCCATGGATTATTTTAACATTAAACAATCAAATATTATAAATTAATGTCAGCAAATGTTTCTAGTTGATGTGAATTGCAATGGCGATATATATAGCACTGATTACTAACTCCCTTTGTCCAAGTGGTAGGGGTGATCGGCGGAGGTTTTGAAAACGACTCCTAAAAGGTACGCACAGACAAAAATAACTGATAAAGCTTTGTCGATTTCTACCCCAACAAAGCAACAAAACAGAGTAAAAATAACTCTTGCAGGTACGAAATCATGTTAGGTAACTGATATTTGAGCCAGAGCCCTAAAAGGTACGCACAGGAAATATTTTTATAAAAGGTACGCCGATCACCCCTACCACTTGGACAAAGGGAGTACCCTGTATTGCTACCTGTGTAATAGTTGTTATAGTCTGTGTGGCGGCTCTTGGGGATTGATATAGCCGCTATTAATAGTTCTTATTTAGCGACTATTAGTCACTATCAAAGACAAGTTTGATGTTTCTGGTTGAGTGATAGTGACTAAAAATTCACTAAATGGAGACTATGAGTAACTATTTTTATTTATTTTTTAATGGTTTTAGTGTTTTCTGCAGTGTAGATGTCAATTTATGTTTGCAAACGACTTGCTATGCTTTATTGTTTTGACAGCTACGGTAAATGCCTTTTGAGGTAGAAAGATAATACTTGCATTCGCTCGAAATCACCAAATCCATTGATGAAATAGGCAAATGTTTCTAATTTTTTTAGAAAATGTGTACACGGTTTTTTCGATGAAGTTTTGTATAACTTTTCAGTCTTAGTTCAAAAAGTAATGTATGGTTTTGTCCTCTTTATCACGATATCCTTCAGTCATGATGAGTTTGTTCAACAGACAGATGCGTTTTTCATGCCTTCTTCATGTTTTCCTCGCTTTGTTTGTTTCGTTGGGTCACTATGACGCCTTGTGATCCATTCCTTCACTCTGGCGTAGCGGTTACTATGGTGACTTTCCTCATTGTTCTTTGAACTTGAAGTAGAGTACTCGCTCTCGCGGCGACTGAACCCCAGTCCACTGACGAACAAACTCCACTGACTTCTCACTTCTTTGATTCTAACGCAGTGAAAGAAGAAGATGAAGAATCCTTGTAACGAGTTGAAAATACAGAACAGATACTCAAAGGCGATTCTTGCATCAGAGATGGCTAGAGCACCAAACAACCATGTTATTCCAAGCAGGCACATGATAGCCAGTGCTGTCCAGCACTGCTTTTTGTACTTCGTCTTGGCGTCTCCTGCTGTCATTGCTTTTCTGAGATTGTACATGACACAGATGAAGATGAAGAGATTGAAGACAAGAATGATGAGGATTGGTACAAACCATGCTATGATGCTGTATCGCTGATTATGCAAGACACAACTGAAACGAAAATAAATACAGATTATAGTGTATGAAGAAGTGATGAATCTGATTGTTGTACGGTTGATGTGTTGGTGATTTGGTTGGTTGGGTGATTGGGTGGGTTTGTGGTTGAAAGGTTCACTAAGTTATTTGATTTGTTTTAAAAGGGGGTCGCATTATTGATTGATGGGTTAATGGCTGGGCTGGATAGTTGACTTGTCGGTGGTTGGTTGATCGGTCGTCTGTTGGTTGGTTCACAGTGTATGGCGCAGTTGGTTGACTTGTTGGTTGGTTGGTCAGTCAGTAGTTGAATGGGATAGTTTGCTGTTGGGTGGCCATGAATGGTTAAAAGGTTGTTGTTTGTCAGTTGGTTAAGTGGTCCAATAGTAACAAAGCTAACCAAACGTCCATCATACTTACGCATAATCACTTCCATAGTTGAAAGTTGTATCACTGTCTTTGCTCTGATTGTATTCAACAGTTGCAGCTATCAATGTAGCCAGTACAATGATAAGAGGTACACCCCAGCCTACCACGGCCGCCTTCAGCATGAATTTACGCTTGTAGATAGCCATAACTTTGACAATCTGTAGATACAGATTATACGCCTCGATACCCATCCATAGTACAGTGACAATGGTTAGGTAATGAAGAAGTACAGCAACTATTTGACAACCTAGTCGATAACTGGTGCTGTTGACACCAGCTATAAACACGATAAGAAGAAGGCCGATGGCAATACACAGGTTCATTAGGATGGGTTGCTGGTTGGTCTTACGCAAATGCCTGTGAAGAAAAGAAGAAAGACTCGTCAAGATCAACCCGTGCGGTCCAAGCTAATTGAAGAAGCATGGTTGAAATGTTTTTTAAATATGATACAAAAGACTCTGTTCAAGGACTTGTTAAAATTCAAAACGAAAATGCACTACAAAGATAATTCATGAATTACATTTCTCAATAGATTCACGATGAATCAACACATCGTTACTTGTCCTTGGAAATACCAACAGAAAAGACCTGTGCAAATGACTGCGACAAGGAGTCATCTGTCATCAACGGTTCAAGATAACACTCGTATATTAGCACGTCACTTGGGGGGCGTAAGGGGTTATTGGAAACCGCACAAAACTTTGCTTAAAAAACGCAATAAATAAGTAAAACTTGACCAAAACAAAACAACCGGAAGTGAAACGATCCTAATGATAATTTTACATCGTAGAAAAACGTTTTTCGCCGAGTCCGTAAATGACAAGAAGAAACCGCTCAGTTTTGCAAAACCGCAAAACCGCACCTATAAATGAAAAAAACCGCACCAAACAACGCGAAACCGCATAACTGCAAACCCTTACGCCGCCTACTGGGTGTTCACATACAAAATGTCATCATTCTTGTTGATGTTGTATGGTTCTTCACAACGAAAGAATATATCAATTGATGGGAAATACATCTCTATTACAGAAACAAATGATCGCAAAACCACGACTATTTCTATTGCAAAAAAACAAGTGATCGCAAAGCCACAAGTCCTTCTCTATTGCAAAAACAAATGATCGCAAAACCACAAGACTATTTCTATTGCAAAAACAAGTGATCGCAAAGCCGCAAGAAGTCTTTTCGCGAAAAGCCACAAATAGCTCAAAGCTTAGATGACTTAGCTTTGTTCCAAGGCTAATATTACACTTACCTGAAGATCAAGTACGTCAAGAAAGTGAGGATGACACCAATCAAGGAAATGATGCACCCAACATAGCTGATGATACTCAAGATCTTGGCATGGATGTCGTCGTCGTTAGAAGGCGTTCCTCTCTCAGGCGAGAACAGCACAGCAAAGCTTGTCAGGTGATTACAACAACACTCGACACTCTCACTGCTGTGTTGTTGAACACACAGAGAACATCCTGCATTGGACCACTGACGAGCTGTTAAAGGTAATGACAAAACAAATTATGATGAGAACATTTGCATTGGACCACTGACGAACTGTTAGAGGTAATGACAAAACAAATTATGATGAGAACATTTGCATTGGACCACTGACGAACTGTTAGAGGTAAAAACAAAACAAATTATGATGAGAACATCCTGCATTGGACCACTCACGAACTGTCAGAGGTAAAAACAAATTATGATGAGAACATTTGCATTGGACCACTGACGAACTGTTAGAGGTAAAATAAAACAAAGTATTGAGTTATTAGCAAGTTGTGATGGTCTGGGCAGTTGTGATGATTCGCTCAGTCTTTCGAAATATAAGATGCCAATTTTCACAATACTACACACACCTGCCAGTGGGCGATCACAAATCATCAACATCATTTACACCTGGGTTCGTATGAACCATTGCTAACACCAACAATACCAGTCTACACACATTCAAAGGGTCATCACTTACACTTGGGTGAAAACCATTTAAACAACGGTTTCATCTTCACTTACACCTGGTTTCAAACGGTTCAGTCTTACATTCATTGTCTACAAACCTTGTTCATTCCAGAACACACAAGATTTATTGGTCACTCTTGTTTCTTTCTGTCTTGGAAATTTCAAGACAACAGGATCATGTAGGTTTGCTGTGTCCACACCATACACACTACTAGATAACACAACTTGACTTGTCGTCCCATTACTCTCCTGTCCTGTCTTCTCATGGAATAGCTTGTTATTAGCAAAGTAGATAAACCCTATACGAATTTCTGTCTGATTCGCTTTGTTAAGTAACGTAGCTGGAAGTTTGACGGATGTTTTTGTGTCCTCAAGGCTGTCTGAGAAAGATCCTTGGCCAGTGACACCGAATGTTTTTCCATGGTATGTGTCCTTGGTAATGTCCATGGCTTGTAGTAACAGGTTGGTCGTGTTGAGTTCTTTAGCCTTCTTTTGTGGGTCGACTGGAATGTTTTTGGCAACTTTGTTCAAAATTTGGACTACCCTGAAATAGAGTTTCACACCATTAATGTCCAGTTTTTTAACTCATGATACTTCATTAATAGTTTACTCGTATCTCTTTTCATTACATGTTTGCTTGTTTGTCTGCCTACTGCCTGCTTGCTTGGCAATTTCTTAATTTCTTTCTTCCTTCGTTGTTTGTTTGCTTGCCTGCTTGCTTGCTTGCTTGCTTGCTTGTTTGTTTGTTCTTTGTTTAGTGTATTGATTGTCCGCCGTCTTCTTTTTGCACACTCAAAATGTCATGCATTTGTTTGCCGCGGCTCACTCGTTTATCTTTATGAAACTATATTTCTAACAAGATCTTACCTTGTTGAGACATTTTCACTTTCTACCAGCACAGTTTCTTTCATGTCCATGATGGTGTCAATGGTTTCCAAAATATCTCCAGCGGTCTATTGGCATAGTCAAAAATAATTTACATTATGTCATTGAACAATGTTGAAATCTAACCACATAAATCACTACAGCTATTTGCTAATTTGGTAATAGTGTGTATCTACAACATCATTGAAAGTTGCGATCATCACCATCATTATATGTTTTACAGTGCGTACACTCCAACCGGAACCACTTTAGATATGAATTGATAATCAACCAATCATATTGCAGCTTTCAGTTCAAGAATGTTATGGGCGTGAGAACACTATAATTTGATTGGCTTATGCTGTTATCAGTTCAATCTCTGTCTGGTTTAAATGGTTTTTTTGATTGGACGGTTTTGTCGAGGTGGTCCCGGGGGGAGTGTCCGCACTGTAATCATCATTGATTCCATTATCAACACCACCGTCTGAACCACCATCATCATCAGCATCATTGTCATCCTCATTATCATCATAATCGATTGTTTTTACCATCAATTTCATCAACATCATTACCACCACCACCATCGTCATCACCATCATCATATGTCATCATTATTGTCGTCATTTCACCATCACTATCATCCTCATCATCATAATCGATTGTTATCACCATCAGCTTCATCAACATCAACATCATTACCACCACCACCACCATCATCGTCATCAAATGCCATCATTATCGTCTTTATGCATCTTCAACGTTATCGTCATCAGCTTGCTCATCAATAACTATAAAGTTACTCGCTCGTTCATAAGTTTAATACCTCGTTAAGTTTTTCTGCAATTGCCACTATTTTTTCCAATAATTCTACTGCAGAGAAGACATTTTTCTTGCATTTCAAATTCGGCGAGCCTCCTTTAAATATGTCTTTAATTCTCTTGGCCTTGCCTTTGACGTTATTTTTGTTTGTGGGATTTTTCTATGAATCAATAACATAAATACAGAGTGTTGTCATCGGTCTTGCAATGCACTTTTATAGACATATTCGCACTTTACAATTTAACAGCTGTATATGAAAATCACTACAAGATGTCATAACTTATGATACCTTATTTTATTTCACTTATATCCTAAACGCATTTCAACTCATTATACCTTCATGTTGTTAAGATTTCCATTAACATTCTGAGCAGTTCCACATTCACAGAAGTCTGCTTTACCCCATTCCCCATCATCGTTACATTTTCTGTATGCCTTTGCACCATTTGGCCCACTGGGACAGTTCTCTGGTATAGTATTTCCTGCTTTTGTTGTTTTCCAATTAATTATTCCAAAGTCAGAAATATGGGTAAACAGTGGGCACCACACTAGAAAAAAGGTTAATTTTCATTGATACAAATATTAGGCCTAGTTCAAAAGTCGTATCATGAATTAAAAAGGGCAATATCTCAATAATTTAAATTCAGGATTGATATCACTAATATAATAATGATTTTAAATCCAGACAACAGCTAAATGTTTTGTATCTGCGCCGATCAACAAGTGAAGTGTAACATCATTTACGTAATCGTGATTCTAGCCTGTTCTACCTCGATGTACATGAATACACTGGTCAATATCATCACAAACATATTGTGGCCTGTTCATTGCAGAACAAGCTAGAGTACTATAAAAACTAACATTGAAAACAAAAACATTGTGGCGACCAGTTTGAATACCTCATACATCTCATTCTTTGTGTTCCAACATGAGAACGAGACTAGCCAGACAATAACAACAAAAGGTCACCATATTTCGATTCGTTCTATAGTGGATATGTTTTCGTATGAATTCGTTAAAGTAATGTCAACAATCAGCGTTGTTCAGTTTCATCATGGATAATTTATCATGTTTTTATTATCCATGGTTTCATCAATTTAGTAAACAAAACAGTTATATTTTTCTGGTTGTTTTAATAGAAAGATAAAAATATTGCCACTAAACAAAACAGCAGAGGTTACACGTGATCAAATGCTACACTTATTGTGAGCACTGTTGGTCATTTCTTATTGACTTAGTAATTTAACAAATCTTAGTTATTACAAAAGAATTAGGTTGTCTCGTACAATAAATTTGCGCGCGCTAAATTTATTGTACATCGTTATAATTATTTTTAAATTTCTTTCGCGCACGCAAACTTGTACAAATTCAACTGATGAAGGCTAAAGATTTAGCCGAAACGTCTAATTAATATCATCAAATTTAGTCAGAGACAACCTAATTATTTTGTAAAATCATGAATTCTGACTAAAACAATCATATTTTTAAATCTTAAAATAAATATTAAATATTTTTAAATATCCAAGAGAGACGTGGTGGCCTAGCGGTCAGCGTGTCGGACTCCGGGCCTAATTAATGGTCTGGGTTTTGGCCTTTCTCGTCGCTCTCAAAGGCAAAACTTGACGGCTTCAGATATCTTTGGCCTTCCCGTCCTCGTCTACACCAGTATAGCATGACATGAAACCAGACATTTCGGACGAGGGATACTGGATTAGTTAGTTGCAGAGCTGGGCTTTCTTTGAGTAGTTTTAAGTCGTCGACATGGATTGGTTTTTTGTGCTCAACATTCTCCTTGCCCAGTCGCTTCAGTTCTTTTATCTTTGCATTCAGCATTCTGTTAGACTTTAAGAAGACGTCTGAGTTTAGCTTCAAAGCACGGTTGTTTGGTGGATTATTCAAGTGCCTCTCGATGGCATTTCGGAAAGAAATGAGTGAGGATTTACTATACTCTTCTCCTTTGCTCGTACGCACTTCGGTGTAAAACTTACACAACGCTTGGTCAAGATCATCAACACTCATTACTTCCAGTTTTGGCAATGGGAGGACTTTTTGAGCACTCCATTCTTAAAAAGACAAGGTATTTACATAGAAATAGTTAGTTTTATTCGTTTAAAAGTGACTTTATAATTGTTATAAAAAGCAAAACAATACACTACTAATTAACTTTTTGTTGCAACTGAGTGTATCGGCGTGGGCCGGTACAAAGCATTTTTGTGATTTGCTTTTAGAGTTGTTATTTAGGCTTAATTTTGCTCACTGTTCATTAACTTGGTTGATGTATTTATTCAGTACTTTTAATCATTAAAATTATTACAGACAATAACAGAGTAATTAGTTAGTATGCTTACCATTGAAAAGAGTGACAACCCATTTGGTGTTGTACTTAGTTGTTTTGGCCATACTCTCGTCGAGCAATTTTGACCTTTCTTCTTCGCTCAAAACTACGAAGCGGCTGCTACTTGTTTTTGTCTCTTCATTTGATACGTTTTTTTCAACTTCACCTTTCTTTTCTTCGACGTTTTCATTGAACAAATTCAACTCAAAACACGGAAAATCCAAAGTAGCCATTTTTGAATTTGCCACCGGTAGCCATGACAACGTTCCGTGCTCTGTTGAGTTATAGAGAACGCTTCTCAGCCAATCAGAGCGCGCGCTTTATATCAAATATTTTATAATGATAAATATATATACATATACTACTAATAAATGAATATTATGATAATAATAATCACTTATAAATACCTTGCGGCTTGACTGCCCTACCAGTCGGCTTGACTGTCCTACCAGACGGCTTGACTGTCCTACCAGACGGCTTGACTGTCCTACCAGACGGCTTGACTGTCCTACCAGATGGCTTGACTGTCCTACCAGACGGCTTGACTGTCCTACCAGACGGCTTGACTGTCCCACCATACGGCTTGCCATGAGAAGTTGTTAGAACCACAACACAGAGCAACAACAGCATAGATATTGTTGAAATCTTTAGAAAGCCTGCCATTCTAGTTCAGTTTGGTACAAATTATCATACAAAGTTCAACCAAAGTTTCACGACTCTGTGGTATTTCTTACTTGAAAGAGACTTTGACAAAATGCACTGCTTTAATCAAGATATCTTTCACCTGCAATTAGTTTTGCCGATGTCTTCTGCTCTTGTCTAACAGTGTAGTGCATGTACTTGACGATGTGATGACGTCAATGTCCTTGAGATCTTTCGATCATAAAACGTTTTATCAATATTTGCGCCTCAGATGTATGATGTTAGATTTGAACCGCAATTTTTTTCCTTTTTTGCAATCGACTTCAAATTAAAGTTCATAAATATATCTATCTTACTTGAATTGAATTGCTCGCAGTTATTGGAGGTCTGTCTGACTCGGTTCTTTTCTGTGCCAGGCCGTTATTTTCCTGCCAACTTGTGTATGCTGTAAACTTGAACAGCAAATAGTTATTGCTCTATGAAACGTTATGACGTTATTGCTTTAGTGGTTATGGAGTAAGTGTTTGTCGATTTTGACAATGACAAATGTCTCCTTACTAATGAGTTGTTGGTAGTTATTGCACGAAGTTATGTCAGTTTGTTTTTCTGTTCCAAACGATTCACCAATAGTTGGCACACTATTCAATTGCAAGCTGTAATTGCTTTAGGTTGTTTGCGTTCAGTTGACAATGATGTTGATGATCTCTCTAATATAGGGTAATTAATACCTACACGAAAGGTTTATTCCCATGCTGTGAGCTGATGCAAATATGATGTGAGTTTATTGTATTGACGATATGGTTGGTTGATAGAGGATAGATTAAGCATCAATAAGCACGTCTTTTGCTTCGTAAATAGTATATTTACATTCCTTACAAATATAATCATCACTCAATAACACTTTCGTTATTAGTACTGCATTTACTAATTGTAAATAGAAAAAAAAATCTAGAATACAGTACTTATATAGTACTGTATTCATTAATTGTAAATGATGTACTGTTTATCATTAAAATAAAAATATTGGTAAAAAAAACACTTTCGTTATTTATTGTATAACTCTTTACCACACTTACAGATTAAAACAATCTTTATATAAAAATTTAAATATTTTTGTTTTCTAAGATATTGTGGTCTATTTCAAAATTCAAATTGTCACAATCAAAGCTACATCCCACACTCTGAAGCCTGCAGAGGATGTCGGTATTTCTTTTCTTGTTATCGATATATTCATAGGATATTTTGGCTGTACGTGTTTGTGTTACATGGCCATAACAAGTTGTTGCAGCACTGAGTAGTATGATGAAAGAAATATTTATTGAAAAAAGTGCTATAAGTCACACATTTTGTTCAAATTACCGACATCCTTTGCAGGCTTCAGAGTGTGGATTGTTGATTCGGTTGCGACAACGATTTTTTAAACATGCGTGTATCAACATACTGATTAGAATTGTTATTGTTTAGAAAGTATGATTGAAGTCATAGTTAAGGAGATAGCTCAAATGATACAAAATCAATACAAGATAGTGCATGTTTTTTATTGTTTTATTAACAAAAACTAAATATTCGTCGATGATCATGAAGATTACAAAATTTACTACTAGATTGTCTGCTGTTTCGGGCATTGCATTTTGTGAGATTGTACATGACACAGATGAAGATGAAGAGATTGAAGACAAGAATGATGAGGATTGGTACAAACCATGCTATGATGCTGTATCGCTGATTATGCAAGAACATTACGAAAATAAGTACAGAAATGATCACACAACAACAGTTATTCACAACAACAATCAATACTACAACAATGTGTTGATTGGTTGAATAAAGGGATGATCGGTGACTGGGTCGGGATATTCAGTTGATTGGATGGGCGGGTAGGTTTGTAGTTCATACGCTGACTCAGTTATCTGGTTTGTATCTGAAGGGGTAGATTAATGGCTGGGCTGGATAGTTGACTTGTGTGGTTGGCTGATTGGTCGTCTGTTGTTTGGTTCACAGTGTATGATAGATCGAGTTGGTTGGTTGGTTGGTTGATGTGATGGTATGTTGGTTGATTAGTCAGTTGTTTGGTTAGCCGGTTGCTTTCTGATAGTTTGCTTGTTGGCTCGTGGATTTGACATGAATGATAAAATGGCCGATAGTTTGCATAATTGTGAGCGATAAGTTTGTTATTGGAGTGGATAGTTGGAGGTTTTGTAGTTGGTCAAGTTGTCCGATAGTAACAAAGCTAATCAAAGGTTCATCGGTCTTGAAATGCACTTTTCGGTATTAACAATTTGAAAGCTGTATTCTCTTGGTTATACATCAATATGGACAGTTTAAAATCACTGCAAGATGTCAATGCTAATGATACCTTCATATGTTGTCGTTAAGATCATCTGTTCAGCAACATTCTAAGCGGTTCTACATTTACTAAAGTCTGCTTCACTCCATGTCCCATCATCGTTACATGTCCTGTATGCCTTTCCACCATTTGGCCCATTGGGACAGTTCTCTTTTGCAGTATTACCTGCTTTTTTCTCTTCCCATATTACTATTCCATAGTTAGAAACATGTGTAACCCCTGGGCACCACATTAGATAAAAGGCATCGCATTTACTGTAGTCTACTTTACCCCATTTCCCATCACCGTTACGTACATGTCATGTATGCGTTCTCACCATTTGGACCATAGGGACACTTCTCCTGTACAGTTTGTCCTGATATTGCCTTATTCCATATTACTATTCCAAAGAAAGAAACATGGGTAACCTTTTGGCACCAGACTAGCCGATAAAAGGCATTACATTTACTAAAGTCTGCTTTATCCCATTTCCCATCATCGTTACATTTCCTGTATGCCTTTGCACCATTTGGCACATTGGGACACTTCGCTTGTGCAGTTTTTCCTCCTTTTGTCTTTTCCCATATTATCGTTACCAAGCTAGGATCAAGGTAGACGATTTGGGTAACGATTGAGCACCACACTAGAAAAAAAGGTTTCATTGATACATTTATTAGGCAAAGTTCAAACGTCGCATTTTACATGTACCGAATCTAATGCAAATGAGCAAAATTCATTGTTTGAATTCATTTGCATTATATTTGGCACACGTGAGATGCGACGTTTGGACTAGGTGTAAGGAGGATTAGAATAAGTGTAATGATGGCATGACATGGTGGCAGTGATGGTGATGATGGTGACGTTTGATTGCTTATATAACTGAACCGCGATATCCGAGGTTTTACATAATAATTATTTATTGATGGTGATGGAGATGATGATGATAAATGTATATATATATATATATATACTAATAAATGAATATTATGATAATAATAATAATCACTTAATAATAATAATACCTTGCTGCTTGCCTTGAGAGGTTGGTAGAACCACAACACAGACCAACAACAGCATAGATATTGTTGAAATCTTCCGATAACTTGTCATTCTAGTTTTGGTACAAATTATCATACAATGTTCAACCAAAGTTTCACGACTCTGTGATAATTCTTACTTGAAAGAGACTTTGACAAAATTCACTGCTTTAATCAAGATACCTTCCGCATGCAATTAGTTTTCTCAATGACTCCTTCGGTATAATTATGATGTGGGGTTATTGTACATGTATTAACGATATGGTTGGTTGATAGAGGATAAATCAAGCACCAATAAGCAAGTCTATTACTTCGTAGTTAGTCTAGTTACATTCCTTACAAATATAATCATCACTCAATAACAGTTTCGTTATATACTGTATAACTCTTTACCACACTATTATAGAATACAAAATATATTTTTATATAAAAATATAAATATTTTTGTTTTCTAAGATATTGTGGTCTATTTCAAAAATCGTCGCAATCAAAGCTGCAGCCCACACTCTGAAGCCTGCAAAGGATGTCGGTAATTCTTCTCTTATCGATTCATTCATAGCATATTTTGGTTGTACTTGTTTGTGTTATATGACCCTCACAATCAAAGCTACAGTCCACATTCTGAAGCCTGCAAAGGTTGTCGGTATTTCTTCTCTTGTTATCGATTCATTCATAGCATATTTTGGTTGTACTTGTTTGTGTTATATGACCATAATAATCAAAGCTACAGTCCACACTCTGAAGCCTGCAAAGGATGTCGGTATTTCTTCTCTTGTTATCGATTTATTCATAGCATATTTTGGTTGTACTTGTTTGTGTTATATGACCATAACAATCAAAGCTACAGTCCACACTCTGAAGCCTGCAAAGGATGTCGGTATTTCTTCTCTTGTTATCGATTTAATATTAATTCATAGTATATTTTGGTTGTAGGTTTTTGAGTTATATGACCATAACATGTTGTTACAGTGGTAGATATTAATAAAAAAATATTTCTTGGAAAAAAAAATATAATAAATCACACATTATTTAAATATTACCGGCATCCTTTGCAGACTGTTTTTTAATTCATTCCTTTCCCACTTACAAAAGTCAGGACAACGTTGATGCAATTAGGTGTATATTAACATTCTGAATTGTTATTGTTATTATTTGTTTAGAACATTTACATTTACCAAAATGAGAGCAATCCCTCTCGTCGAGGCTTATATGCTCTGGTCGGTCTAGTCCTTAATGGGTCAGTTGACAGACTCGATCCACTTTATGGATAAAGCTCAAATAATACAAAATCAACACAAGATAATGCATGCTTTTTATTGTTTTATTAACAAAAACTAAATATATTCGTCGATGATCATAACAATTACAAAATCTAGTAGATTGTATATTCTTACTTCAAAATGGTCTGACTAAGTTCGCTGAGACTAAAAGAGAAGCATAGAAAGATATATCAACATTCTACACATCGTACCGACTTACGTAGAGAAACTAAATTTGAATGATTCCGATTTAGATCTGGTCTTTTGTTAAGTAGTATCTACAAAATAAACTTTCTTTTAATTTTTATATATATACAAAAACATCTACAAAAAATAATTACATACACCTATTTCAAAAAACGTTCAGATCTGCAATCTGCAATCTGAGACTGAAATGAATTTAGGAAAATTGCGTATTGCAAAAGCCAGGCCTGGCCCTGTTTTTTGCGCTTAGCAACTTCAGATTTATATTTACCGTCGCCATATCCGAAGCCAGAAATTGCACGCAATGAGAAAAAACTGCCGTACCCCCGAACTCATTTTGGTCTCAGATTGCAGATTCAGATCTCCTTCTGACAACGTTTTTTGAAATAGGTGTATGCCTTTTTTTCCGGTGGTTGGAAAGATTTTGAAAGCTATAAATTTTGTTGTTGGACAGTTTGTTCAATCGATGGCAAGCTTTGGCATGAGATCAATGGTTTTGTCACTCTATCTGTCACACAACATTTTTTGTTTGTCACACAATGTCATGAACTGTAACTGTTGTTGTTTCCATGACGATCATCACCATGTTCTCCCCCATTGTCTTGTTTGGTGGAAATGTTTGTTAGAACCGTTTCTTTCCGTTGAAGTTGATCGCTACCTTTATCGATCCAATTACGAACCTTTACAAACGCTTCGGAACTGTGATGGCTCTCGTCAAAACCCTTGGACCTTTGATGAGAGTACTCGCTCTCTCGGTGACTGAACCCCAGTCCACTGACGAAGAAAGTCCACTGACTTCTAACTTCTTTGATTCTGACGCAGTGAAAGAAGAAGATGAAGAATCCTTGTAACGAGTTGAAAATACAGAACAGATACTCAAAGACGATTCTTGCATCAGAGATGGCTAGAGCACCAAACAACCATGTTATTCCAAGCAGGCACATGATTGCTAGTGCTGTCCAACATCGCCTTCTTTGTTGATGCTTTGAATCGACTGCAATCATGGCGCCCGTTGAGTTCAGTTTGTAGATGACAAGGATGAATGTTAACAAGTTGAAGAGTAGTATTCCAAGAATTGGTACAAACCAAGCGATGATTCTGTACAGGTTATTGCTAAGGACACACCTGGAGAAAAGAAAAGGCATAAAGATCGGTCACCTAAATTATACGGCATCGAACAATAGCGATGATTATGATGATGATAATGAAGTTGTGAATGAGACGTAATGTGATGCTTATATTGCGCATTTCACATAAGTCTCTACAATCAATGCGCTTTACAATCATCTTACGGACCGCTGGATGCTTACAATCGTGAGGAAATTAGTAGTTAGTATGTATTAGTATGAGCCAGACACTGAGGGTGGTCACGGCCAGGGTTTGTTACGTTCACAGTGGTTCTTTTACGTCCCTCCATTGCAGGTTAGTGAGTGAAGTGTGGAGAGACGGGACCTCCGATTTAACGTCCTTATCCGAGAGGACGCGAAGTCTAACAATTTGCAAATGGAAGTAACAAAGTCAGTACATTCTCCACAGTCTGATATAATGATGATAATAGTGGTGGTGTAGTGGTGGTGGTGATGCTGATGATGCTGACCGCTAAATTCTTAAGTTAGCGCACAGTCTGTTTTAACTGCCAGTGGAACACTTACGCATAGTCACTTCCATAGTTGAAACTTTTATTACTGTCTTTGCTCTGATCGTATTCAACAGTTGCAGCTATCAATGTAGCCAGTACAATGATTAGAGGTACACCCCAGCCTACCACGGCCGCCTTCAGCATGAATTTACGATGGTAGATAGCCATAACTTTAACAATCTGTAGATACAAATTATACGCCTCGATACCCATCCATAGTACAGTTACAAGGGTTAGGTAATGAAGAAGTACAGCAACTATTTGACAACCTAGTCGATTACTTGTGCTGTTGACACCAGCTACAAACACGATAAGAAGAAGAGCGATGGCAATACACAGGTTCATTAGGATGGGTTGCTGGTTTGTCTTGCGTAAATGCCTGTAAAGAAAAGATAAAAGACAAATCATGATTGACCTCATCATGAAATCGAGAGTATTCCTCTCTGGTCATCTATTTTTTTCCGATGTTCCTTTGTCTGCTTTTTTTGTATGCCCGATTGTCGGCCTGATTATCTACCCGATCTCTCTACCTTCGTAAGCCAGCGTCTATCTGTACTGATCAGTTGCCATGTCACCCGCCTGTCGTTCACTATTTCTACCTGTATGTTTCTCGCTTCTCTGTCTTTCTACCTGCCTATATTGTAATTTGTCTGTCCTTCTGTTTGTCTGTCAAGAACGACGATTCATAGAACTCAACTCAACAGAGCAACTTTACTTTGTAGTGATGGTTAAGAGTAGCACACGTTTGTGTAGTATCTCAAACCCTACCTGAAGAGTAAGTAAGTAAGAAACGTAAGTAGCACACCAATCAACGAGATGGTACAACCAACGTATGTAATAATGCTCAAAGCAAAAGCATGTTTAGTGTAAGCTTCTGTGGATGGTAATGGCGGTCCAGGTGAGAAGAGGACAGCAAAACTTGTCAAGTGATTACAACAGCATTCTACAGCACCATCGTGGTCATTCTTCTCACATAACTGACATCCAGCATTAGACCACTGTCTTTCTAAATTGTGGAAAGAACATTTCAGTGAATATATTTACTTGGGCATACAGTTTGATAATAATAGGAATATACAAAGTAATGAAAAATGACAAGCCTTCTCGCATTTGTATTCATTATTTCAGTGAATACATGCTTTGTAATTATAATGCGGTGACTGTTTTAGAGACTGCATTACAAATACTGTGAATGAAAGACCATTTCCCAGTTCTCGTCAATCAATCTCAGCCTCGATAGCGTGTAATACATATTCTTTAGAATTTGACTACAGCATGCGGAATTATATAGTGTTTTAGTACTTCAGTTTCACGTTATCTGCTAGCACCGCTTTTGACAAAAGGCCAAGCCTCGATTTGTTGTAAAAATATTCACAAATTCCAAGTAAATCACCACAAAATGTTACCGCTTAACAATAGAGAACGCATTTGAATTTATTCTAAATTGAGGCTTTTCGATCCTATGCAAATGCGCCTTTTGTCGAATAGTACAGCGGTGCTACATAACATGAAACTGGTCTATTGTTTGATAATGTGTACATTCCTTAAAATTAGTTTTGAATCTCCCTCGTTCTATTCTTGGAGGAGGGGGGTTAAAGATTAAACATCCCTCTTGAAACAATGGATCCCGAGTTGATCATGACATTACATGGTATTACATGGTCTTTTTCTCCTGCGAAGGGCTAAAGCTCGAAACGTCAGTGAAGTTGAGTTAACATTTGTTACGGTGTTACAAATTTCATTCTATTACCAATGATAGAGCGAAAACACTAAAATCATGAAACAAGAACAAAATAGTGACTAACTAATAAGTTTTTATTTAGTGACTATTTAGTCAGTATCACTCAACCAGAAACATCAAATACAAAAGGAAACAATACCTCATTACAACTTTACTTGTCTTTGATAGTAACTAATAGTCGCTAAATAAGAACTATTAAACAAGTAATTTGATTATATTTCATGGATATGGTGTTTGCGCTCTATTACATGCATGGTTAAATACATTCTATTCAATGCATACCATATTCATCCCAGAAAACACAAGAAGAGTTGATAGAATAAGCCTTTTTCCCTACTGGCTTTGGAAACCTCAGTACCACCGGTTCATGTAAGTTTGAAGTATTGGTGTCATAGACACTACTGGACAAGACTTGATTGCTAGGTGTGATTGGTGTACTTGTGTTACTTTGTTCTTCTTCATTATCATCATGTACCATCTGTTGGAAGAACCTGTTATTTGAATAGTAGATGAATCCCACACGTATAGATTTCTTAGCTGTGTTTGCCAGCAGTGATGGCGGTAACTTAACCGACGTTTTTGTTTGTTCAGGGTCGGTAGAAATGAAGCCATCTTTAGAGATACCAAATGTCATTCCTTGGAAAGAATTTGTAGTGATTTCGTTCGCTTGTAAGACTAGATTTGTGGTGTTTAATACTCGTGATGTTTTTCCATTTTCCATGGGTATTTTCTCTGCAATGGTTTCTAGTGCTTTAGTCATCCTGTTGATAGAACACAAGCAGTTCAATATTATCATGTTCAGTGTACTTGGCCATTGTACAGGCAGCCCGAGTAATGTCACTCAGACCACCAAATGATGGGCTCTTCCTGTGTATCATTTTATCATAGGAAAAACGGCCAGACAATGCCTGTCAATGCTGGATTACCTGTCTAAGGCTGAAAATTGACCAGACAATGAAAGATTACTTGTGTTATGCCTTATGTATTAGAACGGGAACTGCTATTGTAAATGTTGGGATTCCTGTGTTATTTGCCATCACAGGAATCCCGTCAACGCAATGTCTGAAAGTATTTTTTTTGTGTGTGTGTATGTAGTACCAGTAAAATAGGGTTTATGTACATTGGCTAAACGAATTACTTACTTGGATGCAGTTGTTGCGCTATTTGCAAGTGTTGTCTTGTTCATGTTCATGATAGTATCGACGACTGCAAGCACTAAGTCAGCGGTCTATTAATACAAAATAATGATGTCACTGAGAAACTCAGTACAAACACACACACAAACTGGTGTTGTCCGCCATCTTTACTACCCCTGGTAATAACCGCTGACCATACATAAGTTGCATAAATCTAATACACTACAACATACATATTGTTTCGTTCGTTTCAGCATGGATAATAAAATTTTTGTTATCCATGGTTTCAGCTACGTTTTCTACTTCAAAGAGAAAAACAAAAATCTGTGAATTCACTCCTACCTCACTTAGTTTTTCGTTGTGTTCAATGATCTTTTGTACGACATCAGCAGCAATTTCTGCATCAGATTCTGTCAAGTCGTTCACTTTATATGATTTAAACAGCTTTGTTAGATTCTTGGCGACTTGCTTGACATTTACAGCGTTGATTTGTACCTACAAAACAATTGAAAAACCTCTCATGTTCACGGTATGATTCTCTCAAGCGTCGTTCCGTCTTGCATTCAAAACGCGGCTCACGATATTCCCCATCACAGTTCCCTGCGCCATATAAAAAGGTAGCTGGGCCTTTGAATCGAAACGAGACGAACGTTGAGCTTGCAGTAATAGAGACCTTTTAACACCTTGCGGGACAATTATTTACATGTCTCTATCATTGCAAGCTCAACGTTCGTCTTACTTCGATGCAAAGGCCCGGCTACCTTTCAAGATGGCGCAGGGAACTGTGAAGGTGATTTTTGATCACGATTTATATAATCTAAGATTAACACGGAATCAGTGTAAATGGCCAATTAGCTTTGTTAATTTCTGTGTTTCAGTAATAAAGTATCATTCATTCAAGAAGCCGGGCGGTCATAGGAGAAAATAACAGAATTTTTCTACCTTAGAAAGGCTGTTGAATTCGTCCGTTTTCTTAGAATTGAATCCACAGTGTTGTACATCCGGGTCTTTCCATACCACTCCACGAATGAAGTCCCCAGTACAAGTACGAGTAACGTTACGGTCACGTGGTCCATATGGACATTCCACAGAAACAGACTTACCAGGCTTTAACGAAGGCCATTTGAAAACACCTTGAAAACTGGCCTTGCCTGTAGTTTCTTGGACACAGTATTCTGAAAGGAAGAGGTTACGAATATTAATCGAACATGAATGAAATAAAAGGATGAATTAAAGGATGGATAGGTGAATGAATGGATGGATAAATGAATGAAGGAACGGATAGATGTAGAATTAATTAATAAATGAACGAATGAACAATAGAATGAACGATGAATAAATAGATGAGCGATGGATGATCTATGAGGGTCCTGTTCTTTTATTTGTAAGTCCCAGTGCATCCAATCGCATTTTCCCATTTTACCCCTTAAGGACCCTCATCTATCAATGAATGCATTAATGGCCGGATGGTTGGATAGATGAATAAATGAATGAACGAATTATCACGAGGAATACCTGTGTCACTAACTATGGTGCTCCTCCATTGTATACTTGGCAGTCTACCACGTCGTGCTTCCTGTAGCAGGCTGGTTCTAACGTTATCATAATAGTCGATGATATCTTGGTTATTCCTCTTGCGATAGATAGTACACTCAACTTCATCCTGGCTTATTCCACTCCTAGATAGATGGCAAATGATGGACATGAATACTAATGGTATATGATACAGAAATAATATACCGCACTTAATTACTCCATTGATATCCTTATAAATATATATATCTTATAGCAATTGAAGAACAAGACAATGACACGATGAAAAGCACGTCTACGGTCTGCGTCAAGAATAGTTTAGACACGCTAAATATGTATCTTATACAATGTATTTATTAATAGAATGTGGAGGATATGTTTAAAAGTCATCCCTCATCCCTGCGCCATGGTTTACAGTATTATGAACTACATATGGCAATTACAAGTAACCCTTTGGTGGTGATGCGATACTACGATCTATATCATGATGACCTCGGTATTCATTGTTTTCAGAGGGATATTTAGGTCTAACATTTCTCTGAAGGAGGGATGTTTAGTTTATACGTCGTTGTTTTCAAGAAACTATTTATATATATATATTTGTATTGAGTGCTTGGTTTGCACTGAGGATAGGCCAAAGGTCCCAATGCTGAACTAATGTCTGTAATATTGTTTAGGTTTGTGTTTATGCTTACCAAGTTCTGCAAGGACCACGAGTAAACGGACCTGAGTTTTGCTCGTTGAGATATTGGACAATATTCTTACATGGTTGGCACAGTTGCTAGGGAAACAGACACGTAACAGACACGTTAGTCATATAGGTTGACTGTTTATAATAATAATAATTTAATATTTATATAGCGCAGATATCTATGTATCTGTTTGACGTCGCATGATTGTGTGTTACTTACAAGCGAACGACGGGGTCTTGAACTTAATTTTATTTTGAATTTTACTATTGAAGTGAAATAGTCTGGAACATAAAAAAAAACAATCAATAAACCTAACCAGCAATATCAATGCATACACCAGGCAATCCATCCGTCAACTAATTAATCAATTAACCGATCAGTCAGTCTGTCAATCATTCACTCATTCAATCAATCAATCATCTATTAATCGAACAAATCAAACAGTCAATCGATAAGTTAATTAGTCGATCAGGCAGTTTATCAATCAATCAAGCTGTCAATCAATCAATCCTCTATTAATCAGTCAATCAATCATATCGGTCAATCAATCAATTTACTAAAGTCATAACGTGGGATAAGGTCGCCGTTACATCCGAGCCAGAGGTCAATCATCAAGTCAATCGGTCAATATTCCTACCTTGGAGGACGACCAACGCCTTGTCACTGTGCACCTCTACCCCGTAGGGCGTGGTCACTTTACACCAATAGTACCCCTGGACAGTATCTATAGCATCGATATTGTACGTAGCACCAGTATGCAATGCATCATGGTCACCAGCATTCTTATACCACGTGACTTGAACAGCAAATGGGCTTTTAACTTGACATCTCAATGACACTACTGTCCCGGATGTACCTTTCCATGGGCGAGGACCAGCAGTGATCAGCGGTGTTGTGTCTAAAAGTACAAATGGCACAAAAATATTAAAAATTATCTATGTTTACTCGTAGATATAGAATTGATCAATCTGAATGAATGCTCTGTTTTACCGAAAGCTCATTTACTTACATACAGTTTTTAACACACACACACAGAAGACTTACTAGTAAAGAAATAGATACTATTTGACCAATGTCCACCAATGCCTCGATCACATGCACTTGAAGTATTATATTTATCATATTGACGAAGTGCGTCGTCTCCAGACCAACATTCACCATAGAATTGAACACCAAATCCTTGATAACCTCGAGTCCATGACAGTCTTGCACACGAAGCGATGATATCCGCAGGTCCGAGACGCCTTAAGTCTTCAAGATACTTTGGTAAAGCTCGTAGTGGTTGCTTTTCGTCTTTGAAGCATCCGATCTTTTTGTAGGTAATAGTTACGTTACGGAAATCTAGAGTATAAAGGGAATAGGGGTTTTTTTAATAATTTTTTTTTATTATATCTACAAACATACATAATTATATACAACACGAGAAAGATAACTTACAATAATTAATTTTATAATAACGCCATTCTTTTATCGGACTTTTAGAATACTATATCTAATTAAAGCGATAAACATATATATTTACATACAACACGAAAAAGATTACTTACAATAATTCATTTACAATACATTAATTTACATACATTAATTTACAATTACAATTTACAACGTTTAGTCAATAATCAATCAATTTAATGAGTAAAGTGTACATCTCGGCATACGTCATATCTCCATTCACTGAATATTTACAATGACTTAATAGAAATTAATGTATCCTGAGAGAATAAAACTTTTCTAGCTATATATTTTTATTATATATTGTATAATTTTATTACATATTGTATAATTTTATTATGCTTTATGATTATTTTTGTATTATTTTACTAAATATTGTACAATTTCATTATACTTTGTATTATTTT
Source organism: Metridium senile (assembly GCA_949775045.1). Classification (NCBI taxonomy): domain Eukaryota; kingdom Metazoa; phylum Cnidaria; class Anthozoa; order Actiniaria; family Metridiidae; genus Metridium; species Metridium senile. The sequence continues at coordinate 17,278,578 of OX459102.1, read as the reverse complement.
ATTATACTTAATATTATTTTTTTGAAGCACATTAATTTCAACACTAATCGTACTATACATGTTGTGCTAATTTCGGGTAATTTGCGCTCTCCAAAACTATGGACATGTAAAGAAATCCTAAATGGAAAACGGAAAAAGATATTTCGTGGAATAAAATTGTATATTTCAATAGTCAGATGGCTGTAATTTATTGCCCCAGAATCCATCACACTAACGTCATATTCACGCTTTATTTATAATGACAATAATGACAATAATGACGGGGTCATGCAGCCACATGTTTTATCCTTGTCTCTGACCAGCCAGCGTATCAAGTGGATTGTAACGCATGTTTGACTACTCCATCAACCATAACGCTTTGAATGATTGCTGTATATTTAGTACCAGAATGAATAGATGGTTCTAGTTAGCGTCCTTGAACACGCACATTCACTATGTAATTCTAGTAAACGCAGTTTAAACTTCGACTTTGGCTAAAGAGGATTGCGTATAATTCTTAGATCTTTTTATTTTATTTTTCATTTTTTTAATGACATTTCAATATTAAATACATAACTTTATTATCATATACTATATATAAAATAATTGTATACTAGTTTTTGTAATTATATATTATAACTGTAGTTTTATTTTATTTTTCAGTTTTATTTATATATTTATTGCCGCTAGTGCATTGATAATATACTAGCTATTGTAATTTTATATGTAATCATAGTTTTAATATCTAATATTATTGTTGTGAGCGCATTGAGGCTATCGAAATGCGAGCTAAAAACTGTAAACTAAATTAAAAGAGTATCTATACATTCCGTACATAATATCATTTCTGGTTGTTTTGAGTTATTGTTGCTGGTGGCCACACGCAGTCACAGTTTGATCCTAAAAACGCAGTTTAAACTTTGACATTGGCACGTAGTTAAATGATATACATTGAGCAATCATCGATTTGAGGTCTTCAGTTTTACATTGCCGTTGTTACCAAAAGATATAGAAGATAAACGATTCAAGTATTTTTTTAGTATGGCAATAAATGAATTAATAGATGTTCAATCCCATCCAATCCCATTCGAGGCATACGTGAAACATTTTAATCCCAAAACTTTGATTTTTGATCTGTATTTCCGTGTTGAAGAGATTATTCAAAAGACAGCCTATCTCAAATCTATATACGGCATTTCAATGAATTATTCGAATTACAATCTCATCCAATCCCATCCAATCCCATTCAATCCTAAATAAGTAAAAAGTTTGATCCCAATACTTTGATTTTTGATCTGTATTTCCGTGTTCAAGAGATTACACAAAAGGCAGCCTATCTCAAATCTATATACGGCATTTGAATTTACTTATCGAATTACAATCCCATCCAATCCAATCCTAAATAAGTAAAAAGTTTGATCCCAATACTCTGATTTTTGATCTGTATTTCCGTGCTCAAGAGATTACACAAAAGGCAGCCTATCTCAAATCTATATACGGCATTTGAATTAACTTATCGAATTACAATCCCATCCAATCTCCTCCAATCCCATTCCAATCCTTTCCCATATACAATCCAATCCAACCCGAAAAAAGTAAATACTTTGATCCTAAAACTATGATTTTGTATCTGTAGTTTCGTGCTCAAGAAAATAAGCAAAAGGCGCGTGTCAGCAGGGAAGGATCTTGTTTATAGAGTAAATCCCTACCTCGTGATAGAGATAATAAGTATGGTAAGCAGTTTAATATTTAATCCAGTCAAGTTGACAGCTAGATGAAGATTGCTCAATATGAATCAAAATATATACTCACTTTGACACACAAAAACAAGAACAATAAAATAAAAAACAATTCATTGACTTTAGCTAGTACATTAAACTTATAATGATACATATATTAGTTTAAATATTATCGTCAATATAATCATGATATTATATTCAACTTTAATTAAATCTCCCGTAGTGCTCTTGCATTCAAAAATTCAAAAAGTATTATTATCATTTGTTAACATTAATTAACATTATAGTTAAAACTATAATTAGTATGGTATAAAATAATGTACTGATGCCTGTATTGTTCAAGTCAATTGAACGTTTCTTCTAGCTAGTTGAACATTAGCTAGATGTTGTTTGTTATCTCTCTAAGTAGTAGATCAAAATATTGCAAACCAATGTATTAAAGTAGCCATATACACGACAATTACAAAGTTCAGTAGAACTATATCAAGAGGAATCGATGTATTTATAGCATATGATGTTCTGTCAATGCACATGTAGAAGGGCCCATGTAGAACTATTATATGTATCTAGGTTATATCAAAAGTTAATACCATATGTATCTAGGTTATGTCAATGCACATATACCATCTGTAGAACTATATCAAAAGTTATCAGTGTGTTTGTATCATATATCTAGGTTATGTCAATGCACATACCATCAGTGGTAAATGACTGCTTCAGCTCGCCATGACACACCAAGGAAGTCGAAAATGTAATCACTACAAACAATAGCAGCCGTGTTGTATTCTTTAGATCCATACAAGAGATCCTTCTTACGAGTCTTTTAGCTCGTTTTGTGAAATGAAAACGATATTTCAGTGTCCTAGGTCACCTGTAAATTCACATCTCTAAGATGAGTTGTCAAAACACTCTGTCAGTACCGATTCTTTTCGTCATGTTTGACTTCAAGTTCATCCACAATAAGAAGACTAGAATGCTAGTAGAAAGTTACCAGAAAACGCAATGCTTAATGCTCGAATACTTCACTGAATATAGTACACTGTATTAATCGGTGATACGCGGAGCATAACTGATGGTATGCTGTGACGTATAATGGCATAACTAATGATTGACAGCTAGGAAACCATTCGAGTGTCACGCTAATCTTTTGGTAGTTAATGATGTCATGTTGGGCAAACTAATAAGAAATGATTGCTATTTTAGGTAAATGTACTCTTATCAGCTCTTGTTTCGATTCTATTTTCGTACTTTCCGTGACATTCTATGAAGCTGGAAGCTTCGGATCGATTTACGTACAGGATGACGGTTTCGGCTACCACCGCGCTATCCCGATAAAAAACCTAACTCGTACTAGTCAAAAAAACAGTGAGGGAGAGAGAGCTTCCGTACCTTCTTCCTTAATGCTTGTTGTTTTTGTTTTAATACTTTCTTTTCGTGATGGTCTCCACCACTCATGACTCGATATTCTCACGATTGTTTTAATGTTTCTTTACAATAGCCTCGAAAAAGCCTGTGCATGCAGCCATTAAATTTCGTAATTACTGACCATATTAATAATAATAATAATGATAATAATACTGATAAGATCTAATAAAAATAGTAATAGAAATAACAATCCTGAAAGAGCTTCGTATTTTGAAACAACGCCATACGATGACGCTATCATTTATCATGTTTATAAAACTTCGTCCTCCTCTTTCAGTACTTTGTCTCAACAATAAATACCTTAAATGCCATTAGCATTACTGGGTATCTACCACACCTTGGACAGTTGAGTACAGTTTATATATCATAAGACATAAGAATAACATACTCGAGTTGTATTACTTTTGTTTATTTAGTCGTTCATGACGTATAGGTTTTTGATAGCAATAATAATAATCCAAATATATCCAGTTCTGCTCTAGACGCTTTACAAAATAAAAACAAAAACACACAGAAACGAGGTAGACTGAGAACTTACAAAGGTGTCTCTGGCTGCCGTAGTGAGTAATGTGTACTAGCATACGTTCCGTATCACCATGATGACGTGTAAAAAGCACTGTATTGTGTTTTGAGACTCGCTACGTGTAATTAACTGTCTATACAGGATCCGGAGAGTAAATTAGTGGCGGCACTTGAAATTGTAATTGAGGAAATGTAGTTATGGTGGAATGTTTTAGAGCAAAGAATGTATTATTGTTTTGTGAAGTTTAATTTTCCTTGGAATTGGCTTAATTGTTACTGGCGCATTGCATACACCGAATCGAAATATGGCGGCCAATTTGAATAACAATTCTTCTTGACTGTCCAGCCTCGCATACATGTGAAAACTCTATTGTTTTCCAACGTGAACGCGAGGCTAGACAGTCAAGAACAATAAGAGTACGCCATATTTCGATTCGGTCTATGATTATTGTATTTTTAATATATCACTGTAGTCATTGAGAACAGCATGGGGCCTAATACGAAACCCTCTGGAACCCCACAATAAATTGGAATTGGCAAAGTTGATGCATTATTAATTGTATTTTTAACATATTACTGTAGTCTTTGAGAACTGCATGGGGCCGAATACGAAACCCTGTGGAACCCCACAATAAATTGGAATTGGCAAAGTTGATGCATTATTAATTGTATTTTTAACATATTACTGTAGTCATTGAGAACTGCATGGGGCCGAATACGAAAACCTGTGGAACCCCACAATATATTGACAAAGTCTCAGATTGAATACCATTTGTCGTTACGGATAGTGAAACAGAAAATGATAAATGTAAAATTAATATCAATGATATATTGACAATAATGATAATATATTATTTTAAAACTTTCATTGTATTAGCAAAAAATTAACTTGCCGTACATTTATTTACAGCTAGATAACAATCAATATTTAAGTTCACAAAAGAACTATCTATCATGTGTTTGACAGACAATCAGAATCCGTACTATTATGAATAACTGATAGAATCTCATACTTCATTATTTTAAAGCGCGCTGATTGGCTGAGAACGAAACCGGATGCGAGGGTATTTAGCGTGGAATACCCTCTCATCCGGTTTCTGAATCACATGGCGGGAACGGCGGAACACGCGCATCTGGTTTTTGAAGCTTAAATTGAAGAAATGAGATTCAAGGAAAATTCATTTTTAGACTCGGGAATTCCACGTTGAACGGACTCCGCGATTCATGCGATATTGATTTCTCTCGTGAAATTCAACGTGGAATTCCCTCGTCCTCCAATGAATTTACCTATAGTATTAAACGTTATATTTTCAATCGGTGCCGCATTAATATGACCAAACCCATTTTGACAGCCAATCAGAATTCAGTACTATAATGGCTGCTATTACTAAAAGTTCTATTTTCAATCGGTGCCACATTAGAATGACCACACCCATCTTCACCAACCATCGTAACTACAGTGATTTTCCGTTTCGGTTGCTCCTTATCGTTTCCATGGTGATCGTATGCAAAATTACGCATGTGTATCGAGTTTGACTCTTTGTTAAGTTTCTCCAGCACACGTGACTTTTGTTGAGAATTGTCACTGTCCCCGTGACTGAGCCCCAGTCCACTGACGAAAAAACTCCACTGACTTCTAACTTCTTTGATTCTGACGCAGTGAAAGAAGAAGATGAAGAATCCTTGTAACGAGTTGAAAATACAGAACAGATACTCAAAGACGATTCTTGCATCAGAGATGGCTAGAGCACCAAACAACCATGTTATTCCAAGAAGGCACATGATAGCAAGTGCTGTCCAGCAGTTTTTGATGTACGTGTTTTTAGGCTCCGTTGGTAGTGTACTATGTCTACTATTTAACTTGTACACGATCAAAATGAACGCGATGAAATTGAAGAATATAATTCCAAGGATAGGAGCGAACCAAGATACTAGTCGATAAAGTTGGTTGTGTAGAATACATCTGCAATAAAAGGACAACAACCATGTTGATAATAATTCATAATTATTTAAGCATTAGAAGATATTTTCCGTGTTTCTATTCTCTGTTAGAAACACGCGGGATTGTTGGGAGAACACGAGAAAGATTTTGAATCACGAGCTGAAAGCGAATTCAATGACATCAAAATGATTTTTGTATTTACTTTGTACATAACTTATTTAGGAATTAAAAGTGCTTTTACGGTGGACAAAGTAGTGTTGTGATTTGAATTACTTTGAGTATTGCTGTGAACTCAGATTTAATATTTTTACAAGCTCAAAAGTGTTAAAGACTTTTTAGTTCGTGACTGACTGGTGGTGAACGCAGTCGAAGTCAAAATTGACACAAAAAAATTGTTTTTTTCATTAGACGACACGATTTTGTATTTTTACGGAAAAATCAAGCGACACTCCGCTTGAAAACCGTGTTTCTATGCTCTTTTATAATATAGTTTGATTATAACGCGCGCTCTGATTGGTCCAAAACCGTGGTTTATTACACCGATAAACCACGGTTTTGGAGAGTTTCGAAGGAACAGCGAAAAAGTTGTTGTTTGCTCCCTGTTCACTTTTTAAAAATGGCGTTCAAAATGTCGAGTAAATATTTTCTTTTTGTTAAAAAGCTGATATAAACAAATATAAAAAGGCCGAAAATCTCTCGCCCGGAGGCTCGAGATTTTCTTAGGCCTTTTTTCGTGTTCTCCCAACATCCCGCGTGGTTTATTACACCGATAAACCACGGAAATCGCTCGTTTATTGCTTCAATAGAAACACGGTTTTTTGCACGTTTCAGCCAATGAGAGCGCGCGTTATATAATGGTTATTTTATAAAATAATTTAATTCTTCTATAGCGCTTCTTCCATTAATGTCGAGAGGCGCTTTACAATCTTAATGTTAAAAATATAATCGTTAAATATTTACAAAATTTTTGATAAATATAGAACATCCATATCCTCAACAAGCACCAATAGACTATTTCACGGTTCACGTAGACCAAACTCAGCCTCGACCTTGTAATATGTTCCTAACACACTTACAAGTGCAGCTCGTGGTTTAGTTTCCCTCGCAACTGTTTCTAATGCCGGCCGACACTAATAACGGCTGCGAGGGAAACAAGAGGAATCAACACATGTATCGGACAATATATATATGTTTTACCACATTTGATAATTTTCTCGCTTTCTGATTGGTCGAGAGCCGTGGTAAATAAGAGTACACACCACGGTTGCTATGTTGCTCATTTTCAATGTGGCAAAAAACAAATTCACGATAGTTTCTTGTGGTATGTCCTCTTATTTACCACGGTTGGAGCCATCTCACCGTCTAAATTATTGTGGATCCACGAGACGATTCGATGACGCCAACCGTAGTAAATAAGAGGACATACCACGCGAAACTATCGTAAATTTGTTAATTAAACACTGGATGTAGTCAAATTATTAAGGACAGATATTAAACGCGCTATCGGTAAAGAAAACAGTTATGGGAACTAGAACAAAATGACCTGCACACTTACACTTGTTCACTTCCATAGTAAAACTCCATTTCTCCATCACTGTGCTTGTACTGAAAGATGGCCGCCGCAAGTGTAGCCATGACAACAATAAGAGGTACAACCCAGCCTACCACGGCCGCTTTTATCATGAATTTACGCTGGTAGATAGCCATAACTTTAACAATCTGTAGATACAGATTATACGCCTCGATACCCATCCATAGTACAGTTACAAGGGTTAGGTAATGAAGAAGTACAGCAACTATTTGACAACCTAGTCGATTACTGGTGCTGTTGACACCAGCTACAAACACGATGAGAAGAAGGGCGATGGCAATACACAGGTTCATTAGGATGGGTTGCTGGTTTGATTTCCGTAAATGCCTGTAAAGAAAAGGAGAAAAATACATTGCAGCATTTACTTCTTTTAATACACATACAATCATAGCAATAAACACGATAGCAACAGGCAACATGGTGGAGTGGTCAGGGCGTTGGTCTAGCAATTGTATGGTACCGGGTTCGAGTTCCGACCCGGTTGCTAGCTGAGGCTGTTGTCATGCCATTCTTATTGAGGGCTATAAGTTGAACTACCCGGTAACATACCGGATAACATACAGGATACTTTTGCCTCTGTTTTTTTCCCCCGGGTAATAATGTATCGTATACCTCATGATTATAATGCCCCAGCATACCCGATATATTTGCCTCTGGTTTTTCCCCTGGGTAATAATGTATCGTATGCCTCAAGGTTATAATGCTCCAGCATACCCGATACTTTTGGCCCTGAGTTTTATCCCCTGGTAATAATGTATCGTATACCTTACGATATATAACGTGACCGTAGAACGAAAACCGTATACACCTATTTCAATTAACGTTGTCAATCTGGAATGGTTGATCTGAGACCGATAGGAATTGTGGGAGTTCAATAAATTCCAAATGTGTTGTTTTAATCACACTTGAATGGTGCTGAATTTTGGTTAATAGTATTTCAGAAGTAAACATTAATATTCGAGCGTGATTATAATAGTGTATTTGCAGTTTAACGAGCTCCCACAATTCCTATCGGTCTCAGATCGACCATTCCAGATGGACAACGTTAATTGAAATAGGTGTATACTCAACAATACCTGAACATGGAATAGGTCAGAAACGTAAGTAGCACACCAATCAAGGAAATGATGCACCCAACATAGCTGATGATACTCAAGATTTTGGCATGGATGTCGTCGGTAGAAGGAGTTCCTCTCTCAGGCGAGAACAGCACAGCAAAGCTTGTCAGGTGATTACAACAACACTCGACACTCTCGCTGCTGTGTTGTTGAACACACAGAGAACATCCTGCATTGGACCACTCACGAACTGTTAGAGGTAAAAACAAATTATGATGAGAACATTTGCATTGGACCACTTACTGTTAGGAAAAAAAAAACTCACTCTAAATGTTACTTCTAAATGACCTTTCAACTGGGAAAACCTTTCTCAAACATGGTATATGTCTTTTATGCCTTTCCTCTTTAAACCGCTATGAAATACCCTATGAAATACCCTATGAAAAGCCTATGAAAAGCCTATGAAATGGATATGAAAATTGGCCTTTGAAAAGCCTTCGAAAAGCCTATGAAAAGCCTATCAAAAGCCTATCAAAAGCCTATCAAAAGCCTACGAATGCCTATGAAAAGCCTATGAAAAGCCGCCTACAAAAGCCTAATATGAAAAGCCTATAAAAAGCCTATACGAAAAGCCTACAAAAAGCCTATGAAAACCCAATGAATACCCTATCAAATGTACCTCTGGATTTATCGCCTTTTTGAAATATGTGTACAATATTTACCTGATTCTACCCAGAATACACAGTGTGTTCTTCCTCCATGTCGACGAGGCAGTCGTATTACCACCGGTTCAGTAAGGTTGCTAGTGTTCCTACAATAAACACTTCCTGAGAGAACTGTGTCACTTGGTTGACCTTCTTGTGATCCATTGGCTTGAAATAGTTTATTAAAGGCATAGTATATGAACCCAACTCGAACAGACGACATGTTGGTGCCTTGTACAATATCTCGAGGTAGTTTGATACTGGGGATCTTCGCAGCATTACCGGTCTCTGTAGATCTTCTTCGACGGCTTCTGGAGTTTAGACCAAAGCTGATACCTTTAATAAATTAGAACAACAATAGTCATTAAATATCGTAAAGCTGATACAAAAATGTTGTTTTGGACGTTAATCCTTCCTCGCCGGAATAAAAAAAAGAGCGTTATAGGTACTAATGTTCCAAGTAAAAGAAAGTGTTACCGTATACAGTCGCAGTATAACAGTGGCTTATTGATGCCATTTTGGACGCTAATTCTTCGTCGAAGTAAAAGAGAGTGTTGGTTATATATTGACTTTTTGCAGCAGAAAAAAAGTAATAAAGATTTAAGATTATATAATGTCGTGATACCTTGAAAAAGTTCAGGGTCGACAAGATTGGCTTGTATGACTATGTTTGTCTTGTTGATCTTTAATGACGTCTCGCCCTCTTTGAAGGGGATATACTCCACAAGCTTGTTCAACACGTTAATGATTCTGTAAGAAAAATGTACAGTCTTTTGCAACGTAACATGATGATGATAATGATGTTCATATGTTTTCCAGATGCATGAGAAAATATCAATTGCCCTTTGCGGGACTCGAAACCACGGTTTCGGTTTGTTTCCGATGTGTTAACGACTACACCACATAATTCTGTAAGCTAATTTTTTTTTACTTTGTTGGAGTGGTTCCAACCTCTCCATCTCAATTAGGATTTATACAACACCAGTCGAAAGCTGCGTTTTCGTTGGCCCTCTTATACAGTACCGCTATTGTTTGGTTAGGCTTAGGGAAATTGTTTGGAAAGACTCTATTGTTTTTTAAACCAATCCTTAAACGATGTTTCGATTTGGAGCTGACGTGTCTGGTAATAATGAATGGTAGTGGTAGTGATGAGGATATGGTGGTGATAATATGCTCATATGTTAGATCTTCCATGCATCCCGTTAACTAAAGTTCTTACTTTGTTGGAGCGTCTCCACTCTCTTCATCTACATTTAGATGTAGATGGTGCATGGTGCATGGTGATTATATTGTCTGGTAATAATGAATGGTAGTTGTGGTGGTGTGGATGGTGTGTGTGGTGTTAATATATCTATATAGGTTTATATATGGTGGTGATAATATGTTTAATATGTTCATGTTTCTTCCATCCTGTTAACTAAAGTGTTTAGTTTGTTGGAGCGTCTCCACTCTCTTCTTCTACCTTTAAATGTAGATGGTGCGTGGTGACTATACTGCCTGGTACTAATGAATTTGCGCTTTACAAATAAAAATTATTATTATTATTATTATTATTATTATTATTATTATTATTATTATTATTATTATTATTATTATTATTATTATTATTATTATTATTATTATTATTATTATTATTAATGAATGGTAGTAGTGGTGATGATGATGCATGGTGGTGATAATATGTTCATATATTTTCCATCCCGTTAACTAAAGTTCTTACTTTTTAGCAGCGGTTCCACTCTCTGCAAGGGTCGTTGTATTCATTTCCATCAAAGAATCGATAAAACCCTTAAACATAGGGGGCCTTTACTACTTCTTTACTCAGTGTTAGCCTCAAAACCATGTAATATATTCTTTTGTTCAGTAACAGTCCGTGCAAATGAAAGAGATTTGTGAGCATAGAAGACAATAAAAATATATCGAAATCTCACGAGTTTTATCTAACTTTCTGCATATTTCACACACAATTTAGGCTAACACTGAGTAAAAGAGATCTCGAAACTGGAGTATTCATTAAGATTATTAATATCTTCAGAGTATATCCAAGGGGCATCAGTGTTATAGCTCCAGTTATCTCTAGCTGTCAAAAACTGGGTCCCACCACTCCTACTGGGCTAATAGACTAAACTGCATAATCCTCAACTAGTCCGACTTCACGCTCATAGAGCGTCTAGTTTTGTATATTTGTGTGCATAAGTGACATTAACCATACTGCGCGTACGTGGCATTTTGGCGATGAAGATGAAAAATAAAGCCGAAACCTAGACTCGGATTCCACAGGAATCCCGAGTAATAATATAATATTGATATAGCGCAGATATCTATGTATCTGTTTGACGTCGCATAATTGTGTGTTACTTACAAGCGAACGACGCGGTCTTGAACTTGTTTTTATTTTTAATTTTACTATTGAAGTGAAATAGTCTGGAACAAAAAAAAAACAATCAATGAACCAAACCAACAATATCAGTACATAGACCAGGTAATTCATTTGTCAATCTATCCAACTAATTAAGTCAATCAATCAATCATTCATCCATTCAATCAATCAATTATCTATTAATCAAACAAATCAAACAGTCAATCGATTATTTAATTAGTTGATCAGGCAGTTTATCAATCAATCAATTATCTATTAATCAATCAATCAAGCCGCCAATCAATCAATCGATAAGTTAATTAGCCGATCAGTCAGTTAATCGATCAATCAAGCTGTCAATCAATCATCTATTTAAGCAATAAAGGAAAGTTTCCATGACTCTACCGGTGAAATAGAGCACGCGGGATGTTGGGAGAGACACGAGAAAAGTTTGAAAGTCACGAGCTGAAGCTAGCGAGTGACTTTCAAACATTTTCGAGTGTCTCTACCAGCATCACAAGAGGTCTATCCGGTCAGTAGAGTCATATGAAACTTTCTTCTATTGCTTTTATGATATTGATCGAGACTGGTCTGTGGAGGTATTTTAAAAGTCACCAAGAGCATGAGCCAGGACGTCATTGCTGCATTGACGAAGTTGACTACTTGAGGGCTGGTTAATTGTTATAACTTCTGAGGCTCGTCTCATTTCGATGACCTGAGATTGCCATTATTTGACGGTTGGAAAGATCAGCTTGCGAACACAATGTAATGGCTGAAGCTCGGACAGAGTGGTTTGTATAGATCCTGGACAACTCTGCTGCTGCACTTATGTCTTTCATTATAGTACTCAACTTGTTTACACCAAGAGGACGGTTCTCGCACGAGTAAGACTTTGAAATACCGCTCCAGTTTCTCTTTGGATATTGAACTAATGCTTCGCTTTTAGGGCTTAACTTGTGTAGATATAGCTCCAAACAGGTATATCCATCTGTTGGTCGCTAAGGTGCGGGAGTGCGGGATTGCAGAATATCAAAAATATCACAACAATTGTGATATAATTGATATTATCAAATTATCAATAATACTAACAATATTTCTGTGATATATCAATGCTTCGTTCTCAAAAGTTCAAGATCCAGTATCAATTAAGTATCAGATAGTGTGATATATCATGATAATTTGATAATATCATGATATATCAAAATATCAAAGCTCTATACACACTCTTTAATGTCAATTTAGTATCAGATAGTGTGATATATCATGATAATTTGATAATATCATGATATATCAAAATAGCAAAGCTCTATACACACTCTTTAATGTCAATTCAGTATCAGATAGTGTGATATATCATGATAATTTGATAATATCATGATATATCAAAATATCAAAGCTCTATACACACTCTTTAATGTCAATTCAGTATCAGATAGTGTGATATATCATGATAATTTGATAATATCATGATATATCAAAATATCAAAGCTCTATACACACTCTTTAATGTCAATTCAGTATCAGATAGTGTGATATATCATGATAATTTGATAATATCATGATATATCAAAATAGCAAAGCTCTATACACACTCTTTAATGTCAATTCAGTATCAGATAGTGTGATATATCATGATAATTTGATAATATCATGATATATCAAGATATCAAAGCTCTATACACACTTATTAATATCAATTCAGTACCAGATAGTGTGATATATCATGATAATTTGATAATATCATGATATATCAAAATATCAAAGCTCTATACAAAAAACATCTGATGGGGAATATCAAAATAACAAAAAGTATTATCAATGTTGATAAAACATGATATTATCAACAAATCCATAAGGAAATGTAACACAAAAGTGATATTAGGATATGATATTTTGATATTCTGCAATATCGCACCTCACTCGCCCACGTCTACTCCAAAAAAAAGTGTTGTGTGGAACTTAACCACACATTTCTTAGAAGTGACAGAGGCCCATCCGGGAGGAGAACAGAACTTGTTTTCAATTTTTGGAGGTCTTCCTTGTCGATGGCCGGCTTGTGTTTCGTGCTCTGTTGGTTTTCCTTTTTCAACTGCTTTATTTTGGCGTCGAGCATCTTGTTGGATAGTACAAACTTGGCATTTTGGGTAAGTCTAACTCCTTTGTTAAAAGGAGGACTATTTAGGAATCTTTCAATTTCATTGCGTAGGGACAAAAGCGTCGACCGACTGTGGTTTTCGCCATTTTTGCTTCTCGCTTCGGCGTAAAATCTTCGTAGATTTTCATCAAGGTTTTCGCAAAACCATTTCCTCCACATTTCTTCCACTTTCTCTTCAATGTTCTTTTCAGAACACCATTCTATGTAAAAATAACATAATTTCGATAATTTAGTTTTACTTCAAGGTGTAATATTATATTTGTAAGAAAATTATACTGAGTATTTCAAGATGTACATGTTGCAAAATCATGCCGCGACATTGTCAACAAATCAAAAAAAAGAGCATTTTAAAAGTTTTAACAAAATAAACCCGGGATACTAACCTTGTAAAACAGAAACTGCCCATTTTGTGGACTCTTTTGTCTTTTTTGCTTGACTCTCCTCTACTAACGTTTTTAGGCTTTCGTTGTTCATATCGGCAAATCGGCGCTTTCTAATTTCTGGTTTGCCAATACCAAGATTTATCTCGAAAGTTGGAAACTCTTGGTCATTTTGATCATTCATGCTTGCGAATTAAGGCACTATTGCGGACTTCTTTTTTTTTTTCTTTTCTTTCTTTCTTTTTTTTTCAACCTGACGAACCTGACAAAACCATATCTTTACCGGTGAAATAGAGCATAGTTTTCCATGGACTCTCGGCCAATCAGAGCGCGCGTAGTATCTTAGCTATATTATAATAATCAATCAATCAAACAGTCAATCAATCAATCAAACAGTCAATCAATCAATCATATCGGTCAATCAATCAATCTATTTCTTGAAGTCATAACGTAAGATAAGGTCGCCATTACATGCGAGCCAGAGGTCAATCATCAAGTCAATCTGTCAATATTCCTACCTTGGAGAACGACCAAAGCCTTGTCACTGTGCACCTCTACCCCATAGGGTGTGGTCACTTTACACCAATAGTACCCCTGGAAAGTACCTATAGCAACAATATTGTACGTAGGACCAGTATGCAAAGCATCATGGTCACCAGTATTCTTATACCACGTGACTTGAACAGCAAATGGGCTTTTAACCTGACATCTCAAAGATACTACTGCCCCGGATGTACCTTTCCATGGGCGAGGACCGGCAGTGATCAGCGGTGTTGTGTCTAAAAGTATAAATGGCACAAAAATATTAAAAATTATTTATGTTTACTCGTGGATATAGAATTGATCAATCTCAGTGAATGCTGTTTTACCGGGAGCTCGTTTACTTGGGTTATATCACGGCAAAACAATCACCATACCCAGAATTGGAGTAAATTGGCTCGGCACAAAAATGTCAAAATTTATATTTGATTGTATGTCATGAAGTTGGTGTAATTTTTTTTTGTTTCTTTTTTGTTTTTTTTTTTTTTTGCAATATTTTATGAAGCTAATAATGTATCAGATTATCGAAACATCAGACACCAACACCAAGAGTCGTTTTCAACACACAGTCTTACAAGACTTACTAGTAAAGAAATATATACTGTTTGACCACCAATGCCTCGATCACATTTACTTTAAATAGTATTTTTATCATTCAGTTTTTAACACACACACACAGAAGACTTACTAGTAAAGAAATATATACTGTTTGACCAATGTCCACCAATGCCTCGATCACAATTACTTGAGGTATTATATTTATCATATTGACGAAGTGCGTCGTCTCCGGACCAACATTCACCATAGAATTGAACACCAAATCCTTGATAACCTCGAGTCCATGACAGTCTTGCACACGAAGCGATGATATCCGCAGGTTCGAGACGCCTTAAGTCTTCAAGTAACTTTGGTAAAGCTTTTAGTGGTTGGTTTTTGTCTTTGAAACATCCGATCTTTTTGTAGGTAATAGTCACGTTACGGGAATCTAGAGTATAAAGGGAATAGGGTTGTTAAGTCAAATGTAATGATGATGACGATGGTGATAATGGTGGTAGTAGTTTCACATTACAATATTAAATACATAACTTTATTATTATTATTAAATGATGGTATACTAGTTTTTATATTATAACTATAGTTTTATTTTATTTTTTTCCAGTTTTATTTCTATATTTATTGCTGTTAGCGCATTGATAGCATACTGGCTATTGTAATTTTATATGTAATCAAAGTTTTAATATCTAATATTATCTTGTGAGCGCATTGAGGCTATCGAAATGCGAGCTAAAACCTGTAAACTAAATTAAAAGAGTATCTATACATTCCGTACATAGTATCATTTCTGGTTGTTTTGAGTTATTGTTGCTGGTGGCCACACGCAGTCACAGTTTGATCCTAAAAACGCAGTTTAAACTTTGACATTGAGCAATCATCGATTTGAGGTCTTAAGTTTTACATTGCCGTTGTTAGCAAAATATATAGAAGATAAACGATTCAAGTATTTATGTAGTATGGTAATAAATGAATTAATAGATGTTCAATCCCATCCAATCCCATTCGAGGCATACGTGAAACATTTTGATCCCAATACTTTGATTTTTGATCTGTATTTCCGTGCTCAAGAGATTACACAAAAGGCAGCCTATCTCAAATCTATATACGGCATTTAAATGAACTATTCGAATTACAATCTCATCCAATCCCATCCAATCCCATTCAACCCTAAATAAGTAAAAAGTTTGATCCCAATACTTTGATTTTTGATCTGTATTTCCGTGTTCAAGAGATTACACAAAAGGCAGCCTATCTCAAATCTATATACGGCATTTGAATTTACTTATCGAATTACAATCCCATCCAATCCAATCCTAAATAAGTAAAAAGTTTGATCCCAATACTTTGATTTTTAATCTGTATTTCCGTGCTCAAGAGATTACACAAAAGGCAGCCTATCTCAAATCTATATACGGCATTTGAATTAACTTCTCGAATTACAATCCCATCCAATCTCATCCAATCCCATCCAATCCCATCCAATCCAATCCAATCCAATCCAATCCAATTCAATCCAATCCAAGCCCAAAAAAGTAAATACTTTGATCCTAAAACTATCATTTTGTATCTGTAGTTTCGTGCTCAAGAAAATAAGCAAAAGGCGCGTATCAGCAGGGAAGGACCTTGTTTAATTAACAAGCAACAACAACAACTTTATTACCAGCAATATCAAGAATAATTATACAATTATAATTTAAGGAATGTTCAGATAAATGGTAAAAGTTTCTCAGAATAGCTAAAAAGAAGCTAATCAAGCTGAGCAACTACTAGTATATTAAACAAAGAATCAATTGGTAATACAGTTAGCGATCAAAAAGAAAAAGAGAAAAAAGACACTACAAGTTACAAAAGTGGCAATAACAACAATATGTACCAGATGGACATTCAAAAACTATGACGAGTTAACATTATAGGAATTTAATAAAGTTAATTTAAGAGTATTTTTAAACGTCTTCAGAGGAAGACATTTAAGACTCGTGTTCACTCGTGTTCACTCGTGTTCTGACTCGTGTGGAGTTTTAGACGACATCACCGTAAGCAGTTTAATATTTAATCCAGTCAATATATCCTCACTTTGACACACAAAAACAAGAACAATAAAATAAAAAACAATTCATTGACTTAAGCTAGTACATTAAACTTATAATGATACGTATATTAGTTTAAATATTATCGTCAATATAATCATGATATTATATTCAACTTAAATTAAATCTCCTGTAGTGCTCTTGCATTCAAAAATTCAAAAAGTAGTATTATTAATTGTTAACATTAATTAACATTATAGAGTACAAACTACGGTGGCCCACAAGTGTCACGGCAAAACTTTATTACTCACGGCTAATATTTTATTATTCACGGCAAATCTTTTATTATTCACGGCAAATCTTTTATTATTCACGGCAAATCTTATATTTCTGACGGCAAAACTTTATTAGTCACGGCAAATCTTTTATTATTCACGGCAAATCTTTTGCTATTCACGGCAAATCTTTTATTTCTGACGGCAAAACTTTTATTACTCACGGCAAAACTTATTAAAAATTTAACAGGGTCCCAATATCCTGGGCAATATCAGTTTAATAACAGCTAAATTTTAGCAGTTTTGTCAGTAATAAATCAAAAACAAAGAAATATTTATTTTCAAATTTATTACTGAATTAAAAACAAAGAAATATCAGCTATCAGTTATCCTAAAAAGACACTGAATTCTCAGTAAACAGTTGATTTTTTAGCCGTTTCTCAGTTAACAGTTATTAAACCCCATTCCGACCCTGATTTAAGGAGGCTCGGGTCAGTATTTTTCGCGCTCACCCAGCGACGTTTGAAAGGCCGTAGTTCCCGCGTCAGAAGGTATTTTGACAAGATTTTTTAACACATGTCTACATATAGAATAACGTTTTTTAAAAAGTTATTTTTGATAAAATCGATAATATTTTAGCCGACAAATGATAACGCCGCCGAATTTCTATGTAGCCTATTTTTGGGAAAAATCGACCTAAACTTTTAAAACCACATAGCCTACTTTAAAGCTGTTACCTAGGTCAACAATCTGGCAAAGTTTAAAAAAAATTCATCTCACCGATTTTGAATAAAAACGGGTCATTTTATTTCCTAGGAAAAATTCATTGTTTTATAATATTTAACGATAACAACAGACTTTGAAGAGATAAATCAAAATCCTTCCAGCCAGGTATTAACAGGACATTTGTCTATATTGTCTGTGAATTTCAACTAATTTAGGCCACGGGATTTCTTTTGGGAAAGGATACAAATCGGCAAAAGTTTGTCAGTTTTTGTGCAAAACTTCTAATTTTTACTTCTGAGCACGCTAACGAAAAAATCTGAGATAACTTTTTTTTATTTTTTAGCTATCAAAAGTTCACCATATTTTCAAGTGCACCTCTAAATTTTATAGTGATTGAAATATTTTGAGGCGGTCAAATAAAATTCTGAACGTGGGTATATTTGCCTTCGCTTTGCAGCGGCCGGTTTGTTTTTATTTTCGAGTTATACATGATTTGCATGCTTTTGCTTTTTTATACCCACGTTCAGAATTTTATTTGACCGCCTCAAAATATTTCAATCACTATAAAATTTAGAGGCGCACTTGAAAATATGGTGAACTTTTGATAGCTAAAAAATTAAAAAAAAGTTATCTCAGATTTTTTCGTTAGCGTGCTCAGAAGTAAAAATTAGAAGTTTTGCACAAAAACTGACAAACTTTTGCCGATTTATATCCTTTCCCAAAAAACATCCCGTGGACTAAATTTGTTGAAATTCACAGACAATGTAGAAAAATGTCCTGTTAATACCTGGCTGGAAGGATTTTAATTAATTTATCTTTACAAAGTCCGTTGTTATCGGTAAATATTATAAAACAATGATTTTTTGCACTGAAAAAAATTGTCCCGTTTTTATTAAAATCGGTGAGATGAATTTTTTTAAAACTTTGCCAGTTTGTTGACCTAGGTAACAGCTTTAAAGTAGGCTATGTGGTTTTAAAAGTTTAGGTCGATTTTTCCTTAAAATAGGCTACATAGAAATTCGGCGGCGTTATCATTTGTCGGCTAAAATATTATCGATTTTATTAAAAATAACTTTTTTAAAAACTTTATTCTATATGTAGACAAGTGTTAAAAAATCTTGTGAAAATACCCTCTGACGCGGGAACTACGGCCTTTCAAACGTCGCTGGGTGAGGGGTCGCGATAAAAAGCTGAAACTGAAACGGCTGAAAGAGCTGAAACAGCTGAAAGAGCTGAAATACCCCAAATGTTTTACATTTTTTTCAAAAATATCATAAACACGAAGTTGTTTGCCAATTTCCGGCTTCCTATATGATCGTTTTAAAAATTATATAATTCAGTTATTCAGTTCTCTTCACCGACACAAATATCGACTATCGTTATCAAATGTTAATGTTATTTAGGTGAAATGGTTGTATATGTTGAGGTTGCTGTATGGCGTGTAAGCATCTACAGCTCATTTAGATTATAGTCAGCCTTCACATACAAAAGGTTTTACACGTATAATTATTCGCTAACTTTAAAATGATTTTGATTTTGTTTGATTATAGTTCTCCCTATTTTGTCGCCATATGCGACATCCAAATTGCTAAAAATGCAGAGTAAGTACAAAAGCTATCTTTTTTTAATCATATATACGCAAGTAATCTTGTACAAATTTTTGAAGAAAACAGCGCGCGGAGTTTTCTTTCATGTAACAACTGATGAAGGCCACTTTATTTCACTAATCGACGCGTGTACAATTTTTCAAACTAAGTATTATTTCAATCCCCATTTACATTGGAAACGAAAGGAATTGAACGAAATATAAGAGTGTGAAACAATCTCTAAACAAGAAAGGAAGAGAGGTAAGCATTTCAATAAAGATCTGAAATGAGCGTGACGTTGACCTTTCATGTCAAACTCGCGCGTAAGTTATAAACAGCGATTTGGCAGCTCTGAAAAGCAATCATAATTTTTAACGGATGGACAATTTGTGGATATACGGCATATGAAAAGCATGATACTCGGGGACATGTTTGTATACTATTTATATACTGCTTATTATATGCAAGTTATTTATATTTGCTTATTTATATGCAAATTTATATACTGCTTGTTTTATAATTATACTAATTATTTAAAAAATGTAAAAAATGTGCAGTATTTCCGCTGTTTCCGCTGTTTCAGCTGTTTCAGCTGTTTCAGCTCTTTCAGCTCTTTCAGCTCTTTCAGCCGTTTCAGTTTCAGCTTTTTATCGCGACCCCTGGGTGAGCGCGAAAATTACTGACCCGAGCCTCCTTAAGATGGCGGATGAAGTAGATCACGGCTCGAATCTTTGTTTTTATCAGTAGAGGATACGGATATGAAGAACTGAATTTTCCACATTTCAGAACGCATCACAAGATGGACATGGGTCTAACTAGCACACTAAAACAAAGCTAAAGATGTATAAACTTCAATGAAACATTGTGGAGTTCGATTCGCAAGAACTAAGAAACGCTATAATGTCAATTATTTGTAAAAGCGATGAACTGATAAGCATTGACCTGGGCGTAGAGAGTGTGGGACGTTAAAATGTGAAAGAATATCTGAAACATTAAGAACAAGGATGAAAAAATGGAAAATATAAATGTGGAATTAAATATATAATAAAACGAATAATGTAAATAGAAAGGGAGAGACACATTTTGATTATATTTTGATTTGATTATAAGAAATGTTTAAATGATAAATGTACATTAGTAATAAATCGAACAAATATATAGAAAAATAAAATTAAAACACCCGGCTAAAAAATGAATGAACTAATGGAAAATGAAAAATTAAGAAAGAAATTAGGCATGTATGGTGGAATATAGAATAATGGGAGAAAGAAAGAAAGGTGGGAAACTAAAAAAGAATGATATGAATGATAAAATATAAATAATAAAAGAATGCCAGGCGAAAAAACAATAATAAGTAAAAAAAATGATAATGGAATAAACGGTATAGGTGTGATATAAAGATAAACGGTAAAGAGAAGAAAACATTGTATATAAAACAAAAAATAAAAGGAAGCAGAAATAAAAAAATATGATAAAAAAAAAAAATAAACTGACGAAGAAGAAAAATATGGGTAAAATAGAATGAAAAATGAAAAGAATATAATAACAGGCACTCATGCACTAAGG
Source organism: Metridium senile (assembly GCA_949775045.1). Lineage (NCBI taxonomy): Eukaryota > Metazoa > Cnidaria > Anthozoa > Actiniaria > Metridiidae > Metridium > Metridium senile. The sequence goes on along the minus strand of OX459102.1, from coordinate 17,257,449 downwards.
GGATGGGAGGAAGAAGAGGAATGGCGAAAGAAAAGACAACGAGAAAAGCAAAAGGGAAATGAGAAAATTGTGGTAATGATATAAATGTAGTGTGAAAAATATAAAATAAACAATAAAAAAGATGAATAAATAAATGAATTATTATGAGCAATAAAAGATTTGCCGTGAATAATAAAAGATTTGCCGTGAATAACAAAAGATTTGCCGTGAATAATAAAAGATTTGCCGTGAATAATAAAAGATTTGCCGCGAGTAATAAAGTTTTGCCGTGACACTTGTGGGCCACCGTAACAAACACTAAAAGTGTGCAACATAAATACCACTAAATACTGCTAAATTATGCAAATTCTTTTGTTCTCTATTGTTTAATCAACACTATTTAGTGGTAAATAAGTATTGCACACTTTTTGCGTTTGTACTCTAGTTAAAACTATAATTAGTATGGTATAAAATAATGTACTGATGCCTGTATTGTTCAAGTCAATAGCTGTTATTACAGTTATATGCAAATGATTTCAAACAATGGATTCAAATCGAGGCTTTTGGGCAAACCTATTGTTTTCGCCCGAAAGCCTCGACTTCAACCCATTGTTCAAAATCATTTGCATATAACTGTAATAACAGCTATTGAACGTTTCTTCTAGCTAGTTGAACATTAGCTAGATGTTGTTTGTTATCTCTCTAAGTAGTAGTATCAAATATTGCTAACCAATGTATTAAAGTAGCCATATACACGACAATTACAAAGTTCAGTAGAACTATATCAAGAGTAATCGATGTATTTATAGCATGTGATGTTCTGTCAGGGCCCATGTAGAACTATATCAAAAGTTAATATCGTTAATAGCATATGTATCTAGGTTATATCAAAAGTTAATACCATATGTATCTAGGTTATGTCAATGCAAATATACCATCTGTAGAACTATATCAAAAGTTATCAGTGTGTTTGTATCATGTATCTAGGTTATGTCAATGCACATACCATCAGTGGTAAATGACTGCTTCAGCTCGCCATGACACACCAAGGAAGTCGAAACTGTAACCACTACAAACAATAGCAGCCGTGTTGTACTCTTTCGATCCATACAAAAGATCCTTCTTACGAGTCTTGGCTCGTTGTTTTGTGAAATGAAAACGATATTTCAGAGTTCTAGGTCACCTGTGTATTCACATCTCTAAGATGAGTTGTCAAAACACACATTCAGTACATTCCTTTCATCATGTTTGACTTCAAGTTCATCCACAATAAGAAGACTAGAATGCTAGTAGAAAGTTACCAGAAAACGCAATGCTTAACGCTCGAATACTTCACTGAATATACTACACTGTATTAATCGGTGATACGCGGAGCATAGCTGATAGTATGCTGTGACGTATAATGGCATAACTAATGATTGACAGCTAGGAAACCATTCGAGTGTCACGCTAATCTTTTGGTAGTTAATGATGTCATGTTGGGCAAACTAATAAGAAATGATTGCTATTTTAGGTAAATGTACTCTTATAGCTCTTGTTTCGGTTCTATTTTCGTACTTTCCGTGACATTCTATGAAGCTGGAAGCTTCGGATCGATTTACGTACATAACAGGATGACGATTTCGGCCACCACCGCGCTATCCCGATAAAAATCTCGTACTAGTCAAAAAACCAGTGAGGGAGAGAGAGCTTCCGTGCCTTCTTCCTTAATGCTTTGTTGTTTTTGTTTTAATACTTTCTTTTCGTGATGGTCTCCACCACTCATGACTCGATATTCTCACGATTGTTTTAATGTTTCTTTACAATAGCCTCGAAAAAGCCTGTGCATGCAGCCATTAAATTTCGTAATTACTGACCATGTGTACTAGGTGAGTTATACTGCCTTATAAGGGACAATAATAATAATAATAATAATAATAATAATAATAATAATAATAATAATAATAATAATAATAATAATAATATTAATAATAATAATAATAATAATAATGATAATAATAATACTGATAAGATCTAATAAAAATAGTAATAGAAATAACAATCCTGAAAGAGCTTCGTATTGTGAAACAACGCCATACGATGACGCTATCATTTATCATGTTTATAAACTTCGTCCTCCTCTTTCAGTACTTTGTCTCAACAATAAATACCTTAAATGCCATTAGCATTACTGGGTATCTACCACACCTTGGACAGTTGAGTACAGTTTATATATCATAAGACATAAGAATAACATACTCGTCGAGTTGTATTACTTTTGTTTATTTAGTCCTTCATGACGTATAGGTTTTTGATAGCAATAATAATAATCCAAATATATCCAGTTCTGCTCTAGACGCTTTAAAAAATATAAACAACAACACACAGAAACGAGGTAGACTAAGAACTTACAAACATGACAAAGGTGCCTCTGGCTGCCGTAGTGAGCAATGTGTACTAGCATACGTTCCGTATCACCATGATGATGTGTAAAAAGCACTGTATTGTGTTTTGAGACTCGCTACATGTAATTAACTGTCTATACAGCTAGGGGAGTAAATTAGTGGCGCCACTTGAAATTGTAATTGAGGAAATGCAGTTATGGTGGAATGTTTTAGAGCAAAGAATGTATTATTGTTTTGTGAAGTTTAATTTTCTTTGAAATAGGCTTAATTGTTACTGGCGCATTAATTATTGTATTTTTAATATATTACTGTAGTCATTGATAACAGCATGGGGCCTAATAAGAAAACCCTGTGGAACCCCACAATAAATTGGAATTGGCAAAGTTGATGCATTATTAATTGTTTTTTTTTTTTTAACATATCACTGTAGTCATTGAGAACTGCATGGGGCCGAATACGAAACCCTGTGGAACCCCACAATAAATTGACAAAGTCTCAGATTGAATACCATTTGCCGTTACGGATAGTGAGACAGAAAATGATAAATGTAAAATTAATATCAATGATATATTGACAATAATGATAATATATTATTTTAAAACTTTCATTGTATTAGCAAAAAATTAACTTGCCGTACATTTATTTACAGCTAGATAACAATCAATATTTAAGTTCACAAAAGAACTATCTATCATGTGTTTGACAGCCAATCAGAATCCGTACTATTATGAATAACTGATAGAATCTCATACTTCATTATTTTAAAGCGCGCTGATTGGCTGAGAACGAAACCGGATGCGAGGGTATTTAGCGTGGAATACCCTCTCATCCGGTTTCTGAATCGCATGGCGGGAACGGCGGAACACGCGCATCTGGTTTTTGAAGCTTAAATTGAAGAAATTAGATTCAAAGAAAATTCATTTTTAGACTCGGGAATTCCACGTTGAACGGACTCCGCGATTCATGCGATATTGATTTCTCTCGTGAAATTCAACGTGGAATTCCCTCGTCCTCCAATGAATTTACCTATAGTATTAAACGTTATATTTTCAATCGGTGCCGCATTAATATGACCAAACCCATTTTGACAGCCAATCAGAATTCAGTACTATAATGGCTGCTATTACTAAAAGTTCTATTTTCAATCGGTGCCACATTAGAATGACCACACCCATCTTCACCAACCATCGTAACTACGGTGATTTTCCGTTTCGGTTGCTCCTTATCGTTTCCATGGTGACCGTATGCAAAATTACGCATGTGTATCGAGTTTGACTCTTTGTTAAGTTTCTCCAGCACACGTGACTTTTGCTGAGAATTGTCGCTGTCCCCGTGACTGAGCCCCAGTCCACTGACGAAAAAACTCCACTGACTTCTAACTTCTTTGATTCTGACGCAGTGAAAGAAGAAGATGAAGAATCCTTGTAACGAGTTGAAAATACAAAACAGATACTCAAAGACGATTCTTGCATCAGAGATGGCTAGAGCACCAAACAACCATGTTATTCCAAGAAGGCACATGATAGCAAGTGCTGTCCAGCAGTTTTTGATGTACGTGTTTTTACGCTCCGTTGGTAGTGTACTATGTCTACTATTTAGCTTGTACACGATCAAAATGAACGCGATGAAATTGAAGAATATAATTCCAAGGATAGGAGCGAACCAAGATACAAGTCGATAACGTTGGTTGTGTAGAATACATCTGCAATAAAAGGACAACAACCGTGTTGATAATAATTCATAATAATAATAATTTAATTCTTCTATAGCGCTTCTTCCATTAATGTCGAGAGGCGCTTTACAATCTTAATGTTAAAAATATAATCGTTAAATATTTACAAAATTTTTGATAAGTATAGAACATCCATATCCTCAACAAGCAACAATAGACTATTTCACGGTTCACGTAGACCAACCTCAGCCTCGACTGCTTGTAATATGTTCCTAACAAACTTACAAGTGCAGCTCGCGGTTTAGTTTCCCTCGCAGCTATTTCTAATGCCGGCCGACACTAATAACGGCTGCGAGGGAAACAAGAGGAATCAACACATGTATCGGACAATATATATATGTTTTACCACATTTGATAATTTTCTCGCTTTCTGATTGGTCGAGAGCCGTGATAAATAAGAGTACATACCACGGTTGCTATGTTGCTCATTTTCAATGTGGTAAAAAACAAATTCACGATAGTTTCTTGTGGTTATTTACCACGGTTGGCGCAATCTCATCGTCTAAATTGTTGTGGATCCACGAGACGATTCGATGACGCCAACCGTAGTAAATAAGAGGACATACCACGCTAGATGTGACATAAACACTAGATGTAGTCAAATTATTAAGGACAGATATTAAACGCACTATCGGTAAAGAAAACAGTTATGGGAGCTAGAAGAAATGACCTGTACACTTACACTTGTTCACTTCCATAGTAAAACTCCATTTCTCCATCACTGTGCTTGTACTGAAAGATGGCCGCCGCAAGTGTAGCCATGACAACAATAAGAGGTACAACCCAGCCTACCACTGCCGCCTTTATCATGAATTTACGCTGGTAGATAGCCATAACTTTAACAATCTGTAGATACAGATTATACGCCTCGATACCCATCCATAGTACAGTGACAAGGGTTAGGTAATGAAGAAGTACAGCAACTATTTGACAACCTAGTCGACTACTGGTGCTGTTGACACCAGCTACAAACACGATAAGAAGAAGGGCGATGGCAATACACAGGTTCATTATGATGGGTTGCTGGTTTGATTTGCGTAAATGCCTGTAAAGAAAAGGAGAAAAATACATTGCAGCATTTACTTTAATTAATACACATACAATCATAGCAATAAACACGATAGCAACAGGCAACATGGTGGAGTGGTCAGGGCGCTGGTCTAGCAATTGTATGGTACCGGGTTCGAGTTCCGACCCGGCTGCTAGCTGAGGCTGTTGTCATGCCATTCTTATTGAGGGCTATAATGTGAACTACCGGGTAACATACCGGATAACATACAGGATACTTTTGCCCCTGAGTTTTTTCCCCGGGTAATAATTTATCGTATACCTCATGGTTATAATGCTCCAGCATACCCGATATATTTGCCTCTGGTTTTTCCCCTGGGTAATAATGTATCGTATGCCTCAAGGTTATAATGCTCCAGCATACCCGATACTTTTGGCCCTGAGTTTTATCCCCTGGTAATAATGTATCGTATACCTTACGATATATAACGTGACCGTAGAACGAAAACCGTATATAGTAACAATACCTGAACATGGAATAGGTCAGAAACGTAAGTAGCACACCGATCAAGGAAATGATGCACCCAACATAGCTGATGATACTCAAGATCTTGGCATGGATGTCGTCGGTAGAAGGAGTTCCTCTCTCAGGCGAGAACAGCACAGCAAAGCTTGTCAGGTGATTACAACAACACTCGACACTCTCGCTGCTGTGTTGTTGAACACACAGAGAACATCCTGCATTGGACCACTCACGAACTGTTAGAGGTAAAAACAAAACAAATTATGATGAGAACATTTGCATTGGACCACTCACGAACTGTTAGAGGTAATGATAAAACAAATTATGGTGAGAATATTTGCATTGGACCACTCACGAACTGTTAGAGATAAAAACAAAACTCAAGTTACTTCTAAATGACCTTTCAACTGGGAAAACCTTTCTCAAACATGTCTGTTATGCCTTTCCTCTTGAAACCACTATGAAATACCCTATGACATACCCTATGACATACCCTATGAAAAGCCTATGAAATACCCCATGAAAAGCCTATGAAAAGCCTACGAAAAGCCTATGAAAAGCCTATGAAAAGCCTACGAATGCCTTTGAAAAGCCTATGAAAAGCCTATGGAAAGACTATGAAAAGCCTATGAAAAGCCTATGAAAAGCCTATGAAAAGTCTATGAAAAGCCTATGAAAAGCCTATGAAAAGCCTATGAAAAGCCTATGAAAAGCCTATGAAAAGCCTATGAATGCCTATGAAAAGCCTATGAAAATTCTATGAAACGCCGCCTACAAAAGCCTATGAAAAGCCAATGAAAAGCCTATAAAAAGCCTATACGAAAAACCTATAAAAAGCCTATGAAAACCCAATGAATACCCTATCAAATGTACCTCTTGATTTATCGCCTTAGACAACCTTTTTGAAATATGTGTACAATATCTACCTGATTCTACCCAGAATACACACTGTGTTCTTCGTCCATGTCGACGAGGCAGTCGTATTACCACCGGTTCAGTAAGGTTGCTAGTGTTCCTACCATAAACACTTCCTGAGAGAACTGTGTCACTTGGTTGACCTTCTTGTGATCCATTGGCTTGAAATAGTTTATTAAAAGCATAGTATATGAACCCAACTCGAACAGACGACATGTTGGTGCCTTGTACAATATCTCGAGGTAGTTTGATACTGGGGATCTTCGCAGCATTACCGGTCTCTGTAGATCTTCTTCGACGGCTTTTGGAGTTTAGACCAAAGCTGATACCTTTAATAAATTAGAACAACAATAGTCATTAAATATCGTAAAGCTGATATAAAGATGTTGTTTTGGATGTTAATCCTTCCTCGCCGGAATAAAAAAGAGCGTTATATAGGTACTAATGTTCCAAGTAAAAGTGTTACCGTATACAGCGGTACCTCTATTAAGCGCTAGTAGCGCTCACCCTCGGGTCTTTCCAAAGTGACCGCCTAATAGAGGGTGACTGCTTAATGGGTGACCACTTAATAGAGGTACCACGTTTCAATCCGGCTCTACATTTTCGTCGCAGTATAACAGTGGCTTACTGATGTTTTGGACGCTAATTCTTCGTCGAAGTAAAAGAGAGTGTTGGCTTTTCGTAGCAGAAGAAGAAGTTAAAAAGATTATGTAATGTCGAGATACCTTGAAAGAGTTCAGGATCGACAAGATTGGCTTGTATGACTATATTTGTCTTGTTGATCTTTAATGACGTCTCGCCCTCTTTGAAAGGGATGTACTCCACAAGCTTGTTTAACACGTTTATGATTCTGTAAAAAGAAAATAACTTGTACTGTCTTTTGCAACGTGACATGATGATGATAATGCGGGTTTCTAGTCCGATGTGTTAACCACTGCATCACATTATTCTGTTAGCTATTTTTTTTTTACTTTGTTGGAGCGGTTCCACTCTCTCACCTACATTTAGGTTTAATACAACACCAGTCGAAAGCTGCGTTTTCGTTGGCCCCCCTTATACAGTACCGCTATTGTTTGGTTAGGCTTAGGGCAATTGTTTGGAAAGACTCTATCCTAAACGATGTTTCGATTTGATGATGACTGTCCCACATTTAGATAATGATGGTGCATGGTGATTATATTGTTTGGTAATAATAAATGGTAGTGGTGAGGATGGTGGTGGTGATAATATGTTCATATATATGTCTTCCAACTAAAGTTCTTACTTTTTAGCAGCGGTTCCACTCTCTGCAAGGGTCGTTGTATTCATTTCCATCAAAGAATCGATAAAACCTAACACATTGCCAGCGGTCTGAAGAAACAAACGAACAATATGACAACTAATTTGAACTAATGACGAAAATATCGCTCATGGCCAGTGTATACACCTATTTCAAAAAAGGTTGTCGGAAAGAATTGGCGATTGGCGATTGCACGACTGAAAGGAACTTTGGGTACTCTTTTTGACAAGTGAAATTAAATTCATGAAGTTGTAGAGCCTAAACCACAAGGAAAATCCAAGTTCTTTCGGTTTTAAAGTGCCATTTACGAATTATACCAAGGACCACAGTTTCTTTCGGTCGTGCAATCGCCAATTGCCAATCGCCAATTCTCTCCGATAACCATTTTTGAAATAGGTGTACATAACGCTTTGAGATAAGGTAACTTAAGGATACGTTCCACGTTCGCAGGGTGCTCTTAGTTAAAAATTGTTTAGCGCGTCATTTTACAATAAAGATAGACAAATTATATATCATCTTAAAACTTGTACAACCGAGAATAATAATAATGATCATTTGAAAGCGAACGTGGACCGCATCCTTAACTTATAATATAATATTTCTGTATTTCGCTCATACACCGAACGCATTTTAGTTCATTATAATAGAATGTGTAAACCCTAACCTCGTTAAGTTTTTCTGTTATCGATACAATGTTTTCTAAGACTTGTGCAGCAACTGCTGCGTCGTCTTTTGACATGGCTTTTGGAGGAGATTTCTCGAATACTTTCGTCAGCTTTTTGGACACCTCTTTCGCGTTGTCTTTGCTGACTTTGTTCTGGAAAAGTAAAGTAAACCGTCAAACGTAGTTAATTTTGAGTATACGACTGTCCAAAGTCCGTTTGTCCGTGCTGTACGTTTGGATTTAACAAAAGTGTTGACACAATTATGACAAAAAAGATTCTTGTGCTGTGATACTCCCCCTATCCCTCCCTGTCAATATTGAGGGGGACGTTGATTGTTTTATTGATTGTTTGCTGCTTATAATGTTGGCCCATAAATGCATCTGCAATAACAGGACAACAACCATGTTAATGAGTATAGTACAACCATATTCCGCTTAACAAGCATCAATAATCCATCTCACGCGGGTCTCGTAGACCAACCTCAGCCTCGACAGCATGTAATATATTCTTAACAGGTTTACAAGTGCAGGTTGCGGTTTAGTTCCCATCGCAGCCGTTTCTATAGGGCCGGTCGACACTAAAAACGGCTGTGTTTCTCCAGCAACATTGATTTGCTGGGGGAGGGGGAGTTCATTTTTTACACTTAAAAGAATAAATAAAGTAGTCATGCACGGTGTCAAAATACTAACATCGTGTCAACTATACTTGTGTCAAAGATTGTCGCTTCTAGTTGGTCTCCTTTCCTACCTTTGCAAGACTTTCCAATGCTTGATTCACTCGCTTTGGTTTCTTTGTATACGTAGGTTCTAGAAATATCCCAGTTAATGTTATAACAGTATCCAGGACAACCATAAAGATATGTACAACACTTACCTGACGTTATAGGTGTAGTCTTTGTTGTCTTTGTGTTACGATGTATGACTTTACTAGTAGGGGTAGGGTGTGGAACGGTTAAGGTCCTAGTAGGGGTACGGTTGGGTTTTGTGACTTTACTAGTAGGGGTGTGGTGTGGAGTGGTAAAGGTCCTAGTAGGGGTACGGTTGGGTGTGGTGACTTTACTAGTGCGGGTAGGGTGTGGAGTGGTAAAGGTCCTAGTAGGGGTACGGTTGGGTGTGGTGACTTTACTAGTGCGGGTAGGGTGTGGAGTGGTAAAGGTCCTAGTAGGGGTACGGTTTGGTGTGGTGACTTTACTAGTATGGTGAGGTTCTGTAACCGGCCTAGTAGGGGCGGGGTCAGGTATTAGTGGTTTGGTGTAACTTGTAAAGGACGAGGTATGTTTATCTTGATTAGAGAATATTAAAGTAGTTCTAACTTTACTGGTAGGGGTAGGAACAGTAGTCTTTTGATAGACAGGGGTGCTAGGTAGGGGTTTGACACTTTTACGACTATCCCCATATCTTGTAACTGGTGTTGGCGTGTTTGTTCGGGTAGACCGTGTACGCGTTCTTCTATTAGTGATAATTAAAACGGTTGTACTGGGTTTCTTGTAGCTTTTAGTGCCGCCATACCCTGGAAAACAAGACATATCCATTACAATTACACCGGGTACTTAACGCTCATTGCATGCTATATCGTTAGCTAGTTGCATATTTACATCTACATCTTCGTTCAAAATATCATAATTCAATACTTCGTAATTCTGCAATACATTTGTTTAAATCAAAATTTAATCAACATATCACAACAACATCATTGTCGGGTACACTGCTGTAAAAGGTAGCTCGTGTATACACGGCCGGTTATGAAATACACACTAATCAGACGTATATAAGAGTACATGTAAAGACTTTGTGGTATCTACATGATATCTTTTTTAAATAAAGTTATTTACTAGCTAGTATTATTACTGATTATAATAATAATAATAATAATAATAATAATAATAATAATAATAATAATAATAATAATAATAATAATAATAATAATAATAATAATAATAATGTAATAATGTCTTTATTATACAACTAAAATACATATCTATATTTACAATTATTGTTCAATTAAAATCTATGAAAATTATATATAATAAGTCAAATTCCTAAATTTTTAAAGGCTAATCTATTTTTAAAAATTACTTTAAACCGATCTTGATTAAAGTGGCTTTAGTCGTTATTTGTAGAACAAAAACTAACGCAAGTAGGTTTGTGATCATTTTATTCTCGACGTTTCGACGCTATCTAGCGTCATTTTCAAAAAATCAAAAAATTTTATACAATAATAGTGTATTAACTTTAGGTTTAAAAGTACTCTGTTTTCTAAGATTGTATTTTGTATGATTAATTCTAGGAAGAATATCAGTTAACGGATGGTCTATTTTGTCCTTGATTGAATGAAACAATTTTGTATCAATATCATTAATTAACCTTTGAATATTTATATGTGCTAGAATATATCTACACTTATGACACCTATCTAAAAAGTTTTGAACTGTTGTTAATTCGGGAGCTGAAGATTTATCAAGGTTTGTACATGTTAACATAACCCGTTACCAGAAGGACGTGAAGAACTTAGAAAAACGTTTAATTAAAGTTGTAAGTACCACTTAACGAAGAATTGGCTGGATGTTTCTAATGTATTTCTTCTTTTCAAGTCTCACATTCAGATCTATTTGGTGTGTTTATTTGTTTTAGGTGTAAACAACTTGAAATGGAAGAAGATCTGTGGTAAAAGATCGAAACGTCTGTACATTTTGTATTTTCAAGTGACAGAAAACAAATTACAATTGAAAGTAATATAAAAACCCGACTTTAACTAAAGTAACATGGATTTCAGTGCAGTTAGATAAAATTCACTTTCTGTCTCTGACTTTTATTCAAGACGTTTCAACTGTGACAACAGTCTTAACAACCTCGTTCCCAGGGCCCTCTCCCGCCCCACCCAAAAGCGAAGGGAGAGGGCCATGGGAACGAGATTGCAGTCTTCGTTGATACGTTCAGTGGTTTACAGGTGTTTTCATTGTTGTTGCATTTGAAGTAGTTATCCCTTTCACAATTAAATGAAATAGGCGGTTTACGCTGCCGCCAATCAAAAATAAGCCAGTAACTTTGATATTTTGATTGACGGCAGTTACAGCAGCTTTTCAACACGTTGTTGTCTGATCTTTGATGACCATTTAATTATAAAAGGTGGAATTGTCAGTGATAATACGGCAATCAATTATATTCATCATACCGCCGCTTTCTCCTCCACCCCACATGTCTCCAGAGGTACCTTTGACGGGCTTTGTTGTCCAATGTTTTCTAGTTTTTTTGCCGTTTGGTTTCCTGTGTCTTCTAAGTCTTATAGTTGGTCTGGGCCATTCATCTAAGTTGGGCACCATTGATACTGACATCATCATCATATTCAATAATAGGAGAATAATTATACTGATGGTGTTCATATTGGAGGATAGATGCACCGATGTACCAACTGTGGACAAAAGAAATGAATATTGGTCGACAGATAATTACGGTAATACTGATGATAATGATGATGGTGGTAGTGGTGGTGATGATGGCAATGAAAATGGTGATCTTGATATGGTGATGATTGTAATGATGGCGATGATGATGATGATGATGGTGGTGGTGGTGGTGGTGGTGCATGGTGGTAATATTGATGATGGTGATGATCTTTCTCTCTTGTACCCGGTAACTAGCTATACAACATGCAAAAATGCAAACCAGATTTATATTACAATGGTTGCAAATCAATGTCGTTTGTATCAAACTGTCGATATTGTCCTTAGTTAAAAAGATCGTTTAAACGGTCGTAAAATACTTTAATGATGCAATATCTCATTTGTTATTTCCTTCGAGAGAAGTTGAAGGTGAATTGAGAGAAAAATCGAAGTCAAAAACCTCGTCTCTATACTGTGTCTCAAAAATTGTAAACACTGTGACTTACTTACGTTACAGCCATCAATCCTTGGTCAGACTCAGTATACACCGTCAAAATGAAAGTGTTACTTACTGCATTTTGGACGTTAATCCTTCGTCAGAGTAAAAAATGATAAATTTAATATACACCATCAAAATGAAAATCTAACTGATGTTTCGTACTATTATTGTAGTGACTTGCTGTCGTGACCGGCATATTGTGAATGAATTCATTGTTTCATGTCGTCGCGAAATGAGCCATGACGGTCAACAATAATAAGAAGAAAAAATTCAGATTAATAATCAAAGTTTCAAGTTTACAAAAACACAAATGCAGGTAACTGTGACACTACAACCGGCCCGTGGTAGGTAGCCAAACTAATCAAGGTCGAATGATATAGAATTAGAAACATTTTAATGAATCGATTTATGTCTTTAGGATATCTCTTTAGTTGAATCTTTGAATTGCTCCAACAAAATTGTTGTGAAAAACTCCGACTACATTTAATGACTCTAGCTATCCTTTTTTACCAACGTATATAATAATACAGATTGAGAAATTAAAGGTTATTTTTGCTCACAGTATTGTACATAAATCTGTTTCAGTATCGATTGTACATTTGATGTCTTTAGGTATAATGATCTTCATACTACAGTGAACTAAGATCATCTTTTTTTGTCATGATTAACAAGACAACTTCTTCTAACTTCAACTTCTTTAAACTATATAATGACTTTTGTAATAGTGTTACATATACATTCTGCTCATAACCGAGATAATATGAACTATACGGGAGTAAGCAGGTTTTCTCTACTTCTCCAGACTGGACTTCAGACACTAGCATGGACAGTGGGTAAAAGGTTTTACAGTGAGAACCCAAAAACCGTGGGCACCCAGAAATATTTTACAAATGGTTTACTGTTCGTTTAACAACTCACAAACAACTCTAGCTACAACAAGTTTATCATACTACACATCAGTCAAACTTCTTGCGGTGATACAGTTGTTTCTGAGCTGTTCAACGAATAATAAACGATTTCTAAAACTTTATTGTCAATAATATGTAAACCAAAGTTAAGCGATCTTGTTTTCAAGTTTGGTCAGTACTACACTGACAGAACTCAACATCATTTTACATAAGTATTTAGTACTATACCTGTGACTGATAACTCAATACTGCCACCAGTTTTAGTACTAACACAAGTTAACAGTGTACATCTGTGAAGTACTACACTGACAGAACTCAACATCATTTTACATAAGTATTTAGTACTATACCTGTGACTGACAACTCAATACTGCCACCAGTTTTTGAAGTACTAAGACAAGTTAACAGTATACATCTGTGAAGGAGTTAAAAACTTACTGACGTTTAGAACGTTAATCCTTCGTCTGAGCGCGATAACCGACAATGACGTTCATCAGCGAGTATTTCGTTTCGTGTTTCCTGAGTTACAAATCGTAAGCTGCTTTAAAGTTCGAATTCGTGAAAGAAAGACTCGACTCCATTGTTAGCTTTGACTTGACGGTGTTGAAGTCATTAAAAATCAATCAAGGCACCCACTGATATATTAACACCTACTCACCTTAATTGCCTGAAGTTAACACTCTGAATTCAGTCCATGAAAGTTTTCTCTACATGTTTTCCGCTTCGGTAGTTTCAATGTTAATTTCACCAAATTGCTTTTTTATTTATAGTAACAACATGTGACTTTAGATAGATGAATGATTTCGTACTCTATACCGCCCACAGGGTTCTAATGACTGGTTGTTAAAGGTTAGGTAGTTCTAGAAGTGTCTGTTATTGAGTAAGTCATCACTTTCAGTTTGTAGATTTAACATGTCAACAAAACCCTTAAGAAACTGAAACGGTATAAATGCTAATCGTGACATGCATGTCTGAGTCATATGCCCTTTTGCCATTTTCATTCACTTTCGTTATCCTTGCTTTTTTTTCTTGTTTATTCCATTTACTCCGTCAGTGGAATGGGTAAATACCTAGCATATATACAGCTATTTCAAAAAACGTTGACTACTGAATATTGCATTCCAAGACCCAAGGGCATTGTGGGTCTCATCACTATGAAAATATAAAAATATGAGAGTAGGTTTGAGGCCATGTACTACTTACTGTATACAGTAATAATAATAATAATAATAATAATAATAATAATAATAATAATAATAATAATAATAATAATAATAATAATAATAATAATAATAACAATAACTTAAGTCGTTAAGAAAATTTAAAAACACTTTAAAGTACAAACTACTAGACAAACTTTATAATTAGATTTTTATATTTTTAGACCCTGTATTATATATGTTTTAGACATCATTATAGATTAGTATATATTCATGTAATAGGTTTTGAAAAGCCTGTGTGGAAAACCTAATAAAGTATGTATGTATATGTAATAATAATAATAATAATAATAATAATAATAATAATAATAATGATGATGATGATGATGATAATAATAATGATAATAATAATAATAATAATAATAATAATAATAATAATAATAATAATAATAATAATAATAATAATAATAATAATAATAATAATAATGATGATGATGATGATGATGATGATGATAATAATAATAATATGCAGCGATCTGCTCTCTATATATAGCTAGTATATTGTTTTGGATAGAATGTACTAAAATAAAATAAATTATTATTATTATTATATATTTCATTTTAGACAATATAACATGGCCCAGAATGCATTTCAGTATTGGAATGCACTATTCAGTATGCAGTGATTCAGTGTTCAACCTTTAAGGAAATAGCTGTATACTACATGGTTCTCAGTATGGTTCATGGTTCTGCATGTCTACGTATATGAGGTTGGGAGCTACCTTGCCACATTTTTTGTGTGAATCTCAAGAACGCCCTGACGTTAAAGGATTAATAGTTTTTTCCAATACATTTTCTTTTTATCCGTATACGAATCTTTTCACTTGCCTTTGCCTTCCTTTCTTTTTACCATTTTAATGGCTTCAGTTCTTTTTTATTTCTTTGCTTATTTCTTCCTTTGTTTCTTTGTTGGATCATTGTTGAAGCTATTGTCCTCCATATATGGAGGCGTATCCTAAAAGTCGTCGTTCGATGTCCGTCTGCAAGACCGAGTGTAAACAAAGGAAGCCCAAAAATACTGCAATTCCATGATTTACGATTTTCATGATCTACGTTCATGTGACAGCAATTTTCCTCTCGTATTATTTTGTGATGGTAGTTTGTAAGTCTGAAAACCACGTTGAACAAACTATAAGTTCAAGAGCGACAATCAGAAACATTCTCGTGTATTTTAAAGCACTTTATTGTAACATTTACAACGATTCTTTACTTGGAATTATACACATATCAGAGGGTGCCTTAAATACAAAGGAAATGGGAACATTTTGAATGTACAAATTGTAACAATATATCTATCTTTTTGGTGATTTTTTAACGTATTATATATAAAAACATGCCTGTTTATGTTGCCCTCAATTAATGTTATACTTTTAAACTAATTTCTAAGATTAATCGTCTTATCCCTAGTGAAAACATTTCTAACAATGTCCTTGGCATTTGATGCAGTATCTATTTTGTAAGCAAGAAATGAAAGCTTTTGTGGACAGCTGTGTCACATAAATGAACATACATTTAGAGTTACAGTGGGACTCGCCGTACCGGCTTACAAAAACTGATGAATTTTTGACATTATTTTGACATTTTTCCATCTCAATGGACCAATCAGGCACAAGTTTATATCGACAGGCGGAGACTTTAAAAACTTTGATGTCAACAATTCATCAAACGTTTTGGTAAGTGACTACGGTACGGCGAATCGCACAGTAAATGAATAGTAATATAGTAATATAGAAAAAATAGAATAATAATTTGGATGATGTGAGTACGGCTGCAATGCGCACTTGTAGTAAAAACTTGTATTGAAAACATGTGTCCAGTCCTTTTCAAAACAAAAATCTGTGCCCCAATAAAAGGACTGAGTACTAGATATATGTATTTATGCTCGTGTTCAGTCCTTTGCATGTCAAAACATCTGTGTTCCACTTAACAGGGGACTGAGTACTAATCATCTTCTTTGCAAACAAATGTTCTACATCTTTGAACATAAAAATATTATCTATTTGTGTAATTGTCTATCATCTCATGATTTCACGATGAAATAAGCCATCCTCTACATCTCCTTCATTATCAAGTAGCACAGCCTCTTCATCTGATTGGCTGGGTGATTTACTAGGGTTATCTCGTCGCTGGTATTTCACTCGGACTTGATCCTCTGTTTTTAGAGCTTTGTGTCGCTTTCGCATTAAGAATCCATCAACAACCCAGAACATGACAGCCTGATGAACAGATCATAGAGGTATAAATGAATTGAGATGTGTTCGGTGTATAAGTGAAATACAGATACATGAGAAAAATATCATATGCCCTTGGCATATAACCCCACAGTTTCGGCTTTCTAGTCCGATGTATATGCTGGATATGCAGCCGGACAAATGTAGAATAGGGCAACTGTGGGGGTCCCAGGGTGATATTAATATCTTAGGTAAATTTGAAAACCGTCAATGGAAACGCAGAAATGAAGTAGTAGAGGTACTTAGACTGTATTATCATCACCATCAGCAACGTCATTGTCATAATCAGCATTAACATTATCATCATCATCAACATCATCATTATCATCATCATCATCAACATTATCATCATTATCATCATCATCATCAACATTATCATCATCATCATCTTCATCTTTATAATTGACAATATTATTATCAATATCATTACCTTTATCTACTTCAATATCATCATCATCACCACTACCATCACCACCATGGTTACCATTAGTCATCATCATCATCATCCTAGTTAATATCGGCAGTACCAATACCATTATCATCATCAACATTATCACCACTACCTTACCACCATGATCACAATTAGTCATCATAATCATGATCACAATCATCACCCTAATTAATATCAGCATCATTATCATCATTATCATCACCATCTTCATAATTTATTGACAATATTATTAACAATATCATTACCTATATCTACCTCACTATTATCATCATTATCACCACCATGATCACAATGAGTCATAATCACCATCATCGCCCTAATTAATATTAGCGTCATCATCATCATCATCATCACCATCACCACCACCACCATAGCTACCATCAGTCATGGTCAAGATCATTATCACCATCATCATCATCATCATTATCTTCACAAAGTACTACAAATGATGTCTGGGGTCCCTGTGTCTAAACTACCACAGGTAGCCCATGTCAAGTTCTACTTACATTGAATACAAAAGGAACTATCAACATTACTATAGCAACTTCTATCTTAGGGTGACCCTTGACAGGTTTAAGGATAAACTGCCTGACGCTTTCCCAGAAATGTAGCTGTACTAGTAATGCTACGGTAGTTTTCTCAAAGATGACAACCATAAGATATAATAGACATTGGCCAATCCAGGCACGGCATCGTGGCGGAGTCCCTAGGCAGATAACAATAGGATAATATTAGACTATAAGTACAGAACCACTAGATATAATAGACATTGACCTATCCAGGCACGGCACCGTGGAGGAGTCCCTAGACAGATAGTACAGGACGCTTAATGAAAATAGTCAAATATCATTACTGAGAATTTAAACTTTTATTTCATACATTTACTGGGTTTCAAAAACTCCAGAATAACTTATATAATAAATATGATTGTATGCATCATTAATAAAACCTACAACTACATTTATTCAATACCAAATGACATACAACAACTATAATCTATATATTTATTATTGCTCACCGTAAACACCAGATCGTAGTGACTCAATAGCATACATATCAACTACAAACTGTATGATACGTAGAAATATCCAGATAAATAACAAACCAACAGTAGAGTCTAGTAGAAAGTTGATTAAATACCTGCAAAACAAAAAGAAATGTTTATCTATATAGCAATAGTTACACTTCAAAGCAGAAACTCATAAATGTAAGAGTAAATGTAACTCATAAACCATCATCACTGCCACCACCATCATTATCATAATTACCAACCACCAATATCATAATAATAATGTCATTGTCATCATCATCACTACACCATCATTATCACCATCACCATCATCATGGATGTGATCGTCATCATCATCACCACCACTATCATTATCACCACTACCACAATCGTCACAACCATTATTGTCAACACAACCATAATAATAATCAGTAGCAGCAGCAGCACAACCATCATCATCATCTTAGTCATCATCATCATCATCATCATAGTCATCATTATATATCATCATCATAATCATCATTATCATTATACAACCATCATCAAATGATCATCAACCATGCAGTCCACCTAAGTGCATTACTACAGCTCATCACTATATCATCACCACAACCATCATTATCATCATCACCACTATCATCATCATCAACCATCTAGTCTACCTACCAAGTGCACGGGTCACCATTAAACTGACCAGTCAGTACTACATTAGCAAAGTGTATTACTACAGCTCATCACTATATCATCACCACTACCATCATTATCATCATCACCACTATCATCATCATCAACCATGTAGTTCACCTACCAAGTGCATGGGTCACCATTAAACTGACCAGCCAGTACTACATTAGCAAAGTGAATTACTACAGCTCATCACTACATTATCACCACAACCATCATCACCATTATCATCACCACAACCATCATCATCACCACAACCATCATCACCATCATCATCACCACAACCATCATCATCACCACCACTACCATCATCATCATCATCAACCATCTAGTCTACCTACCAAGTGCATGGGTCACCATTAAACTGACCAGCTAGTACTACATTAGCAAAGTGCATTACTACAGCTCCAATAGCTTGCTTTGATGTATCATAAAACCTGTCAACAAACAACAGAATATCAGACCAACCATACATGTATGGATACAATCAGCACAGCTTGTGCCAAGACAAAGGATACATGTATCAACAAATAAAAATACCAAAGATATTAATTTTGAGTAGTTTACCTACAATATCAACACAGCCAATGGTAAGGCAAGGAATGCATGTGTCAAGAAACAATAAAAAATATCACAGGTTTTGACTATTTTACCTACAAGCAACACAGCCCATGGTAAGGCAAGGAATGCATGTATCAAGAAACAACAAAATTACCATGTAATCCCTCTCGTATTAAATTAAAAAAATGCTAGCAAAGTCACTCTAATATTGAATATTAGAGAAATATAGCAAAATAGTAGTGAAGTTATTCTCATATTACATGTAAATGGTATCAAAATGGTATCAAAATGGTATCAAAATCACTTACATATCAAATATTAGAGAGAAAAATGCTTGCAAAAACGTAAATTGTAGAACAAATTGTCCTCTCAGTCACTCCTTCATTTTTTCTATTTCTAGGTTTTGTCTCTTTGAATGATTTACCCATGAATAAGGTAATGCTGAGCAATATACAAACTCAAACTGTTATCTTATCTTCTTGAGGTCATTCATTTCCATTTTTTTAAGACCAAGAAAAAAATCTTCTTCAAGATATTAATAGTTTCTAAGATGTCTCTCATGGGTGTGTTATAATTATTTTATGTTAATTTGTAAACACAAAACTTACCATATTGTGAATGTTCTTCTTTCTGTGGGTGGTTCTTTACACCGTTTTACTAAAACAAGGCAAACAAGGTGTCAAAATGGAAGAAAAGTCATTACATTCTATGAAATGTGGGCTGAAAAAGCCTACAATTAAGAAGATATTAAAGCTAGTTTCTTGATTCTTGGTTTTACACTGCATATATATTTAATTATTTTATATATTATCATGAGAATAACAACATGTAGATATTTATGTGGGGTTATTTTCTTGTGAATTTTATTTCTTGGTTACATGCCTACAAGCACGAATCAAAGCCACAATACTTTAGTAGATATTACTAGGAATAAAGCCAGATGCAACATATTTTATACACACAGATTTTCCCAATAATTTATACATTAGCACAGCATAGCCACGAGTGTTTCTCTCAGCTTGATTCAATACAGTATTGACATGTAAATTCCTCAATAAAACATTTTTATTGTCCGGCTATATGCGTGATCAAAGCAATTTATTAAAGCTCTTGAAATATACAAAGCTAAAAAATAACAGAGGAACATTACAATAAATATTGCAAAAATACAACAAAACTAGCACGTATTATTATTTGAATTTTACTTATTCGACCATGGTCCATAATCATTTGAAATTTGACCACAAGAAACTCTTAACCATTTCAGGTTAGAGATCATATCAAGAAAAAAAAGTATTTATTGATTCAATAAATTAAGCTATCAGCAAAAAGCTTTTAGATGCCCAACTTTTATTGTATATCATAAGCTGGATATTGCTAAGTCTATATTTTTGTGATTGCTTTGTTTTATATGTTAGTGAATCTATAAATGAAGGTATTACAATTTTTTATTCATTATTTTAGAAGATTATAATTTATTTTTTTCCTGGATGTGAAAAAATTGTTCTTATAATAGAGTTAAGAAATTGATGTATTGCCAATTATTGCAATATGAATATTTCTTCATTCATAAATACTTGAAATATATGTTTTTCTTCTCAAAGGATTCAGAATGACAAGAAATGAAATTCTGTCTTGCATAATACTTAGTTTGAATTAAGATTATCATTATTTCACGGGAAGGAAATGTTCTTTATTTTGGAGGAAGGAAAGAGATCTAATTTAAATCTGAAATCAAGACAATTAAATTTTAGAAAAATAAATAAATACATTGACATCAAAACTAAACACAGCTAGACCATCAAAAAATATACATGTTTAAACATGAAAAAAATAAGATCCAAATGACAATTTGTCGAAAAAATATAAACTAATTTTAAAATGAACTGCTTTTCCTCTACCAAATTAATAAGAATCACAGAAAACTGTCAAAAAATTGGGCAAAATTGAGTTCTACTTGGTAGCTTTAATTAATTAAATTATTACTACCACAAAACACTAGAAATTCCCTGCAAAGCGAGTTATTATTTGATAGGAATTCTTTCTATTTTTAATGTGTAAAACACAGAATCTGCAATTCCCGAGAGGATTTGAAATGAAGTAACACCCCGTCGACGCCATTATCAGACGAGATTCTCCATGGAAAACACCCTGCAGTTTCTCACTTAAACCTTATGAATATGTTATATTACTATCGATTTCATCGAAAAATAGGATCTGACATACAAACCTAGTCTAACTACATCATAATGAGAGAAACGTAGTTTCAAACCAAAATGTAAACACCATGATCTGCAGTGACAGGCCTTCGTGTATCTTTCAATGGAATCAATTCAATCTCGTACAGTTTGACAATAGTTGTGCGTTTTACCGCCAAATGTAATATTCTAGGATTAATTATTTGTGGTGATTTTGAGTGAATAAAGTAGCTAAGGTCTAAGTCGATGTCAGAAATCTGGGTTTTAAAGAAACCCGATATCCTAGGTTGTTTAAATGAAGCAATGGAATGGCGCTTGTAGCACATGCCACCGTACCAGTAAATTAGCGAGATCTACGATCATAAACACATAGTTTACGGCTACTAATACACCAACAAACAGCTACATAACATAGTAGACTTACATAATAATGTACTAAAGGCCACAAACGCTAGGATTCCTTGAATAAACAGACCAAATTCGTCATTTAGATGACATTTTATGCCGTCCAAGTCAATGTCCGAAGCTCTCTTCGTAATCACTTTAAAGTTTGTCATATCTCTAGAGTTCATTGTGCCAGAAATGGCTGTTGAATTAGAAGTAGCAAGTTGCATAGATCCTTGTTAGGTCCAAATACTGTTTCACAATAACCTAAATAGAAACCAGCGAAATATTGCACGTTCGAAATATTACACGGGCGACAACTCATAGATTTTCCCACTTCACAACCTTCCGGAATGAGCTGAGTGACCTGGCCCTCAACAGATAGACAGACAGACAAAAGATAATCTTCGCGATCGAGTTCTGTCACTCTGTTTGTTCGTTGTTGTTGTTGCTCGTTGCTGTTGTTGTCAATT
The DNA here is from genome assembly GCA_949775045.1 of Metridium senile. Lineage (NCBI taxonomy): Eukaryota > Metazoa > Cnidaria > Anthozoa > Actiniaria > Metridiidae > Metridium > Metridium senile. The sequence goes on along the minus strand of OX459102.1, from coordinate 17,234,967 downwards.
AAACCATTTTTGTTTTTTGTTTTTTTTTTTCGTTAACATTACATGTCAATTTTCCTTCGAATAAGCATTGACGTTTGAAGTGTCAGTAAGTCAGTAACATTCTTTTGAACGGTTTCTAGTTACAACTTGCTTTGTCTTTGATATATTAAATTCCTATCATATCCCTGTTCACATTTTATGATTTTCAAAAGGACATTTAGACTGTTTTCCAAATATTGTTGGATAATATTCATGCTTTGATTTGTATTCAGTAAGCAAGGATGGCACAGCTGGTTAGCGCGTAGCCTGCGTAAACAGATCCTTATTAGCGCTCTGAAACGTCGCGCTAACATAAGGGTCTGTTTACGCAGGTTAATTAAATAGTGCGCTGCGTTCTGTGTGAGAGGTCCCGAGCTCGTTTCCCAGTGACCTCACATCCTTGTTTCAACTTCTCTTCTTTCCGTGTAGCTTTAAGTAGCTTTAAGTACCCGTAAAACGGAGTACTGATGGAGAGAGGGAAGTAAAATGAGCGCACCGTCGGCTCTCTGGAAGATCAGCTTCGGATGAAGGGACTTCCGACGTAAAATACTATTCTTTATTTTAATCAATAGGAGCATCAATGTTTTTAACCAGGATTTATTTCATTTCAATTTTTTACAGTACGATCCAGTTGGTGCATGCAAACACATTACTTCTTCTTTGATCTAGCTCATTCAGTCTGAAAAATAAATGAATGATCCTCAGTATCATCATCAACATCATAACTGTCATCATCATCAGCATGATCATTATCATCATAGCAATCAGTACCATTATCATCATTATCACCATCATCATCACAACACTGATCACACCATCACCCATTATTTCCATCATCCTGATCATCTACTGCTGATCATCATCATTATCATCATCATCACAACATCATCATAGTTAGGCATTATCACTATCATCACCCATTATTTCCATTATCCTGATCATCAACTGCTGATCATCATCATTATCATCATCATCACAACATCATCATAGTTAGGCATTATCACTATCATCATCATTATTTCCATCATCCTCATCACAATCATTATTATTATTATCATCATCATCATTATTATCATCATCATCGTCGTCATAATCATCATCACACCATCATCATTATTTCCATCATCATCATCATCATCATCATTATTATCATCATCATCATCGTCATCATAATCAACGTGATTCAGTTGTCTTACCAGCATCTTCATCTATCATATTTTGCCACTACAATCATCGTTGCCATAGTTATGATGATCCTTTATTGCTTCGGTGTTCTCATGCAATGATTCACTTTGTCCCTCCAGGAGTGAGGTGTTTTCAAAATGGTCCTCCATTTCATCAATGTTCTGGTATAGTGGTTCATTATGTCCCTGCAGTGCTGGTATGTGCTGAGAATGGTCCTTCATTGCTTCGGTGTACTCGTGAAGTGGTTCATTATGTCCCTGCAGTGATGGTATGTCTTCATAATAATGGTCCATCATTGCTTCGGTGTTCTCGTAGAGTGGTTCATTATTTCCCTGCCTTGGGGATATGTTTTCATAAATGGGCGTGGTAGTTGTGTTTTCTTGGTTCACCGGCAAGTTCTCATTAGTAGATCGAAATGACTGGAACAAAAAAACAGTAAATCGTCACTGATAAAGACTGGGACCGAGGGGACCGTATCAAAGATATGCCTATAGTTCTGTGGCAATATCAGCTTGTTAAAAAAAAGAAAAAAATCTCGCGCGCTAATCAAAGTCTTGTGTTATTTCTCACTTACAATACCATATATGGTAATGGCATTGTTTTCAAGATTCCATAAGGTATCTTTGATACGTAAACATGATGTGCTTCGTCATAATTTAGATTTTCTAACTGCTAAAGTCAGTTTTTGCTCATTCAGTAGCTGATTTACGTTGGTGAAGAGTGTTCAGTTTGTAATTAAACAAACGGTTGTTACCTTTTTCTTGTGTTCTTTTTTGTTGTTAGTCTTGTTGGTGCTTTCTTTGTCTGCCTGTTGTTGGTCGTCTGCGAAACGAACCTTCTTTTTACTTGTGAAGACGAGCCGACTGAAAACAAGTGAACACCAAAACATGTCAGCTTTGCTAAATATTAAAAGTATCTATTCACAAAATAAGCTCGTTGAACTGCCGCTGTGTTTAACTAAACGTACAATGAAAATCAAACTTTGAAAAGTACATCATGATCAGAATGAGAAGAATATGCAAATATTTTATTAAGAAACTCAGTTTTTTTAACTGATTGAAACGAACGACCATCCAATTTATCCCCTACCCCCTGTAGTATCTAGCCAACCAACTCACCCACAATACCACGATATAAGAACTATTAGTACTGTACCAAGTAGACCCAGTGACAATGCAAACCCTACCCTACCCCCTGTAGTATCTAGCCAACCAACTTACCCTTAATACCACGATATATTAAGAACTATTACTGTACCATGAAGACCCAGTGACAATGCAAACCCTACCCTACCCCCTGTAGTATCTAGCCAACCAACTTACCCACAATACCACGATATAAGAACTATCACTGTACCAAGAAGACCCAGTGACAATGCAAACCCTACCCTACCCCCTGTAGTATCTAGCCAACTGTACATCCAAGGAGAGCGCTGTTTGATCCAGTCACGTGCCTTGCCTATAATTTTATTATCAATGGAGTCACCCGTGTTATCAAGATCAGGTTGTGTTGTTGGAGGGGGAGGGGCTGTAGTTGGACATCTCACGTGACAGAGTTTAGTCTCGCTCTCAGGCCCCTCGCATCCCATTGCAGACCGCTGAGTGTTTGTTTTATAACATGATCTTTTACGAGCCTGCGATCCCTTGCCACACTTTTGGACGTCACATTTTGTCCAAGGTTGCCATGGAGACCATTCTACTTCTAAAGATCAACAAGTAATCTCAGTAAACAAAGAAACCAGAATGTCTTTTTAGGAATAAGAATAGTCAATTTAAACAGTCAGTCAGATGGCAAGCCGGCCAGGGCCATTAAAACTAATTATTGCACAGTCTCCTAGCCTGCGTAAACAGCCTCTTATTGGCGCTCGAAACGTCTTCCGCGGAGAGACGTTTCGAGCGCTAATAAGGGTCTGTTTACGCAGGCTAACAGTCTCCTAAATAGCATGTTTTTGCTTTCCATGATAAGGGGAGTACGAACTAAAAGAGTCTTTACAAACAGATTTAGAGGCGCGTTGAAAAGGAAGCACATCCAGAAATACTACTAAAAACTCTCAAAAGCCAGTAAGGACGACATTGCATTTTAGTAGAACATTACGATTAAACTTGATAAGGATTCATCAACACTTTAGAGTTTTTTGCCAATGGCAACGAGAAATCTTGAGTTGTCATTATGTAAAAAAAAGATGTCTGCCATGACGTCATAACTATACTTACCATCAACGACTTCAATAGACAGTACAGCGGTATCCCGCACACCAGGTTCATTATAATAGATATTGAGCGCTTCACAGACGTATTTACCACTGTCGTCATAGGTCATGTTGGTGATCACCAGTCTCTCACCGCCATCCAGTAACGTTATATGAGAATTACTTGTTATTTGATTGGTTTTGTGGATGTCTTCGAACGTGCTTTTAAACCACTTGTAAATCGGTTTGATTGGATATGCTTTAGCGATACATGGTAAACTGAGAGACTGGTCTTTTAGGATGTATATAAGACTGGGAGGCCTGGTAACGATTTTGGTTCGAGCTGTGGTGAGATGATTACGTATTACTTAATTACGCACCCATTCAAATCATCGTTATCACTATCATCACTATCATCATGGACCACTTTATTACATCATCGTCGTCGTGATCATCTGAGCATCATCATGCACTATTGTTATTATCGTTATCATCATGGTCTTTATCATCACTATCATCATGGACCACTTTATTATCATCATCGTCACTCATCTGATCATCATCATCACCATCGTTAACATCATGATCACTATCATCATTATCATCATTATCATCATGGATCACTTTATTATCATCATCGTCACTCATCTGATCATCATCATCACCATCGTTATCATCATGATCACTATCATCACTATCATCATTATCATCATGGACCACTTTATTATCATCATCGTCACTCATCTGATCATCATCATGCACTATCGTTATCATCATGATATATCACTATCATCATTATCATCATTATCATCATGGACCACTTTATTACATCATCGTCGTCGTGATCATCTGAGCATCATCATGCACTATTGTTATTATCGTTATCATCATGGTCATTATCATCACTATCATCATGGACCACTTTATTATCATCATCGTCACTCATCTGATCATCATCATCACCATCGTTATCATCATGATCACTATCATCACTATCATCATGGACCACTTTATTATCATCATCGTCACTCATCTGATCATCATCATCACCATCGTTAACATCATGATCACTATCATCACTATCATCATGGACCACTTTATTATCATCATCGTCACTCATCTGATCATCATCATCACCATCGTTAACATCATGATCACTATCATCATTATCATCATGGACCACTTTATTATCATCATCGTCGTCGTGATCATCATCATCACCATCGTTAACATCATGATCATAATCATCATTATCATCATGATCGTTTTTATCATCATCACAATCACGCCATCACTTAATTCCTTTCATTATACATTCATCACCATCACTGCCTCTATCACTGTCATCGCCATCATCATCACTATCACCATCGTGCAGGAAGTTCCCAGTATGGGAAAGCGTGCCCAACACTACTGATACTAACTTAGAATACTTACTAAAAACAGTGACAGCAAACTTGCACGAAACATTTTGTCCACTTGGATCAATAAACTTGTACTTGACTACATTTTCTCCTACCGAAAACCAATGACTATTACCCTTGATGCCTTGCGGCTCAATTCTCGTCACCAACGCCCAACTATTATCCTCAGCCTCTGGTGGCTTCCACGTGACCTGGGCGCCAGTGCTATTGTTCATCTCTGTTGCTATGACAATGTCTTTTGGGCAACTTTTGATTAGTTTAGGTGGTATGGTGTCTGTAAGTAGAGATAAGATATCACAAAGTATACACAAATTCCTTCAATCTATCACCAGCTCATTCAGTTAATAACTGAATTGATCATTTGTTCAAACTAACAACTGATCTGAACAACCAAACAATCAATCAATCAATCAATCAATCAATCAATCAATCAAGCAATCAATCAAGCAATCAATCAATCAATCAATCAATCAAGCAATCAAGCAATCAATCAATCAATCAATCAATCAAGCAATCAAGCAATCAATCAATCAAGCAATCAATCAATCAATCAATCAATCAAGCAATCAATCAATCAATCAATCAATCAAGCAATCAATCAATCAATCAATCAATCAATCAATCAATCAATCAATCAATCAATCAATCAATCAATCAATCAAGCAATCAATCAATCAATCAATCAAGCAATCAATCAATCAATCAATCAAGCAATCAATCAATCAAGCAATCAATCAATCAATCAATCAATCAATCAAGCAATCAATCAAGCAATCAATCAATCAAGCAATCAATCAAGCAATCAATCAATCAATCAATCAATCAAGCAATCAATCAATCAATCAAGCAATCAATCAATCAATCAATCAATCAAGCAATCAATCAATCAATCAATCAATCAATCAATCAAGCAATCAATCAATCAAGCAATCAATCAATCAATCAATCAATCAATCAATCAATCAATCAATCAAGCAATCAATCAATCAATCAATCAATCAAGCAATCAATCAATCAATCAATCGTGCAATCGATCAATATTCTATTCTTACATGGGGCAGAATGAGGCGACATTTACGGTTCAGTGATTTAAGTAAGTACCGCCAAATTCAAGTGTTAAGCCTGGTTGAGCGCTCGATTTACAAAGGAATTGGGCCAAAATGGCGAAAGTGGTTGTATAAAAACGCGTTTTTCTCCTAAAATTAAAATCGAATCCTAATCAATAACACCCGGCTTTTTTGAATGAAAGGTTAAACTATCACTTGCGACAAACAGACAAGAAATTCGTAAAATATTTCGACCATCAAATCGCAAAAGAAGTTTTGCTTATTTTACGTCGATTTTGTATGGGAAGCCATTGTCATGGTGTATGATTTCGGTTATATCTTCTTTCGAATTTGAGAATTCATATCAATAACACCCGGCTTTTGCAGTTTAATGTTGAAGGATTACTTGTTCAAAATTCTGTTTAAATCCATAAAGTATTTCGACCATCAAATTGGACTTCAAGTTGAAAATGCAAAATTGCATATCAATGAGAAGTTTGATGGCTTTTGTAATTTACCGCCACAAGATTAAGCTCCTCCCCCAAGAATAAATTCATTGGTCATCAAAAACAACGTAAAATGTTCAACGTAGTTCATTTTATACGATCTAAAAAAAGCTGACTGTTCACAAGCATCACCTGATTCAGTTAATACCACGTTTTAAATCAAATGTTATCGGTTTTGAATTGATTGTAACTAATAACTTCTATTTGTAAGTTGTTAGTTGTATAAAGCGAGTTTAACTTTCGCGGCGCTTATGGTTGATGACGAATGATTTTTTGAAATACTGTTAACAGAGTGAGTTTCACGTCTGTATATTGAAGGGAGACACACATCACTTATAAACTTAATAAACTGATTTATTACGGTGTTTACTTTAATCAAACACACTCTAATAATGGTAATTTATAAACCATTGGCTAATGTATTAGTGTGATAATAAGTTTGACAAATGTAACTTTTCGCCAAGTTTATTGCCGAGTTAACAGTACTTTGGTTCAAATCACGTAATAAAACACGTTTTTCTGTGTATGATAAAACCTAAACACTCCAATAATGCTAATAAACATTTAACTTATGAATTCGTTTTATAATAAGTTTGAAAAATGTAAGCTTTCGCCGAGTTTATTGCGTAATTACGAAAGTTTATGTCGAAAGGAAAAGCCGCTTAGCAACGAAACACAAACACAACAGTACTTTGGTTCAAATCACGTAATAAAACACGTTTTTCTGTGTATGATAAAACCTAAACACTCCAATAATGATAATAAATCTTTACCTAATGTATTAGTTTGATATTAAGTTTGAAAAATGTAAGTTTTCTTCGAGTTTATTGCCGAGTTACGAAAGTTTATGTCGAACATGTCGAAAGGAAATATGTTCGAGCTCGTTGAAAAGGAGAAAGCTCGAAACAACTGGTATCCCTTCGCTTGAGATAAACAACAAACTTTGTTCGATTAGGTTTCGTTTTGTAATCAAAAGTTCGTTCGTTTATATCTACAAACTACCTGTTATGTTAAGTTAGTCAGGTTTAATTTCCCCGCCAATAATCAAGAGACAAACACACTTTACTAAAATAACAGTTATGATTGCGAGCCGAGTTTTCGTCCATAAATCGAGAATTACTTTGTTTGTGAGCAATATAGACATACTAGAGATTTCACTTAAAAATAAAGACGGCAGTTAAAATTGTGACTAGCTTACGCTTGGTTTCTACGTACAAACAAATACTTCACTAAATAAAGACAACAGTTAGGATTGTGACTAACGCCTGTTTAAACAAACACACTTTACTTAGTAATTTGAGTTTATCGTAAATCGAGAATTTATTTGTTTGTAGCAATATAAACATACTAGAGATTCTACTTATATATCATATAACGTCTCACACATACATCAAATGAAGTCGATAAAGTGAGTCTCTTTGAATGTTTGAAATTTCGCGCCCATGGAGTTTGGTTTGCTTTACTAATAACCCTGACAACCACAGTTTGTTGAATGGTGTATCATTGTAGGAACTCCAGATTTGTAACAAACGCTTGCTTCTACGAACACAATTTTATAAAAGGTGACAATTATAATTGCGAGTAGCTTCAGTTTAAAATGTATTGAATGATGAGAGTTATATTTCGTGGTTGTTACGGTTAACCATAACAACCATAGTTTGTCGTAGTAAGAAGACACACATCACTTATAAACTTTTAAATAAAGACGGCAGGGACTAAAGTTTATTACTACAAACACACTTTACTTAAATAAAGACGGCAGTTAGGATTGTGACTTACGCTTGTTTCTACAAACACACTTTACTACTGAAAATAACAGTCATGATTGCGAGCCGTGTTTGAGTTTATCGTTCATAAATCGAAAATATGTTTGTTTGTAGCAATATAAACATACTAGAGATTCTACTTTTATATCATATAACGTCCCACAAATACATCAAATGAAGTCGATAAAGCGAGTCTCTTTTAATGTTTTAAATTTCGCGCCCATGGAGTTTGGTTTGCTTTACTAATAACCCTGACAACCACAGTTTGTTATGGACATCAAATCTGACTTTGACAGCTCAGAGATTCATCTGGTCCCTAAGGCGAATGACTGACAGCTGTCAAAGTTTTGCTAAGGGAATTTGTTGGGTCCGTCAACAGGACCAACAACCAATCAAAAACGATCACGATCAGTCATGCATACTGACCAGGACCATGACTAATTTTATGCCATTTTCCTAAATGTCGCTTGAAACAATAGAATTCTGCCCAATGATTTTTGTTCCAGCCGGCAAAAAGTTTTCAGAGAAAGAAATACCTTAAAATAAAAGCAATGGTTTAAATTGTTTTACCTTCACAGAAGTACTGCATGACCGACCATCCTCCGTCCTCCAAACATCGACGATAATTTCTACGTCCTTTACCAAAGAATCCTCTATTACACAATACCGTACATCTAGCCCCAGCGGAAAACGATGAATGTATGTGACACGAAGGCTCAATAAACTTGGAATAAAAAGGAGGAGGTATTGCAGGACACTTTATTACTGTAAAGAAATAAGATTAATTAAGGAGGCTCAACCTCGTTCCAAGGGCCCTCTCCCTTCGCTTTTGGGAGAGGGCCCTGGGAACGAGGTTCAAGGAGGCTTTACTATGAATAACACCCATCGAAGATCTAAATTTGAAGGGGTTACTCCCTTTGTCCAAATGGTATAGGGGTTATCGGCGCACCTTTAAGGCGGGGGGGCGGTGGGGGGGGGGGGGATTGGGTTACTCCCTTTGTCCAAATGGTAGGGGTTATCGGCGCATTTTTAAGGGTTAAAAATATTTCCTGTGCGTACCTTTTAGGTCCTTTCAGAGTTCTTGCTCAAAAATCAGTAACATGACTCCGTACCTGGCCATTTTTACTAAAAGTAGGCTTGGCTGGCAAAAACATCGCACAGCCGTACCTTTTAAGGGTTGAAATCAACAGTACCTTAGTTGCCCTACTAATTGGGGAGTTTGAAACTGAGGCAAAAGGAACTCAAGAAGGTAAAGTCAATTAATCAATAAATCAGCTACCTTTAACATATACTCTGGTCGATGTACTGGTAAATCCTTGCCAATCCACTGCAACACATTGGTACACACCGCTGTCCTCTTCCTGCGTGCTCAGAACTGTCAGAGTATTTCTATTGATAGTTATATCCCTCGAAGTCTTGATCTTTTCGAAGTCTTTATACCACAAATAGTTCAAGGGATCTTGTGACGCTGAAAACATCCCTTTGGCTTGGCATTCTAAAGTGAATTTTTGCTTTATGCCCAGTGTCATTGTTTCTGGAGGTCGTTTGGTTATCATTGGTGGACCTATGATAAGATTTGGGATGTTAGTGGACAAATAGAGCTTTTACCTTCCCCTCCCCACCGTTATTTAGTTAAATGGAAACTAGCGAAACAACTCAATAGTATAGGCTGCGTCGGTGTTTAATATACACTAAATTTAATTAAATTTGTAAGCTTTAGCCCAAAAGGTATTTAGTTTATTTAGTTACTTTATCTTACAATCCCTCACTCCTAAAAAAATTAAGCCTTTCATTATTCATTGGTTAAAACATTAATGTATTTTTTTCTAATTCGATATTCGGTATAATAGCTTGGTCTTCCTGTGTCGTTAGTTCGCAGTGCATGGTGGTTATTGTGTATTTTGCAGTTTAGTTCTTCCACGTGTGTTTTGTTCTCCGTTAGTAACATAGGTTTTATTCGCGATTTCTTTGTTTTAACCTTTCATAATGGCTGATGTAGATGAGCTGGATATCAACGAGCGTCTTATCTTGTCAGACAAGAATACCTACGTTCCTCAACGCTACGCTTCATGCTTGAAAGATAGTGTAAACATCGGTGATTTGGCGAGCGGTGGAGGAGTTGAATTTGAAGTCGATCAAGAAAACCAACCTCCTCGAGATAGCGACGACGAAGACGCTGGTAAAAACTACTTCGATGAAGAAGACCTTTTCCAACAGCTCAATCACGAGGCGTTAGGCATCGACGACGAAGAAGATGTTGATGGTACTGAGGCTCCCTTCGAGTACCTGGAAAAAGACATGGAGGATTTGACCAGCGATAAAGGAGTGTTGAAAAAGATCGTTCGCCCTGGTGTAGGACCAGTAGTGCCAAAGACAGCTTCGTTACGGTTCCATTACAATGCGTATCGTGAGTTTGGTGACGAGCCATACGATTCGTCAAGGTTTCGAGGCAAGCCAGAGACAATGCGACTAGGATCAGGTGCTTTTCCAGGCATGGATATCGCCCTTGCATCAATGAGGAAAGGAGAGTTGTCCAAATTCCTGTTCAAGAAAGAGTACGTGTTTAAAGACCTGGGATGTGAGCCTAGAGTCCCTGGGGCTACAGTACTATGGGAGATAGAGCTAATAAGCTTTGTGGATCATGGAGGAGTTGAAGATATCAATGAAATGCCCAAGGGTGACAAACGAAAGGCTTCATTTAAACATCTACTATCAATAGCCAATGGCCATAAGGAAGTTGGTAATGACCTCTATAAGAGAAAACAGGTTTCAATGGCGACGAGTAAGTACATGAAAGCAATCAAGCTGTTGGAAGAATGCTCACTGCAGGACGAACATGAAGAAAAAGAAATGAATCAAGTGTTACTAAAGTTATACAGCAACATGACGCAGTGTTCCCTTGAACAGGGCCAGTCAGGCAGAGCTATCAAGTATGCTAGGAAAGTGTTATATGTCGATCCAAAGAATGTCAAAGCATTGTTCAGAATGGGTAAGGCATTCATGAAAGAGAGCGAGTTTGACCGTGCAAGAGATTACTTTGTAAAAGCCTTGCGTCGTGAACCTAACAACCGAGACATAAAGAACGGTATTATAGATTTAAACAAGAATGTGGAGAAATTCAAAGCATTGGAGAAAGAGAAGTGTAAAGAGATGATGCGCAAGTATTTACATAATCCTGACGGCGCAACTGGCAAAGAAAAGAAAAGTAATGCTGATGAGACTGTGGCTGAAGATGTCAAAGAATTGACAGCACAGTTTAATGAGTTCATTGAGAACAGAAGTATGATGGAAATGGTGTTGCCCTCAACCCTGACTGATGCTGAAATAACATTTGTTGAAACCAGGGCTTTGAAAATGGGTCTTAAACCAGAAATCAAAAGACTGGGTGTAAGTATTAAATGAACAATGACTTGAAATGCGTTTAGTGTATAAATGAAATACAGATACATGAGGTTTTGATAATGATAATCGAGAATTTGCCCTATTAAACAAACACACTACTTTTTTGAACACTTTAAGTTGACTTCTATGTTTTCTTCTGTATTATTAGTAGTAGTATTACTATGATTCCCACCATTGCCCACATTAGCTATGTTGTGTTGGGTTGAGTTTTTTTATCATAGGTGATCAATAGTCACATTAAACTGGGTGCACCATGTTCTCACCCTCCCCCCCCAACCCCCCCCCCCCCCCCCCCCCCCCAAACCGCCACCCACTCTTCCTTGACAATGTTGATATAGTTGGGGTTGGCATTCCTCTCTTCAAAATTGGTGTGGGAAAGGGGGGAGCATTTTATATCCAAATATTATGCATTTTTAGTCAGGTTTTCATTCATAAAATTAATTTTCTCAACAATGTTGAACAGCATTGAGTGTGTTTGTAATTTGTTATCCTATTTATTCATAAGGGACGGACCGTTAGATTTTTGAGGGGGGGGGGGTTGGGCAATTTTTTTTTGCACTATATTTTTTTCCCACTAAGTATGTGCACAAATTATTTTTTCATCTTGCACAATCTTTTTTTTCAAAATATTTGCTGTGCTCAATTTTTTTTTCTATTTAAGGCTGTGCTGCCCCCCCCTCAAAAATCTAATGGTCCGTCCCTAAGAGAAAATTTTGTGTTTAAACTTGTAGGTGTTTCTCATTTTATGATGTATATCAATTATATTTCCAATAGTCCATCTAAATTTTGTTTGTTTTGTTACCAGGGCAACAAGAAACAGTTGATTGTGAAAAAGTAAACTTCATCCTTTACAGAACTCTTGGCTACTAGATAAGTGACTTCGCTGTACATATGTACTATCAAGTGCATGAATTGTAGACATTTTGCGTATAGTTATGTTAAGTTATTGCTATCAATGAACGATTATGCAATGTATAGAGCTATCAGTGATTATAGAAAATATTATTTTTATAAGAAATAAAATCTGACATGTTATTTTCATTTTATTGTACATGCAAAATTTTAGACTATCTTTAGTTGCCAACGTCAAAGTGGACCCTTACAACACCAGGGCTATGCTATCAAATATTTTACAAATACTTGTATTATTATTTAATTAACTGTCTAGTGTTTGAATAGCCTGAGAAAACAGACGTTCTTTAGCTGCTAGTGCTTTTACCTGTTACTTGTAGATGTGTTGTTGCCAGTTTACGAAACAATACCAGACCATAACCACATTGATACCGTCCTGTATGTGTCTCAGTGATGTTTGAGATCACTAATACCCTATTGTAAGATTCTAGTTTCATGTTGTTCTTGCCACTGTAGATTATTTTACCATCTTTCATCCAAACTATCCCTGGTTCTGGACTAAACACAAATTAGCTTTAATTAATTGAAACTGGGTAAGATAGTTTCATCATCATCATCATCACTTCTCCTTCTGTCAAGACAGTTGGAATAATTACAATATATCCATAAAAAACATACAATAAGACACTTGAACTGTGAAGACTTTGAAGCAGTAGAAGGTTCAGAAAATAATAACATGAACAACATCAAGTGTCACTGTAACAAACCAAATTGTGAAATTTATGCATATCCTTTTGTTTTCTATTGTTTAATTAACACTATATTTTTCTATTTAGTAATTTGCATTTCACAATTACATTGTTTGTAATCTAACTTTTCAAAATTGTTCTAGGTTAAGGTTGATTGTTTTCCCCTCACTATGGTTGCAGGAACGTTACAGCTTTAGCAAGCCAATTTACAAAGTAGTTCTTGTACTTACTCATCCTCGGGAACCCAGGGGTATTCTTCTGCCGCTCGTTTCTCGCTTCCGCAACATATACCCCTGGGAACGTAGTCTGTTGGAGCTTGTTCCGGAAGTCAAAATTCAAACTTATTTAACGACTTTCTTTGAATGGTTATCTTGATTTTCATTGGTCGACCTAATAAGGTCGACCAATCAGGAAAGAGCTGAATTTTGACTTCCGGAACAAGCTCCAACAGACTACGTTCCCAGGGGTATATGTGTGAAAGCGAGAAACGAGCGACAGAAGAATACCCCTGCATGGTTCCCGAGGATGGTACTTACTTGCCGGTGGGAATACATCTCATTATCTTGGTGCTTCCTCTCCTTGCTATTTCATTATCTTGCGGCTTCTCTACTAAAGCTGGTGTAAGGGTAAACACACTTCCTTTTGGAGTTTCTGTTGAGATACAAGATATAGTTTATGAATGGCTTTTTTATTCTTAGACAAGTACATGTGTGACATACAACAAGCCATTGAATCGTTAGTTTCATTTCCGTTTTTCTCTGATAACAAACTAACATTCTTAAATCAGTTTTGATCTTGATCTGTGTTCCATGGTTGCACTAGTTGTATGGTGATTGGAGGATTATTTATGAGGTATGATAATATCTAGTATAGTATTTATGTCATGTTTCGATATATTGATGTTGATTACTTACTTGATCTAGCGTGTGAGAACCCAAATGGTTGTGATATGTAATTTATTTGACCTACAGACACTCGGCAATAAAGTACTTTACTAACATCGGCTGTTTTCACATAGCTAAACACCAGTGACCCGGTCGATGTTATACCTGATAGATGAAAAACAGAAAACTTGACTGCATAGGCTGCAAACAGACTCGGGGGGGGGGAAGGAGAGGGGAAAGAAAAGGGGGGAAAGGCAAGCAGGGGGAAGTGGGGAAAAGGCAAGCAGGGGAAGGGGGGAAGGTGGAAAAGGCAAGCAGGGGAAGGGGGGAAAGGAAAGGGGGGAAAGGCAAGCAGGGAATTCGAAAGGGGGAAAGGCAAGGAGGAGAAAGGGGAGCGACAATGGGAAGGGGGAGAGAATAAGTAGGGGGAAAGAATTGTGACGGCAGGCCAACTGCGCAACTTTGTCAATATGTAGACACAGCTCACACTAGTTTAACTGCTAGTTATCGTACATTGTATTCCAATTGTTTCCCTTTGTCTTAGAAGCATCGATGCAGTCCACAAAAGTTTAACTAATTATCGTACATTTTTACTACAATTCTTTCCTTTCTAAACTACAAACCGACATTCCGACCCATACTCGTTCAACTGCCAGTTACCGTACATTGTTACTACAATTGTTTCCTTTCTGAAATACCAACGCAGTCCACAGTGACACTCGTTCAACTGCTAGTTATCGTTTAAACTTTCAATAGACCTCTTTAACCTCCGTATGCAAATTGCCCATTTCAGACCACGTGTCATACCCTTGAGAATTGTTCTTTTATGATGAACGTGTTATATCATATAAATTAAGAAATTGATGACGAGAAGCCATTTTTTTAAACATTTTTACCAGTAGATATTTCGGTCATTATCCGATGACCATCATCAAAATACATTGATTATTACGTTCACATGCAAAAATATTAGTTGAGCAGTCCTATGGGGGTTGACTGACCCTGTTCATTTAAGGAGGGCCTTTGTTGTGAACAGGGTCAATCAATCCCCATAGGACTGCTCAACTAATATATTTGCATGTGTACGTAATAATCAATGTATTTCTGATGATAGACATCGGATAATGACCGAAATATCTACTAGTAAAAATGTTTAAAAAATAGCTTCTCGTCATCAATTTCTTAATTCGAATATATGCCCGAACTAATATTTATATCATTTACATGAAAGAAACAATTCCCAAGGGTAGCATCACGTGATTTGAAATGGGACAACAAACAAGGAAGGTAAAGAGGCCTATTGGTCCTCAGAAATACTGACACAGTCCATTGTTCTTACCATGGTGTTTGGACTCTTCCATCGCTTGAAACATATTGAACCTGTACACCCCCCAGGAATAGCTAGCTGCACCGTGTACTTGATGGGAAGGGCAGTTCACCGTCAGGGGGTGGCCGTGTGAGTAGTAAATCTTGGTTCCTCGTGATGATGGTCCAGCTTTGAATGGACTGGTGATACCTTGAACAAAATTAATAAAAATGGTGGAAATATATCTACCGTGGCACGCAGCTGTACTAAACGTGATCAGTAGTCATTAACGTATAAGGGATCCTTGTTGTAATATACACCTATTGGCACCAGTCCCTTTCAAAGCGAGTATAAATAAGAGCACCCATGGACACTCCACGTGCAGTTTCGTTTGTAGCTCGCTGTTGCAATGGAGTCATCGACGACGTACGTAGCTTAATTTTAGTCTCGCGCTCTCCGTATCCTTCTAGCAGCTGTGTTCAGTTTTCCCTCCCTCTCATCCCTTTTTTTATTTATATTTGTTTTGCTCCTTTTTGACTGAACGCCGTTGCAATTTTCCCCAATTTATGGAGCGTGAAAGGGATAATGTAAAAATGATACTATTGCAAGAACATTTACATTGTCCTGACTTGTAATTTAATGGGAAAAGAAAAAATTAAAATAATATTTCTTTTGTTAATACTTTCCTATTAAATTACTAATGTTTTTTTTTTTGGCATGTGACAACATTCTTGCAATTTGGTGTGTACTAGATCACTAGATAAACTAGATTGTTTCGTTGTAGAAAAAAAAATTACAAGTATATTTCGGTGCTCAATAAAACAGCGAGTGCGTGAAATTCGCTAACCACTGATTTGGTTGACACTAATTTACTGTGAAACGTGAGTGTCTTACCTGTGATATCAATATGCCTCCTATCACTAAACACTGTACCATACTCATTACTAACAACACACATTACATTATAGCCATCCTTGTGTAATGGTAAACGTTTTGATAGCTCGTTTTTCTCGCCTGTTTCAAACTTTTTCGTGTATTTTGAGCTGGTCACTTGCCATGTGTATTTGAGAGGTTGTTTGCCTTTAGCTTTGCATTTTAGCTTTATTTGACCCTCTAGACGACCATCGGCAGGGACGACTAGCTCTGTTAGTGGGAAGTAGGTTATGTGTGGGAAGACGTCTAGAAAAAGAAAGATCATGTTTTGTTAACCACACGTTGCTTCTCGGTGATAGTGTTATTTCGCAAAGCTATACAGTCCATCAAAGTGCACTAGCAATGTTGATATACAGTTTTTCCTTGTTCTTCTTTTTAGTTTACTGTATATGAACTTTTGGAGTCGTTGAAAAGAGAATTGAAAAATCTTTTGAAAAAGGAAAGATTAACACATTTTCTTGTTAAAACTGACAGGTCGTTTCTTTATCCAAAGTAAAACAGTCGGCGGACTTTTATCAACTTTGCTTTTATATTGACGAAGAGCTAAAGCTCGAAACGTCAGCAAAGTTAAGTCAACATTTTTTACGGAGTTACAAATTTCCTTCTATTACTTATCGTTTATATCAAACACCGACGCAGCCTATACTAGTTTACTCGCTAGTTTCTATTTTTTTACGGTGTTACATGCAATTTCATTCTATTACCTATCGTTTATAGCAAACACCGACGCAGCCTATACTAGTTTACTCGATAGTTTCTTTTTAAATCACAATTATTGCGCATTTGCATCGGTTTTCAGCCGAGTTGCGCGCATATCAGTGATGCGATATTTCAATCGACCTTTCCAAAGCTAGACCGTATTTTACCTCGATCTGTGCGGCATGCATGCAAAAGTGATATTCAACGTTGCAATTTAGAATTGAGTTCATTTTGGAGGAGAATTCACAAATAATATAAAATTTGCCGTTGCAATTTAGAATTCAATACATTTAGATGACAATTCACATAAAGTAACACAAGGAAAGAATTGTCAATATTTGAGTCTAACTCACCAACATCGAATCGTTGTGAAGATGCACCAGGAATCGTATAGTAAAAACTGAACAAAAAACTTGCGAAAAGTAAAATCCATTTCATTGTTCAAGACATTTCACAAGCCCCGATAACAACGGCTCATTGATGATGACGTCATGACAGTAGATATATTATGACGTCATCATTAGCCATTAGAATAGATTCTTGAGATGAAAATAAAAAAAGAACATGCTGACAATGGTTGTTATTGTATCTCCATAACAACTTTGCATTTACGTCACACTTGATATAATTTTCCCA
Organism: Metridium senile; assembly: GCA_949775045.1. Taxonomy (NCBI): domain Eukaryota; kingdom Metazoa; phylum Cnidaria; class Anthozoa; order Actiniaria; family Metridiidae; genus Metridium; species Metridium senile. Next base: position 17,217,373 of record OX459102.1, on the reverse strand, counting down.
TACAGCAGCTAATCAAATGCAAATGCCTATAGTCTAGAACTGGACCCACTTTTATTTTTGATCGAACGATGTCAGATACGCGCGCGGTAATATCTTATCAAATTGGGTCCAGCCGGCCCTGGACTAGCAAATGCCTGGCAAGCCTCATTTTGACTTAATAAAACAAAAGCACCATGAGTCAGAGCGAGGCTTGCTGGGTATTTTTATATGATTAGCTTCTTTGTGAGAAAGGTATATCAGAGATTGGGTTTAATATGTATTACGCGTCATAACCAACATCGTTTTAACCGACAGAGAGAGATTCTGCAGGGGATGTCGAATACCAGGCCTAAACACCATTTACAACTCCCCCCCCCCCTCCTCGCAGTTGATTGTATATATAGCTTTTGTTGCTTTAAAGAACTACCCACGTCCTTTCACTATTCAGTAAAAACATTGGCAGCTATACTATTGTTTTAAATGGCACTTTATTCCAGTAAAAAAACCCTGCTAAGTCGTGAATACGTGAGTCGACTGGGCTCTCTTTGATACCAAGTTACTGTAATTTACAAACACTAGTTTGCTTTAGACATTCAACTCTTGATCTGTTGTTAATAAAGAGGAAGTGATGTCCTGTCAAAAAGGTAGTTTAGATCATATGCCATCTTTCCTTGCACTTTGAGTCGTAGCCTGAGCAATCTGAAAAAGATCAAAACATTAAGCTGATGTTACACGCGACGATTTTCAGCGACGATTTTTCGCGATACGGGTTGACAATTTCTAATACATGTTACACGAGCCGTTTTTTCGCGCAATATTCCTACGAATTCAACATGTTACACAGGACAAATTTTCGATATTTCTGTAATTGCAACATCGTTCCCAGCTCCCAAGCCGCGCCAATTGCGGCCGCCATCTTGTTTGTTGACATCAGATCGACCCCGAACTGCATTCTGGGTTAGTGTTGCGCGAAAAATCGACGAGTTGTTTGACAACTACAATTACGTCACTGATACTACTGACGTCATAAGCTTACGTCATTGTTACCTTAGCAATAGTTCAGCCATCACGTGACCATTCCTCGATTTGTTTGATCTCTGCTGTTTTAACATCCTGATTTCCAATAACAGCTTGTACCATTACTAGTTCTTCATTGGTCATTGCGCTGCTTTCTCCGAGAGAACTAGGAAGAAAATATACTTATTGATTGATAACCGGTTACACTGCGCTGGTTTAGCAACCGAGACTGCGTATACTGATGTTGCTTGTGCTTGTGCTTGTAAAAATGGCCGCGAGGCCGGATACTAGGTCTATTGCAAGATGGTTACAATGGGCGGTTTGCATTAAAAATAGAGACAAATCATACTCTCTCCCCAATCCCCTCTCCTAGGCCTCTTTCCCAAGAGCCGCCACGCAGGCTAAGGCCAGCATGAAAATGAATACTATCTCTTCAAAATGATTAGTGCCACTGTTCAACTATTTACAAAAAAGGTTATCCCAAGCTCCTTAATAAAGGAAACACGTAAAGGATTCTGGTACAGTAAAATGACGTCATTTTGAAAGTTGCTTATTATGCCCGACTTCAGTCATAAATGGCCGCCACTAATTATCGTAATTTTTAAAATTGATGTTTTTTTTTTAAAGAAAAAGAAAGCTATCCGGCATGATAGTTATTAACCATAACAATAACTTTCGAAAGTATGTGAAAAAACGATTAAATTTTCAAGAAGTTATAAGAATACTACATACAAATCTCTACATTTTTCATTAAGCATAACTTCTTTGGTATTTTAGCCAGAGCATCAAAACCTTTCAAACATGCCTATTTCAGGTGGTTCTTTCATATGACAGTGCTAAAATATTCAAATATCTGTTTACTTGAAAAATCAGTTTCCGGTACATTTTATGGTATTTATGAATCTTACTCACCTGCTTTGAGGGTCAGGAGAGTCATTGGCAACACCTCGTTGTTTGTTCGGGGCGCTCTCGTATGTTTTTCGGTCGACTTCTTCCTCGTCGAGAGAGGCTTCAACGTCACTAATAGGAGAGTTATTTGTGATAGCTTTCTCGAGGTCGTCTATGAGTTTATCTTTTTCCGTTCTGTCTTTTTCCTTCTGTTTTTTCTCATGGAATAATCCTCTACAAAAAAAATCAAAATAAAGTGACTTAGTTTTTACAAAAATAGCGAAATGGCGAAAATAAAGTGTAGCGAAACATGGCTATCCAAAAATTCGCGAAATTTTGGTGTCGCGAAAATTAAGTGGAATATAGGTAATATCTTGAGTATTGTTTATTATCAAAGAAATCATACAACGACACCTCTGATGATTGACCGATCGAAACGAATTCATTTCTTTTTTATAATGTTCTTTTGCCTTCGTCTTCGACAACTTTTTAAAACAGATACATGCCTATGCCTTAGGATGCATGCTTGCCAAGGGAGAAACGGGACAGTGATAGGACCAAGTGTCTGGTTTAGAGAGGGTTCCGTTATATTAGGGTTTTTCGGAAATCTTAAGTTTTTACATGTATACACCCATTCCGAGAAACGTTGTCACCCGTGAAGTGAAAAGCCTACAAGCTAGTAGCGCAGGGGAATATGGGTAACCTATGTAAATTTTATCAGAACATAGGGATTTCATGGCCACATTGCTACACTTGTCAATTTGTTATTGAGAAATGACCGTTTTGACTCATCAAACAACAAGAAAGGCGTTCCGAATGCACATTTAGTTTCTGAATTAATCCATGATCCTTTGCGCCACTAATTTGTTTGCTATACCACTGGTGACAAACATTCTCGGCAAGGGTGTATGCAAGAATCCTCTATTTGCAAATAAGTTGCTCTATGCCTTCGCTCTACTTTAAACGTTATTTACTTTGCTCTAACTTACATCATAAGGAAGCCAGCACCGCAGAAGGCAACACCAATAACAGCCAAAGCGCTCCATATCGCCACCTTGCCAATAAAAGTATCGGTAAACTTGCTTACTGGCGCGACTGTAGTTTTTTTCACCTTTAACGCTTTCTTGAGAGACTCAGCAAGGGAATTTGCCGCGATCTTTTTCAAATTGCAGGCACTTTGACAGTTTTCTATCGCAACACCTTTGCCTTCACATCCTAGAGCGCTGTCTCCTTGTGGTGTAACACATGATCTTAGTCGTGTCCTTGTACTACCCTTCTTACTGCAGTCACACACACTCCAGTCATCCCATGCAGACCAGATGATATCGCCTGAATAACACATCGAAGTTGTTAGAATACAAACTTCATGGGCGGTATTCCCCCCCCCCCCCCCCCCCCCCCAAACCGTGTATTTGCTATAGTACCTTAACGACGCAAACAGCACTTTTCATTACTTGTGTCACAAGACAATGCAGTATTCGAGTGATAAGTTAGCTTCGTATTTCATGTAGTTTAACTTACTATTCACACCAAACCGTGTATTTGCTATAGTACCCTAACGACGTAAACAGCACTGTTCATTACTTGTGTCACTAGACAATACAGTGTTCGAGTGATAAGTTAGCTTCGTATTTCATGTAGTTTAACTTACTATTCACACTAAACCGTGTATTCGCTGTAGTATCCTCAATAGATTGCTTCTTTGCTTTCTTTGCTGCAAACGCTGTACAAGCATACTTTCCGCTGTCTTCCTCAACCGTGTCTTTGATGATAAGTCCAGGGATAACCTCTGACCATTGGATACGATCAGATCGTTTTAGCACAACTTCGTTTTTTGTCCACGTGTAACGAACGCCCTGTGATGACGTTGCCTGGCACAAAAAGTGGAAAGTTTTTCCAGTACGAATGAAGACTTGCTTTGGAGGTTTCTTGATCATCCGGACTTTTTCTACGGAAAAAAGATGTTTAATTAGTTATTTTGAGTAACTTATACTCGGACGTTTTAGCCTGAGTAACTCAAGACCGTAAAACACTTTCTTATGTGCTACTAGCCTCCTTCGCAGAGATCATTGGATATCAGTGGGCTTCCTGTTTATGAAAGTGGAAGAGGAGAGAATGGAGACATTGCAACCATTCCCAGGAGATTGGGCTGAGCAAGCCTCCTCTTCAGAGATCAATGGATATCAGTGGGCTTCCTGTTTATGAAAGTGGAAGAGGAGAGAATGGAGACATTGCAACCATTCCCAGGAGATTGGGCTGAGCAAGCCTCCTCTTCAGAGATCAATGGATATCAGTGGGCTTCCTGTTTATGAAAGTGGAAGAGGAGAGAATGGAGACATTGCAACCATTCCAAGGAGATTGGGCTGAGCAAGCCTCCTCTTCAGAGATCAATGGATATCAGTGGGCTTCCTGTTTATGAAAGTGGAAGGGAGAGGATGGAGACATTGCAACCATTCCCAGGAGATTGGGCTGAGCAAGCCTCTTCTTCAGAGATCAATGGATATCAGTGGGCTTCCTGTTTATGAAAGTGGAAGAGGGGAGAATGGAGACATTGCAACCATTCCCAGGAGATTGGACTGAGCAAGCCTCCTCTTCAGAGATCAATGGATATCATTATACCATCTATGAGTACAATTTTTTAAATTTTATCCTAAGCCATTAAGTATACATACATATATACATAATTTCTATAATATTAATTCACGTTAGCAATATATACATGCAATTTATACCATACAATTTAATATAAATATAAATATATATTTTACATTTAATTATAATTAGTTAATTTTAGTATTGTAAATTTACGCAATTCAGTGTACACTGCCATGTAAATATTGTAATAAAATTCTATTCTAATAAAATTTTATTCTATTGTATTCTATCATGGGCTTCCTGTTTATGAAAGTGGAAGAGGGGAGAATGGAGACATTGCAACCATTCCCAGGAGATTGGGCTGAGCAAGCCTCCTCTTCAGAGATCAATGGATATCAGTGGGCTTCCTGTTTATAAAAGTGGAAGAAGGGAAAATGGAGACATTGCAACCATTCCCAGGAGATTGGGCCAACATCGTGACTGGTGGTACTTTTGCTCAATTCGCTCTTCTGGGAGTGGTTGCATTCCAAGAATTTTATACTCACCAAAAACGAAGACATGGAAATCACAATGGTTGTTGTCTTTTCCCGTATTACTAGTAAATGTATATCGTACAACGTGCTGACCAATAGGAAACCGATGTGGTGGGCTAGTAATATCTGATGGTGTGATTTTAACGCTTGTCATTGGTTTAATCTGGTCTTTTACTGTTGGTGTAGTCCACATGATGGGTGCCGTCTGATTGTGATATGCAACACCGAACAACAGACTAGGGCAATTAGATATATGGATGGAATTCTCTAAGGAAAACAAACAAGAAATCATATACCACACATCGACAGCGAATTGTTGTTGTCTGTTTGTTTGTTCGCTCGTTTGCTTTTCTGTTTGTTTGTTTGTTTGTTTGTTTGTTTGTTTGTTTGTTTGTTTGTTTGTTTGTTTGTTTGTTTGTTTGTTTGTTTGTTTGTTTGTTTGTTTGTTTGTTTGTTTGTTAACTAGATTGTCAATTTTGTTGGCAGTGAATCGAGAGTACTCGTACCTTTGTCCTGTCCATAAGCACTGCATGCAATGCAACACCAGACAATCAATGCAATCACAACCCTGTAATACATGTACATTCACCAGATAATACATGCACTACATGCAAGTGAACATTGCAACGTTTACATCTTGATAGCTGATAGCAACATCGTGACGTCATCAGGTTAATTAGCGCGCGCATTTATATGACGTCACAAAATAGTTGCGGATTCATTTTCTAAAGAATTCTTAGAACATGAATTAGAACATTTTTATGCGCCATGATAAACAAGCATGTGTGTTAAGCTTGCGGGTTAATTTAATAATCCTTTTCTACAATTCCGATAAACCAAAAATGGTATTAAAAAAAACATTAATCTACTCCCACATCAATCCACTTAGAGGCTTTAAGCTTACCCGAGCCAGCTAGACTAAAAGGCTTGCTCCAAATTGCCTTGGATTATTTAGTTGATACGTTTCGTTTCAAACTACAATCTTGGACAAAAATGTTGACAAAATGTGATTTTTAAGTAAAAACTGCACAAAAACGTATCTTGGTCTCTAAAATCCTCCCCCTAAATCCCCCTTATTGTTAATTTTGCATCGTGGTTGTTTGTTTGATTGCATGTTTTTAGTACTATTATGTGCTTTATTTATCCGAATTTGTAGTATTCTATATATTTTAGTAATTGTTTTATATTTCTTTCATTCAATTTTTAAGCTGGAACAAATCCGCTATATATATACATTGTTTTGTAGAAATATATATATAATAACTGACTGCATGCAGCAGCAAGATCTTTATATACAAATAGAAACTAGCGAGTAAACTAGTATAGGCTGCGTCGGTGTTGCATATAAACGATAGGTAATAGAATGAAATTTGTAACACCGTAAACAATAGAAACTAGCGAGTACTTGAAAGAAGTATAGGCTGCGTCGGTGTTGGATATATATGATAAGTAATATAATGAAATTTGTAACACCGTAAAAAATGTTAACTTAACTTTACTGACATTACAAGCTTTAGCCCTTTGTCGTAGTAAAAGGGGTCTTTACACACAGTTTAGTTATGGAAACAAGAACATTTAAAACGTTTTGAAGCATTTTTTACAAATATTAACAAACAAATTGTCGACTTTAGTGCCACATTTTAGTAAAAATCGCCAACCTTGACCACTTTAACCATGTATTTGAATTGTTTTGACTTTGGTATTCTGTGGTTTTCAATGTTATCAAACTCCGCACTGCAGGGTTGTCTGAGAAGACCCGTTGTCTTGATATATTAGCTTTGTTTGAATTTTAAAACACTATCGGTTTGAATGTAATTGTTATTCAAAAAAGGCAGTATTCAAGTCTTTTGTGGTTAATCGCAATTTTAGGAATTATTTTCCAGGGTTACTAAACCATCTAGAAAACGCGCGAAAAAGGAGAGAAAATTATGTTTAAGTGCCAACGGCGTACACTCTTTGCATGCAATGTTGGAATTTTTTCATAATTTCAAATGTTATTGTCTTGAAGGTTGTTTGTGATTGAACCGCTTTTATAGGAATTATCATTTTCCAGGGTTACTAAACCATCTAGAAAACGCGCGAAAAAAAAAAGAAAATTATGTTTAAGTGCCGATGGGTTAAGGCGTACGCTCCTTGCATGCAATATTGGAATTTTTTCATAATTTCAAATGTTATTGTCTTGAAGGTTTTTGTGGTTAGCCGCTGGCTCAGGGAATGAATTTGTTTAGAAATATAACAACTAGAAACGCCATAAAAACCGGTGGAGGAAAATACATTTTATACAAATTTAGTGTCCATTTAATATTTGCATTGTTTCCGCCCTTGTTATCAATCTACCACCGTGTTGCACAGAAAACGAGTCGCTTGGAGATATTGAATAATAAGTTAAGGTGTATATTATAAATGTTTAATAATTAAAAAAGTCGTATTGGGCAGTTGTTTGGAATATTCAATTACCTACTAAACCAAAACCCCATGAAAGCAATTTAATATCGTGATTTTAGAAAACAAATAAAAAACGAAAGTAAAATTATGAAATTGAACAGTTTTCCTGCAAGTAGATGGTGTTTTTTTTCACCGTGCCGGCGAGAGAACAGCGAAAAAGGAAGTTGATTAATATGCAAATCGACAGAACATTACGAGATTTATAGTCTTTTATTGCTCTTATTTAAAATAATTAATCATGTCCCTTTTTACCGACCAAAATAATATCAAAACAAATTGTCTTGTATTCCATTCCGAATATAGTTATCGAGGAAAATAATATTTGTTCAATGTCGGTAATTTGGTGCGATGTGCCATCGTTTAGCACTGTTCTTGTTAATTCCTTCATCACTCTCACAAAACCCTATAGCGGGTTCTATATAAAGAACTTAATCACAGATTAAATAATCATCTCTCTTCAGTGAGAACTCCAACTTCGTTGTACTTTTGAAGATTATAAGATGAGTACTCGGTGGATTAGTGCTAGTTCTGCTGCCTGGTAGACCGTTCGTTCGTTTAGTAGTTTCTTCCTTTCTTCAAATGATATCTTGAGGCTGTATGATACTATGTTAGACATCTTATCCACCGATTTGATTCCAGCAGCAATGTGAGTCATCAGCTCTTCCGCCCAAACGATTGCCTGGCCATTGTAGATGTATGTTTTACTGCCACATGGCTTTGAGGATGGGCCAGGTAGGAACACACCTAATAACAAACACTGGCCATTTCTCAGCACAAACACAGGACACCCGGACGCTTCGGCGTTGAAACCACCAGAGAAATCACACATTCCTTGCTCAAGGACCCTGTATGAACGAGACGCGTCAAAACCGATGTGAAAACGCCTCGAATCTTGGCCTGTTTGGAAATAAACCGCACAAAGAAGATCATTTTCAAGCGGCGATGCTTTCGCAGGTGGTAGATAGCTTTGTTTGCAGAAGGTTTGAAAGCTGAATGGAGCACGATTCGCTAATAAAGCTTGCTCGTCTTTCTCCCATGCGGCCACATCTTGTCGAAAAGAGTACTGAACACCAAGCTTGATGACAGTAAGGTCACGGTTATGATAGTCTGGTCGTCGACCTGGTGGCAGTGTACGATAGACAAACGCTCTACGCTCCCTTGCTTCAAAAGAGAACGGTTCTTGATCAGAAACGAACGTAAACCTTGCGTTATTGACTTGGTTACGGTTGCGGACCACGTTTGAAGTTGTGACGACCCATCCATCGCCGATGTAGAACCCGCTACCGCTGTAAGACGTGTTAGACTCGGCCGAGTTGACGGTAATCTGACATACTCCTTTGCTATAGTCGTTAAGGTGTTTCAACGCTTGGCTGGTATTAGAATCATTGGCAATCCTCTTCTTTACTTCGTCTGCTATCGGCAAAGAAGACACAACGTTCTTCACAGAATTTTCTTCGTTTAGTATAAGAGTTACTTCATCTTCTTCAAGATATTTTCTGGTTTTTACATTCTGCCTTGCCTTGATGCTGGCCATGTTTTCTTTGACGGAAACTATCCTGAATAGACGGCTCAAATACGGCGGCGCTTCCCGATATGGTTTTAGTTGTCATAGAAACTGTCCATCAGCAGATTACTGCAACTTTAAATAAAATTGTCATTAGCAAAGAAACTTTCTTCCTTCAAATAACGACAACATCTATAGTATAACGACAAATATTTTGAAATTCACCAAAAGGTAAATGATGTTTATATTCACTTTAAGTGCCGTGGGTGAAATAATTTTCAAACAAACAAATAAAATATTCCATTAATTATCAATTCTTACACCAGCTATTTTGTTATCGTTCTTTAAATTGATTGTTACTCAGGGCCTATTCATGTTAATGCAAATAAAACTGCGTCTTTTATTTTGGACGTAAATTTGCATACCCTCTATCTCACAGCTGTCGGGGGCATTACTGAAGACTGAAGCTAGTTACTCAACAAAATGATTTTTGACAACTCTGTCAAGTCGTAATTTTCAATTAAGTGTGATCTGTGAAGAACATTCTAGTGTAAACTAAAGGGAGAGTAATAAACTTAGTAGATGTGGTCTTTTGAAACCACGATTGATAAGTCGGTTCATCTCTGATTCTATCAGTTCGTATTACTCAAGTCAAAAATTGAATTGTATTTCTGAAAAAGCGTTTATTTAGTCATTCAATTATTTACATGCAGTTTATCAACCTATGGTTTGTCATCAAACCATTTGATAAGCATATCTTTGTTCAATTCTCAGCTTGTTTTTGCCTTTTATTATTTTGTCGTTGTTAGCATTGTTGATCTTTTAAGGTAAACACACTGCGAGACATTTATTGTGATCGGCTCATCTAGCGTCACCAATATTGAATCAATAGAACGCGCTCTTTACTCCATCTACAATAGATCACTAACAGACTTAGACATGTCTTCCACTGAAGCAGATTAAAAGATAAAACAAGATCTTTATTGTTGATTCTTTTGGCGCAGTTTTCTATTTTAAAATCAGCAGATTAAAGAATGAAAAGTACATATTTATTTTTATCCTTTTGTTGCATGATATTTCAATAGAAAACTTGTATGTTTATTATTCTCTAAATCGATGGATTATAAAAGTACATAAATTGTGTATGATTTTTCAATATTGTGTTTAATTACCGGATTAAAAATCCCATAAAATTTCATATTTAAATTCACTTGAAAAAGGCGCTTTACAGTTTTTCTTTATCAACCTCAGTCACTCCCTTCGGGTTTTTTCGACGACTATTTACAATTTAAAGATATGTGTGTTCTCTTTAATGTCTGTAGAAGTCTTCTATTTACAATTTTTCGATAGAAATGTAGAGGGCTAAATACATTGTCATACTAAGGCCCATATAGCAACCACACAGTGCTTATTAATCAATGCACGCCCTGATTAGTTGCCACAAAGAAACTGCGCGATGTAGTGAAGAAAAACAACTAGGCAGTAGTGCTCTATCGAGTTATTTTGCACGCGGGAATTTAAAGAAGACGAGAGAAGCGTTAGGAGAAGCACGGCGCTTTTCGAGTCTTCTTATAATTCCCAAGTGCTCTATAACTATTTTTCTATTTCAGATTGACAAAATGTTCAGTAGTTAAAATCAAACAAATCGACGCTCCGTCCACTGTTGAGCTGTAGAAAACGCTTCTCAGCCAATCAGAGCGCGCGATTTATATCAAATATTTTATAATGAGTTATAGAGAACGCTTCTCAACCAATCAGAGCGCGCGATTTATATCAAATATTTTATAATGAGTTATAGAGAACGCTTCTCAACCAATCAGAGCGCGCGATTTAAATCAAATCTTTTATGATATGACTTCGAACGCCGGCGAAAATGTGAAAAAGTGTCTACTATTGAGTCCTCAACACGTTCTTGTCACCAACACTATGCTGTCCTTGATGGATACAATACTGATTAAGTCTGTATATCAAAGAACTACGCGTGAAACCCAAAGTGAGTTTCCGTTTTGTGAAGTACACACTCTAGACTACAATAACTCGAAGTGGTTTTATAGGTAAATTCGACCCCTAGCACAGATTGAAACAACACAAAAAATAACAGCAATAATGTTTCTTTTTCTTCTTTCTTTGAAGACATTTTTGCGCAAACGCAGAAAGATAGTTTGATAATAGGAGCAGGAAAAAGGTAAAACTTTATTAAAAGCCTATGAAAACCTAATTATGAAAAGCCCATGAAAACCTTATAAAAAGCCGGCCTATTAAAAGCATATTAAAAGACTATGAAAACCTAATTATGAAAAACAAACTGCTTTCCCTGTAAGCAGGAGATTATGTCCGCTTTCTACTGTGGAGACTACGTGTTTTTGTTCTTCGGTTAAACTAGAGTAGGGAAAAGCCATAACGATTCGGTGTTAAAAAATGTAAGACACGAATTATATAATTTGTACAAAGCAGTTTGTTACAGGAGGGGAGGGGTAAGTATGGTTTGAAAAAGTCCTACTGGAGGCTACCTGGGGAGCGAACTCGTCCGAGTGTGCTACCTTCCCCTCTTCTTAGGACGCTGGGGAACAACAGCCATAAATCAGTCAATATTGAAGCAAATGGCCTGAAACTTCACAGGAATGTAAAGAAAAACACAACACACAGGTAGATATGTTTATTTTTATTGCATTTTAAATATTTCGTCCTATTGCTAAAAAACGTACAAATGCATAGCTTGGGCTACCTGTGCTACTATTGCATCTGTTTCAATAAATATTGTTAAATAAAGTTTGTGAAATATATGTATAGCGAATAACGATGAATTGAATTGCCAATCAAGTTTTATTAGTAAAGTTTATTGTTCAATATTACTATAACTGTCAAAGCCTTGTTGATTTCAACCCTTAGGCCTAAGGTACGACTGTGTGATGTTCTTGGCAGCTCAGCTTACTTTTACTAACAACACAAGTAAAATGTCCCTTTATGATACAAAGTCATGTTAGGTAAACGGCTGGGCAAATTTGTCTTGTTTAAAAAAGTTACAATTTTTCAAAGCAGGGTCGTTTTTATTGTTTTCTTTCCTTTTCTCGATCATTGGGTTTCCTGTGTAAAATGACCCATAAACCATCACGGTAATACTTGTTCCCATGCTCCCTTTGTAACTAACGTTCAAAATGGCGGACAAGATGACATGAACAAGGACCACACAAAAACAAATCAAAAATCTCCTTAATAATGGGAGTAACAAGGTACGTTTGCTACTTAAACATCTATTACACTTCATAGTACTTAATGCAGTACTGAATTAGTTTTATTTTGATCGCTTTTGCTGTTTTTTTTTACCGTAGTTTTTGCTTTTCTACTAGAGTTACTTTGATGTTGAGAATTATGGTGCGTTTTTCTGTTCTTTCAGGGTATTTCAATGGGAGATACAAGAAGGAAAAAGCGGTCAACAGACAGTAGAACAGTTACAAAAACGAGCTGAAATACTTGGTGCCCGTAAAACGGGAACTTGGTGCCTTGACTGCGAGTCGTACCAAAGCCATGGCACATGTAAGTAATATTGTTGTTTTTGTTCTTGTTGTTGTTCGTCTGCTTTTCACTATATCCATTTATTATATTGCTGTACCTTAGGAGGGCTACTGGGTGATCAGTTCTTATAGTGTACTGTCATGTGGAAGTGATACCCTCTTTAAATAAACTTTATTATATTGTATTGTACCTAACATGTACATGTGTTTGGTTGTACCTTGTTGGTAATGTTTTTAATTATCTATGCATTCTTTGAATGGAAACTAGCGAGTAAACTAGTATAGGCTGCGTCAGGTTTGATATAAACGATAGGTAATATAATGAAATTTGTAACACTGTAAAACATGACTTAACTTTACTAACGTTTCGAACTTTAGCCCGTCCCACTTTGATTTAGTTATACTCATCCATCCATTCATCCATCCATGCATTTATTCATCTACATTTATTCATCCAATTATTCATTCATTCATTCAACCATTCATTTATACATTCATTTTGTATTCTTCAATTATTTATTTGTAAACCCTTTCATTAATCAATCATATTTTCCCTATTTCAATGTTAAAAATAGAGCAGTTGACTGAATAGGCTAGATCAACCCCAGAAAATGTGTTTATTTTATCCTTATTTACTGCTCTACTTTAATGTACAATAACAGTCAAGATTAGCCTGTTTTTTATTTGTCTTGCTGTTTATTTCAGTACAATCTTCAACCAATTACATCCATGTCGTCCATAACACAGAGTTTCCATATACATCATTTGCTGTACTAGATAGTGGTATATGCCTTGTGGCAGATGCAGGTTTTGATTCTGTGATGTCAAGAATGAAAGCATTTTATGTTCCAAGAAAACCTTCTAAAATAGAGGTATATCATATTGTTTATTAAATCAAGCAAGCAGTCAGGGACTTTCACCTTGTAATACATATATCTTATTAGACAGTTTGATGTGTAATATGGCTGGATATTTTACTCGATCCAGTCCTACTCCTGCGATATTTTTACTCATCTATGACTAGTTGGATAATAAAATATCTTATTAGACAGCTTGGTGTGTAATACGGTTGGATATTTTACGAGTGAAACGCTGTATTTTGACGAGCCTCCGTATTACACAACAAACTGTCTAATAAGATATGTTATTATCCAACTAGTCATAGACGAGTAAAGATATATCAGGAGTAGGACTGGTTATTTATTATCCAATCAGAAGGTTTTGTTCTTTTATAATGCAAAATATTGTTTTACTTGAGTGCTAGATAGACGAGTAAAAATATTGCTGGATATTTTTACTCAATCCATTCCTACTCCTGCGATACTTTTACTTGTCTATGACTAGTTGGATAATAATGGGTTATACTGGATAAGATTTAAAGAAATCGATAAATATAGCCATTTCAATTCATTGATAATACTGTTACATTATTCCAATTAGCACCATTGTTCCCTTCATATTTGTTATGTTTCTGATCATTAGGATCATCATAATCATCTTTCATATCATCCTTATCACAATCACTATGATCAGCATCATCATAATGGTAATAATGTTATCAATCAGCATCATCATTTTATGTTGCAGTTCAAAGGAACAAGATATCAGCATGGGGACTTTATCTTAAAGATAGGACAAGTTCTAGTTGGCTCCAGTGTCAAAGGAGTTGTTATAGAAGTAAGTTACTAACATTGTTATATGCACCCTTTCCGAGAAACTTTGTCACCTGTGAAGCGCAGGGGACTATGGGTAACCTATGTTATTAGGACACAGGGATTTCATGGCCACATGGCTACACTTGTCAATGTGTTATTGAGAAATGACCATTTTGACTTATTAGACAACAAGAAATGCGTGCCAAATGCACATTTGGCTTTTTGAACTGATCCATGATCCTTTGCAACACTAGCTTGTTTGCTTTTCAACGGGTGACAAACTTTCTCAGAAAGGGTGTATGTGGAAAGTGGTGAGTAAACTACATGTATTTTAAAAAACTCATGACTAATTAATGAGACATTTACAAAAGAAACCATGACCATGACGAGTGTTGTATATCTGATACAACACTAGTGTTGGATATCCTGATTTGCATAAGTTTGAACTTATATTTACTTTAATCTTGAAATTTTGGTAAAATTTGAAAGAACTAACCTCAAAATTTTTCAAGTAGTTTACAACATTCACCTCTGTGTTGTATCGGCTATACAATCACGCTGCTTTGGCTCCACGGCCAAAACATTACTTAGGCTGTGTTGGTGTTTGATACAATCAATAGGTGATACAATGAGATTTGCAGCAACTTAAAAAATTCACTTCATGGAGCTTGAAACATCAGTAAAATTAAGTTTAGTTTACTTTTTTTGACAGTTACAAATAACATTGTTATACCAAGCATTGTTTTGTTTTACTGTTTTTGAATTTTACTTTTTTAACCAAACTAATTTCAAAAGTTGTGTTTCTTGATATTCAAAGATGTTGTGAATTGGCTTTTGAGTTTAGAAATTCATCCCTTGTTACTTTTTACATTCTTGTCTATCTTTCTTAGCTGGAGTATCTTCCATGTGGCGATGTTGATCAGTGTTGGAATCTTATGATGGAATGGGCTGCTAGTTTTCTTGGAAGCTCTTTCACTCCACCTTCACCTCCTAAAATATCCAATAGAGACACTGGAATGTTTGTACCATCAGATATAATATTGCAATATGTAGAACTGTTCGTAAAGGAGAGATCAACATCGACATATGCACCAAGTTAGCTAGGCTCCCAGACCAATGTACACAGGAGGATATCTAACTGGGCAACCATGACAACAAGAACTAATTAACTGTGCAACCATGACAACAAGAGCATATCTAAGCAGGCAACCATCACAACAAGAGGATATCTAACTGGGCAACCATCACAACAAGAGGATATCTAACTGGGCAACCATCACAACAAAAGCATATTTAAAACCTAAACCAGATTGTTTGGCCTGTGAGATGTTATGTTGCAGAATTGTTTGTGAAAGAGAGATTGGTATTAACATACACATTGGTTGGAGTTAGACTAGAAAAACTACACTTTTTGGTTCATCAAATACTGTAACACAGGTAGAACTTAAAGGCCAGTGATACAAGAATATATAGTGTACTACAAGACTGATAACAACGTTTTACTGGACTGTTTGGCTCATTAGATGTACAGTGTATAGAACTATTTATTAGAGATCATTTAGAGAACATTTAAACAAGAATACAGCTACTTTGGGTCCCTAATCACTTGTGATAAAGTTTTCAAAGCTTTTTTTTTTGTTTTTCACATACAAAAGTAAGAGAGACAACCCATAATATGAATTCTGTAGGGATATCTGGTGCACAAGGGGAGTAGATTATACCTAAATAATCAAGTCACTTCATTTCTTGTGTTGTGACCTTTATTTGTTAGCTTTTTTGTACAGTATATACAAGTTGTAGTCTTGAGAGTGACTGTTGGTGTCTGACATTTGCACAACCTGAGCAGAAGTCATATTTCTATTCTGGGTGAATTCAGGTTGTAGAAACATCAGACACCAACCATCTTTGTCAAGACTACATACACCTAGATGATCACAACCTATGAACATCACTAACACCTGGGTTATAACACTCTTTATACAGTTTTTACATTGATAATGATGATGAAGTGGTGGTGATCATGATCATGCTGATGGGGGCTGTGATGATTATGATGAGGATAATAATGTCAAGTATATGATGATGATAATGTCGATGGGGGCTTTGATGATTATGATGAGGATAATGTCAAGTATATGATGATGATAATGTTGATGGGGGCTTTGATGATTATGATGAGGATAATAATGTCAAGTATATGATGATGATAATGTTGATGGGGGCTTTGATGATTATGATGAGGATAATAATGTCAAGTATATGATGATGATAATGTTGATGGGGGCTTTGATGATTATGATGAGGATATTAATGATGATGACAATGGTAAATCATTGTACCTCTGTCACGTTCACAAAATGTTTTAGTATCATGTTTTCATTCTAAAATGTTTGGTATTGCTCCTTGATTTAATTGATTATCAGACTGTATTACTATCAGAAACTGTCTGTTTGATGGTGCCATTATCACTTCATTCTTCTTAGTGCGTACTCGTAGTATTACCAGATCATTTGTTGGATCTGTATCTCGTACAACCCCTAGAAACAGTATTAAAAAAACATTTACAAATATTAAAAAACACCCATTTTAATTTCATCTTTTACTGCGGTTTTCGACTTTCTCAAACTCAGACATTCCCATAGCTTATTGTGAAACACGTTTTTAGCTGGCTTCGATCAAAACTAATTAGTTGGTACCTTTTAAATCCTTGATTGACGGCAGCTAAAAACGTATTTAACAATGAGCCGTTTAAATGTCTGAGTTCGCAGAAAGTCGAAAACCACAGTAACATTTAACTTTTAAATGTCAGGAACTTAATTTTCATTTATACAGTGAATATTTAGTGCTATTTGCATGCTTTTAGTGTTTGTACTCTAGAAAACAATAGAGTACAAACACTAAAAGTGTGCAACATAAATACTGCTAAATTATGCAAATTCTTTTGTTCTCTCTATAGTGTTGATTAAACAATCAACACTATTTAGTGGTAAATAAAAGTATTGCACACTTTTAGTGTCTGTACTCTAGTGATAACTCCACTATTTAATACTATTTAGTGAAAATAATGTTGCGTGCTTTTATTGATTGTACTCTAGAAAACAATAGAGATAACACTTTAATACTTTTAGTGCAAATTGTGTTGCATGCTTTTAGTGTTTGTACTCTAGAAAACAATAGAGATAACACTATTTAGTGCAAATTATGCTGCATGCTTTTAGTGTTTGTACTCTAGAAAACAATAGAGATAACACTATTTAGTGCAAATTATGTTGCATGCTTTTAGTGTTTGTACTCTAGAATACAATAGAGATAACACTATTTAGTGCAAATTATGTTCCATGCTTTTAGTGTTTGTACTCTAGAATACAATAGAGATAACACTATTTAGTACTTTTTAGTACAAATTATGTTGCATGCTTTTAGTGTTTGTATAATATTTGTCTAAACTCGCCTTTAGCTATTCCACACAGTGATTTACACATGTTAACATACTGCAATGTAGTCGAGTTGTCTAACGTTGATCTGACTGGTAGACCGTCTTGGTTGACTATGATAAGTCCTAGTACACCCTTCTGCACTTGAATACGGTCTAGTATTTGTTCAACGTGTTTACGATCCATTGAATTACTTGGTATTGTTGTAGAACTGTTGGTAGAAAAAGTATGTTTAGAAATTGGTTACAGTAGTAGTGATAATGTTAGTGATGATGATGATAATGACAAAGTATTGATGATGACAAAGTATTGATGATGTATGATGGCCAAGACATGTTAGCGGTGATGATGGTCATGACGGTAATGATGACAATATAGGGTGTGATTCAATTCTTTATTTACACATACATGTAGATATTTACAACTATGGAAAACTATTACATGACACTTTGATAAATTTGTGTAAGTGTTTATGATAATAGTAGGGGTGATGTCCACGATGAAGATGTTGGTCATGAAGACGATAGTGATGACTATTAGTGATGATAGTTGTGATGCTGTTGATGATAGTATTGGTGATAGTGATGGTAAACACTGATGTTAGTGGTGATGAAGATGATGATTGTCATGACGATAATGATGACAATATTGGTGGTGATGATAGTAGTAGTGATCACGATAATTTTGATATGGTAAAGACTTCTGTTAGTGGTGGTGGCGATGATGTTCATGGTCATAATGAGGAATTATGACAATATAGGTTGTGATGGTGATGATGACGATAATGATGGCTCGATGTTACTGGTGGTGGTGAAGGGGATGATGGTTAAGGATGACAATAATGTTAGTTGTAATAATAGAAATTCCTAAATCCCTGTAGGAGGTGGTAATAATTATGATGACAATACCGATAATAGCAGCGAAAATAATAATAGAAATATGAATACATTGAAAAGATCAATTCGATTAATTAATTCGATAATTTTTTTTCGTGGTATTTGAACCGCTGTAAAGAATAAAATATGCTTCATTGCTTCTTCTCTTGTATATATTTGTACAATATGAAGCGATGCCATCTTGAAATATAAAAAATTAAAACATGAATTAAAATGAATAAGTAATTCAAATTACCTTGGAGACCAGAAATAAATAACTGATAAGAAATAAGCGAACGGTTTAAGTAAGAAAAAGAAAACAGGCCCTGAAAATTATACCACCTGTGCTGCTGTTCGTTTGTTTATGGACTATCACTATAGCAACAGTGTTCTATCTGTTACGCTATTCAATTCGATAATCGTGTATTTCTATTTATGATGAATTCCCGTCGAGAGAATGAACAGGGAACATATATTTATATTAAACATTATTACTTTCATGCCGCTCTGTATTAAATAATAATACTGTTAGGCCCAATCATTTAGAGCATAAACGTTAGCCTCTACGTTTCCCGACCATCAATAACCGTTGCTTTGTTTTCAGTCGTTTTGGATGATAAAAAAATATTCAATTCAAAGTATATCACAATTATGCAGTGTTACATGAATATTTTAAAAGGATTTCGTCCGATATTGTTGCACGAATAGCCGTTGAGAGTTCATAGTGTAAGATAAATTTTCAAACAACATTTACATTCCTTTTCGTCGTTCCAATTTCTTTACAGTTGCAAAATGTAACTTTAGCATACCGGTTAGCAAAAACGTTTTCGTTTTTCACTCACCTTTTTAAGGTTAAAACGATCTTGATGTAATTTCTTGCGTTGCAATTAAGGAATTCACTTTATAATTGAAAAGGATTTGCATTTGTTCTGTCGGTTGGACGCGAACTATTTGCGGCTGTTGTGTTTTTGTCAGCTTTGTCAACACGGGATAAAAGTCACAGACAACACTCAATTTGACTTTTAAATTGACTCTCGACTCGCAGGTTTATTGACTCAATGGATTTTGAAGTATCGCAACATAAAACTTTAATAGCATCAAACAGTGTTTATGTAAGTGAGAAGATTTGAGTTATTTATTATTCATGGTAGGTTGTTTTGCATGGGAAATGGTTTGATCTGTCAGCGCTTTTGCTCGGTTTGGTTTTAAAATGTTTTTGCTATAACTAGCAGCTGTTTTAATACTTTTAATAACCAGTACCATCCGCTATACAAAAACAAATAAAAAACAATGTTATTTTTCATTAGCAAGCTATTCATGGTTGGTATTCCTGTGTTACAACCGATTCAAGAAGGTTATTGTTATCAACCTATTCATGGTTGGTCTCCCTGTGTTACAACCGATTCAAGAAGGTTATTGTTATCAACCTACTCATGGTTGGTCTCTCTGTGATACAACCGATTCAAGAAGTTTATTGTTATCAACTTTGTCATGGTTGGTCACCCTGTGTTACAACCGATTTAAGAAGTTTATTGTTATCAAACTACTCGTGGTTGGTCTCCCTGTGTTACAGCCGATTCAAAAAGGTTATTGTCAAAAGTGGTTATATTAGTGACCTGACCGTAAGTGGGGCAGGTATTAGCAGTAAATTCCGGACTTCCTTTACACAAAAAAAGCATAAATAGCAAATACCCACAGTTCCTTTCGTTCGTGCAGCCGCCTACCATGCACCATTAGCCGTTCACTAACTTTGTAAAAATGTGTGTCGATTTACATGAAAGAGTTTCTCAAATCACATCAAAGAAATACGTACAGTCAGACAAACCTTTCTTGTATGTGACTCAAGGGTATCTATATTACTTATTTATATATAAGTTGGATTTCCCGCATGATTGCTTGACTTCGATTGGTACGTAAGTTGTAGGATAATTCGCTAATTCATACTGGTATACACCTATTTCAAAAAAAACGTTGTCAAAATGAGATCTGAATCTGCAATCTGAGACCGAAATGAATTCAGGAAAATTGCGTGCTGCAAAACCCAGGCCTGCATGGCCCTGTTTGTTGTTTTTGTGTGCTTAGCACCTTCAGATTTATATTTACCATCGCCATATCCGAAGCCAGAAAGTGCATGCAAAGAGAAAAAAACTGCTGTACCCCAGAATTCATTTCGGTCTCAGATTGCAGATTGCAGATCTCCTTCTGACAACGTTCTTTGAAACAGGTGTACATCGCACATGCATTATAAATCTGTAATTTATATATATAACTGTTTTGCTATGAACACAAAAAATAGCAGACAAGTTTGAAATGTTCAATACCTTTATTTAATACTGTGTAATATCTATTTTCTACATATCATTTTGCTAACATTATGGTTAGTCCGTTATCTTGATTCCCGGTTATGTTCTCTTTATCTGTTGAAACAAAATATAAAAAATGAGTGAATTCATCAAACAAATTCAATAATAACCTTGTAGTGTTGTTGATGTTTTGTTGTTAGACAATATTTTTGATGTTGTTATTGTTGATTTTGAAGATGATAATGTTGTTGTTGTTGTTGTTGTTGTTGTTGTTGTTGTTAATGATGTTTCTATTATTGTGCAATGCTGTTTCTGAAGTTGATGTTGTTTTTTTCTGTTGTTGTTGTTGTTTCTGTTGTTTCTGTTGTTGTTGTTGCTGTTTCTCTTGTTGTTGTTGTCGACTGACCTACCTGTTTCAAATGCCCATAACGCCTTTTACCCACTTGTTGTTGTAGCGAACAAGAGC
This sequence comes from Metridium senile, assembly GCA_949775045.1. Lineage (NCBI taxonomy): Eukaryota > Metazoa > Cnidaria > Anthozoa > Actiniaria > Metridiidae > Metridium > Metridium senile. The sequence goes on along the minus strand of OX459102.1, from coordinate 17,196,167 downwards.
GTAAACACCATATTTCTTTGGAGCAGCGCATCCATATCCCCAGCTTGTTGCTCCCTCAAGGAACCAGCGCCCGTTAAACTCACAGACAAGCGGTCCACCAGAGTCACCTTGACATGCGTCAACACCACCAGCATCTAATCCTGCGCACAACATAGAATCGTGAATCTTTCCAGGGTAGCCTACAAGACAGCGGGATTTTGACACCAAAGGAACTGATGCTTGCATCAAAGTGTTTGGCGCGGACCCTCCAGAGGACAATGTACCCCATCCAGTGATGTAACATTTCTTGTTCAGATCATCGTATGGCAGAGGATTTGAATCATCACCCAAACAGACGGTTGACACGGCGCTGTTCAAGACCGCTGGGCGAGCCAGTTTAAGTACAGCAATGTCGTTGCTATACCTCATAGGTTTGTGGTATTGTGGATGGGCAAAGATCTGGGCAACGTCGATGATTTGTTCCTTTCCAGTCGATCCACTGACTCTGTAGTGAGCTCCAAGTCTGTGGGAGACAGACGAGTGTTTGAGTTATGACTTGGCAATACTTCTATGGTTATTATGGTTATTCAACTTACTTGACTTTCAGTTGAGAAGCTGATTTTCCGGAGATGCAGTGGGTGGCTGTAACCACGTACTGTGGATGTACAAGTGAACCTCCACAGAATGCAAAGCCGGAAGTGGTGGTGAGCATAGCTTGCCATGGCCAGCTGTGAACCTTGGCTTGTGTTCCTCCCACGATACGGGACATTGCTGGCTTCATGCCGCAAGAACCTGCCCGAAGAAAACTTCATTTAACTTTGCAACAGATTAATGGTTCAATTTTTTGACAATAGAAACATAGTTTAATGATGCCCGTGATAGATCAAAAGGTTTATCCTTTGAAGGTTTTTTTTCCAAAGACACAATGTTCATTTCAACGTACACAGTTCATGAAGTGTAACAGACCAATAGGTTTTTTATTTGCCATAAACTAAGCTAAAGAAATAAAACAGTTTGATCAAAGCTTCGATTGTCTGTTTTACCTGCAGGTGGTATTGGTGGTTGTGGTGTTGGGGGAGATACACCGCCACACGAACCAAGAGCAACGGTAATGCTATCAATAGCAATGTCTCCAGTGTACGAACTACCAGCAATACCTTCGATCACAACCTGGAAATATACAGTGTTCCATTCTGAAAAACCTTTCATTAAAGTAATCTTTAAAACAGCAATCATATTTATTAAACACAACTGATCACAAAATCTCATGAATAGTCGTTACACTCTGACTTACATTACTGTTTCCATTGAGTGTTACAGAGGCCTTTTTCCAGGCATTGCCTTGATCCCCCTTCCTTTGGAAGACATTCTTCTTGTTGCTGTAAATGGTCAATGTGTTGATAGTGGCTCCATACATATGATAGTAAAAAGTCATGCACATATCTCCGCCATAAGAACCTTTGAAGACCAGTCTGGCAATGTCACCATTGGTACGTGGGCTGGATGTCTCGATGTAGGCATAGTTTCCTGGAATTTGGAAATAACAAATTACATGTATTTTCCAAGTATGCTAAGAGTTTATTATCAGTGGTAATTCAGGAGGAGCATAACACCAACCTGATCCGCCCTGTCCAGAGCTCGGTCCTGTAGCATAGGATGGAGTACCACCACTGTTCAATGTCCAGTCAAACTTGTCTGTTTTGTCCTGTTGCCAGAGGCCCAGACTTTGGAAGTCGTTTGCCATACCTATAGTAAAAACAGAGCAATAGATCCAAAGAATCCTTTGTTTTACTCCTTTTTGATGATCATTATTGCCATCTACTTTATCATTGTAGGGTCACAATCATCAGTATCATCATTAGCATCGTTACTACGCTCGTTTCAACATCACCATCATTAATATCTCATTAATCATTATCACAATCACAATCATCAAGTTCGTCATCATCGCCATCAAAACTATCTCAATCATCACATAACTGTCACAGCAATAACGTGCCCTGATAAGATCTAGGGAAGCATTTTTACATTGGAATAGCACAGGGACCCCTAATCAATCAATAATTATGAATAAAATAGATGAAAAAATTCGCGCGCATTCAATTGTTCGTCGCTTGGGCTTCCTGTGTCGACTATTGCTCTTCATATCTGTTGGGCTTCCTGTGGCCGCCGTTGCTTGGTGACGAATGGTTGAAAAATGGCAAAATTCAAAAACGTTTCTCGCCTAGCTTTTCTTGGCAAATCTCTCTAGTTTAGTAGTAACAGATATCACGAGCAGTAGTCGACACAGGAAGCCCAAGCGACGAACAAATGCATGTGCGCGCGTTTTTCATCTATTTTATTCTATGTTTTTTTTTTTTTTTGCATAAGATTGGTTTAGAAAAAGCTGCTATATCGAGCATGAAGTTTCCAACTCAAACCTTACCGTATAAGGGTTCTAATCTCAAAAATTAACCGATTTAGATGGTTCAAAATAATGTCGAGTACTAGCACTAGCTATTATTGAGTCTTCAAACACAAACCTGTTGGGGAACCACATGCTCCATTGACTACAGTGATGCTATCAATAGCAATGTCTCCAGTGTACGAACTACCAGCAATACCTTCAATCACAACCTGGAAGTATACATAGTTTTTTTTCTTCTCAAAAACGTTTAATTAAAAGAATCTTTAAATGTGCTTTTAATTTTTTAATTCGTCTCTCGACGACAACTGGTTGAGAAATCACTAACGAATGCTCATGAATAGTCGTTACACCCTGACTTACATTACTATTTCCATTGAGTGTTACAGAGGCCTTTTGCCAGGCATTGCCTTGGTTACCCTTCCTTTGGAAGACAATCTTGTTGTTGCTGTAGATGGTCAATGTGTTGATAGTGGCTCCATACATATGATAGAAGAAAGTCATGCACATATCTCCGCCATAAGAACCTTTGAAGACCAGTCTGGCAATGTCACCATTGGCACGTGGGCTGGATGTCTCGATGTAGGCATAGTTTCCTGGAATTTGGAAATAACAAAGTACATGTATTTTCCAAAAACAACATATATGTCTTATTTCATTTCTAGGTAACGATAATGGTAATTTGGGTTTCATAGCATAAGATCACATTTCCACCAACCTGATCCACCCTGACCAGAGCTGGGTCCAGTGGCGGAAGATGAAGTGCTACCACTTCTCAATGTCCAGTCAAACTTGTCATTCTTGTCCTGTTGCCAGAAGCCCAGATTCTGAAAGTCAGTGACCATGTTGTTTGGCGATGATGTTGGTGCCTGTGTTGGTGGTGCCCCAGTACCTGCAAATATAAACATGGTTATATATGTGTCTCTCCATTTATTCCTTTGCAGCATACTCAAGTATTATAAACTACTCTTCACTCACCTCCATTCGTGTGCATATCAATCCAGTTCCTTTCAATGGCATTTGTAAAATGGGGTTTTGATATGCATTTTAGTACTGAACGAATGATATTGTTTGATGAAATCCCACAAATATGGTATCTTAATAAAGTAAAGGTTCAATTCTGAATGTTTTTTGTTTTTTTTTGCATAAGATTGGTTTAGAAAAAGCTGCTATATCGAGCATGAAGTTTCCAACTCAAACCTTACCGTATAAGGGTTCTAATCTCAAAAATTAACCGATTTAGATGGTTCAAAATAATGTCGAGTACTAGCACTAGCTATTATTGAGTCTTCAAACACAAACCTGTTGGTGAAGCACATGCTCCATTGACTACAGTGATGCTATCAATAGCAATGTCTCCAGTGTACGAACTACCAGCAATACCTTCAATCACAACCTGGAAGTATACATAGTTTTTTTTCTTCTCAAAAACGTTTAATTAAAAGAATCTTTAAATGTGCTTTTAATTTTTTAATTCGTCTCTCGACGACAACTGGTTGAGAAATCACTAACGAATGCTCATGAATAGTCGTTACACCCTGACTTACATTACTATTTCCATTGAGTGTTACAGAGGCCTTTTGCCAGGCATTGCCTTGGTTACCCTTCCTTTGGAAGACTATCTTGTTGTTGCTGTAGATGGTCAATGTGTTGATAGTGGCTCCATACATATGATAGAAGAAAGTCATGCACATATCTCCGCCATAAGAACCTTTGAAGACCAGTCTGGCAATGTCACCATTGGCACGTGGGCTGGATGTCTCGATGTAGGCATAGTTTCCTGGAATTTGGAAATAACAATGTACATGTATTTTCCAAAAACAACATATATGTCTTATTTCATTTCTAGGTAACGATAATGGTAATTTGGGTTTCATAGCATAAGATCACATTTCCACCAACCTGATCCACCCTGACCAGAGCTGGGTCCAGTGGCGGAAGATGAAGTGCTACCACTTCTCAATGTCCAGTCAAACTTGTCATTCTTGTCCTGTTGCCAGAAGCCCAGATTCTGGAAGTCAGTGTCCATGTTGTTTGGCGATGATGTTGGTGGCTGTGTTGGTGGTGCCCCAGTACCTACAAATATAAACATGGTTATATATGTGTCTCTCCATTTATTCCTTTGCAGCATACTCAAGTATTATAAACTACTCTTCACTCACCTCCATTCGTGTGCATATCAATCTAGTTCCTGAATTTGGCCACTCTTCCGAACACTGTGTACAATTGATTGATGTTGCAGGACGAGGAACCCCAGCTCACATCTCCCTGTAGTACCCATCGACCAGCGGAGTTCTTGCACACGTATGGCCCACCACTATCACCGTGGCAACCACTTATTTGAGTACCAGGCTTGGTTCCACAGACCATTGTATCGGTAACTTGTATTCCAATGTTGCCATTCTTCTTTTTACAATCAGCCAGGCTAACCGAAGGCATATGAGCTTGTTGAAGAATGTGGTGTGATCCACCAGGATGTTTGATCTTGCCCCATCCTGAAACACCACGAAATTATCATTACATGATGATCTTCCAAAATATTAAACAAGAAATGAAATGTGCCAAAAAAACGGTTACTTCATTGGTACAGACCTGTGATGTAGCAGTTGGAGGCAGCTGGAAGGACATAATCTTGATTAGGCAGACAAACAAGACCAACACGTTTGTTAAGTGTAGCAGGTCTTGCGAGTTGGATCAAAGCAATGTCGTTATTGAGTCTTGGGTTGTTGTAGCTTGGATGAGAGATGACTTTGATGGCTTTAATTTCCTGTTCTGTACCCTCGTTGACGTTACGGTTGTGGTCTCCAAGACGAATGGTGTACAATGCTGGATTGCTACGTACAATAACGAAACAACAAACTGTGAGATGAAAAATATATAAGGAAGACGATGACAAGAAGCAGGGGGGCGAGGAGAAACAGGTGATAATATAGAAAGACGTGAGAAGGGAAAGTAAAAGAGGTGAAGAAGAACATGCAGCAAAAGAAGAAATAAAAGAAGTGGAATTCAACGTATGGATTTCTCCTATAGTTACCTTTGTGTAACACAATGAGCTGCAGTGACAATCCAATCACGTTTGATAAGAGATCCTCCGCAGATGAAACGTCCACTGCGGTGAAGACCAATCTAAACAAAAGTAAGAGAAATATCTTCAAACGTCTCAACACACAATAATATAATTTAAAATCGAAGGTGATTGTATCTCACAATCGTGCACAAACTACAATGCTACAAAGACCAACCTGCCATGGCCATGCTCCTGGTTGAGCATCCACTCCTGCGATAACACGTGATACAGACGAGACTCCACACTGTCCTGAAGAGACTACAAGAAATCACATACGTATTCAATACATCACAAAATAAAGCTGAAAATTTGTCATTGTTTCTCGAAAAGAACAACATGAGCTATGATGCTCTGTGTTAATAGGATTCTCATCGTTTACCTGGTAATGGTGTGGTCTGAGGAGGCTGAGTTGGTGGAGGAGGTGTCTGTGGTGGTGGAGGCGACGGAGGAGCTGTCAATACAAAGAAACCATGGACGTTTTTTAAAAAAGCGCAATTCCAGTAAAACTTCAAGAATGATAGTTATTTTAAAATATTGATAATAGAATTTTTTTTTTGCTTTTGAAAACTTCAAATCTGAATAGGCTGAATTACAAGTTTTGTCATTAATGTACACTACACATATTAAACAAATTCGTGTGGTGTTAAAAATTTAAGCTGTTTTAGTTTCAATGTTTAAAGAATGACAAGGTTTTCCAGAACACAAACAAAATCGCCAATCATTTTTTTTTCATTTTTACCTGTTGGTGAAGCACATGCTCCATTGACTACAGTGATGCTATCAATAGCAATGTCTCCAGTGTACGAACTACCAGCAATACCTTCAATCACAACCTGGAAATATACATAGTTCAATTCTCAAAAACCTTTCATTAAAATAATCTTTAAATATGTTTTTAATTTGTTTCCTAAGACAGAAATCACGTCTATCGATGACAACTTCTTAAGAAATCACTAACAATTGCTCATGAATAGTCGTTACACTCTGACTTACATTACTGTTTCCATTGAGTGTTACAGAGGCCTTTTGCCAGGCATTGCCTTGGTTACCCTTCCTTTGGAAGACATTCTTGTTGTTGTTGTAGATGGTCAATGTGTTGATAGTGGCTCCATACATATGATAGTAAAAAGTCATGCACATATCTCCGGCATAAGAACCTTTGAAGACCAGTCTGGCAATGTCACCATTGGCACGTGGGCTGGATGTCTCGATGTAGGCATAGTTTCCTGGAATTTGGAAATTACAAATTACATGTATTTTCCAAAAACAACATATATGTCTTATTTCATTTAAAGTTAACGATAACGGTAATTTGGGTTTCATAGCATAAGATCACATGTCACCAACCTGATCCACCCTGACCAGAGCTTGGTCCAGTAGCGGAAGATGAAGTGCCACCACTTCTCAATGTCCAGTCAAACTTGTCATTCTTGTCCTGTTGCCAGAAGCCCAGATTCTGGAAGTCAGTGTCCATGTTGTTTGGCGATGATGTTGGTGGCTGTGTTGGTGGTGCCCCAGTACCTGCAAATATAAACATGATTATATATGTGTCTCTCCATTTATTGCTTTGCAGCATACTCAAGTATCATAAACTACTCTTCACTCACCTCCATTCGTGTGCATATCAATCCAGTTCCTGAATTTGGCCACTCTTCCAAACACTGTGTACAATTGATTGATGTTACAGGACCCAGAACCCCAACTAACATCTCCCTGTAGTACCCATCGACCAGCGGAGTTCTTGCAAACGTATGGCCCACCACTATCACCGTGGCAACCACTTATTTGAGTACCAGGCTTGGATCCACAGACCATTGTATCGGTAACTTGTATTCCAATGTTGCCATTCTTCTTTTTACAATCAGCCAGGCTAACCGAGGGCATATGAGCTTGTTGAAGAATGTGGTGTGCTCCACCAGGATGTTTGATCTTGCCCCATCCTGAAACACCACGAAATTATCATTACATGATGATCTTCCAAATTATTAAACAAGAAATGAAATGTACAAAGAAACAGTTACTTCATTGTTACAGACCTGTGATGTAGCAGTTGGAGGCAGCTGGAAGGACATAATCTTGATTAGGCAGACAAACAAGACCAACACGTTTGTTAAGTGTAGCAGGTCTTGCGAGTTGGATCAAAGCAATGTCGTTATTAAGTCTTGGGTTGTTGTAGCTTGGATGAGAGATGACTTTGATGGCTTTAATTTCCTGTTCTGTACCCTCGTTGACGTTACGGTTGTGGTCTCCAAGACGAATGGTGTACAATGCTGGATTGCTACGTACAAGAACGAAACAACAAACTGTGAGATGAAAAATATATAAGGAAGACGATGACAAGAAGCAGGGGGACGAGGAGAAACAGATGATGATATAGAAAGACGATGTGAAACGAAAATAAAAGTGGTGAAGGAAAACATGCAGCAACAGAAAAAATAAAAGTAGTGGAATTCAACGTATATATTGCTCCTATAGTTACCTTTGTGTAACACAATGAGCTGCAGTGACAATCCAGTCACGTTTGATAAGAGATCCTCCGCAGATGAAACGTCCACTGCGATGAAGACCAATCTTAACAATAGCAAGAGAAATGTCTTCAAACGTTTTAACACAAAATAATAAAGTTTAAAATCTTACTATATGCTAATATAATAATTAATTTATAATAAAAATTTATTATTTTATATTGCGCAAATTCAATCTTTACAAATTTTCAAATGCGAATTAATGAAATGTTAATGAAATCGAAGGAGATGGTATCTCACAATCGTGTACAAAATACAATGGTACAAACACCAACCTGCCATGGCCATGCTCCTGGTTGAGCATCTACCCCTGCGATAACACGTGACACAGACGAGAATCCACACTGTCCTACAAGAGACCACATAAACATCGTAAGGCAAACGTTTCAACAATGTTATGATTTATAATTTTCCCGGAAAAAAACAACACATGCTTTGTTGTCTAATCTGCATTTGCCAGCCAACACATATATGTTTATCTAATGTAATGGTTACCTGGTTGTTGGGTTGGTGGAACTGGAGTCTGAGGAGGTTGGGTTGGTGGCGCTGGTGTCTGAGGAGGCTGGGTAGGTGGAGGAGGTGTCTGTGGTGGCGGAGGCGACGGTGGAGCTGTTAATCAAAGCAAACCATGAAATATTAGTAATAGACATTTTTTTCAGACTTTCCGTCTGAATAGCCTGGATTACAAGTGTCCATGGTTAATACAGATGATGATAGACAACCCCTTTGGGCTTTTCAGCGACTTTTTATTGTACACTAAGAAATGCGTACGGTAACAAAAGTTTTAGATTTTTTTAGTTTGAATATTTTCGGGATGATGCGGTTTCCCTGACAGCACACCAAAACGGTAATCATTTTTTTCATGTTACCTGTTGATGAAGCACATGCTCCATTGACTACAGTGATGCTATCAATAGCAATGTCTCCAGTGTACGAACTACCAGCAATACCTTCAATCACAACCTGGAAATATACATAGTTCAAATCTCAAAAACGTTTCATTAAAATAATTTTTAAATATGTTTTTAATTTGTTTCCTAAGACAGCAAACACGTCTATCGATGACAACTTCTTAAGAAATCACTAACAATTGCTCATGAATAGTCGTTACACTCTGACTTACATTACTGTTTCCATTGAGTGTTACAGAGGCCTTTTGCCAAGCATTGCCTTGGTTGCCCTTCCTTTGGAAGACATTCTTGTTGCTGCTGTAGATGGTCAATGTATTGATAGTGGCTCCATACATATGATAGAAGAAAGTCATGCACATATCTCCGCCATAAGAACCCTTGAAGACCAGTCTGGCAATATCACCATTGGTACGTGGGCTGGATGTCTCGATGTAGGCATAGTTTCCTGGAATTTGGAAATTACAAATTACATGTATTTTTCTAAAAACAACATATATATCTTATTTCATTTCTAGGAAATCAACTCGTATTTTGGTTCCATAGCATAACATCAGATGTGCACCAACCTGTTCCACCTTGACCAGAGCTGGGTCCAGTAGCGGAAGATGGAGTGCCACCACTTCTCAATGTCCAGTCAAACTTGTCATTCTTGTCCTGTTGCCAGAAGCCCAGATTCTGGAAGTCAGTGTCCATGTTGTTTGGCGATGATGTTGGTGGCTGTGTTGGTGGTGCCCCAGTACCTGCAGATATAAACATGGTTATATATGTGTCTCTCCATTTATTCCTTTTCAGCATACTCAAGTATTATAAACTACTCTTCACCCACCTCCATTCGTGTGCATATCAATCCAGTTCCTGAATTTGGCCACTCTTCCGAACACAGAGTACAATTGATTGACGTTGCAGGACGAGGAACCCCAGCTCACATCTCCCTGTAGTACCCATCGGCCAGCGGAGTTCTTGCACACGTATGGTCCACCACTATCACCGTGGCAACCACTTATTTGTGTACCAGGCTTGGTTCCACAGACCATTGTATCGGTAACTTGTATTCCAATGTTGCCATTCTTCTTTTTACAATCAGCCAGGCTAACCGAAGGCATATGAGCTTGTTGAAGAATGTGGTGTGCTCCGCCAGGATGTTTGATCTTGCCCCATCCTGAAACACCACGAAATTATCATTACATGATGATCTTCCAAATTATTAAACAAGAAATGAAATGTACAGAGAAACAGTTACTTCATTGTTACAGACCTGTGATGTAGCAGTTGGAGGCAGCTGGAAGGACATAATCTTGATTAGGCAGACAAACAAGACCAACACGTTTGTTAAGTGTAGCAGGTCTTGCGAGTTGGATCAAAGCAATGTCGTTATTAAGTCTTGGGTTGTTGTAACTTGGATGAGAGATGACTTTGATAGCTTTAATTTCCTGTTCTGTACCCTCGTTGACGTTACGGTTGTGGTCTCCAAGACGAATGGTGTACAATGCTGGGTTACTACGTACAAGAACGAAACAACAAAATGAAAATGACGGTGACGAATACATAGAAGGGGAAGGAAAAGATGGAAAATGAGAAGTAGGGCAAGTAGGAGGTTATTATGAAATATAGAAGGGGACTACAAGAGGATATAAATCAGAAGAAAAAATATATATAATAACAGAACAAAGAAAGTGAGAATACATTTATTGTTGTTGTCTGTGTTGTCTTGTAATTACCTTTGTGTAACACAATGAGCTGCAGTGACAATCCAATCACGTTTGATAAGAGATCCCCCGCAGATGAAACGTCCACTTCGATGAAGACCAATCTTAACAAAAGCAACAGAAATGTCTTCAATCGTTTTAACACAAAATAATAAAATTTAAAATTCTACTTTATGCTAATGAAATCATACGGGATGGTATCTCACAATCTTGAACAAACTACAATGGTAAAACCACCAACCTGCCATGGCCATGCTCCTGGTTGAGCATCTACTCCTGCGATAACACGTGATACAGACGAGACTCCACACTGTCCTGCAGGGACTACAAGAAACCACATAAACACCGTAAAGCAAAAGTTGGAAAACTGTTATGATTTTTAATTTCTTCGCGGAATGAACAACATATTGTTCATGCTTTATTGTCTAATCAGTATTTGCTAGCCAACACTTCTAGGTTTATATAATTATCATTGTTTACCTGGTGGTTGGGTTGGTGGAGCTGGGGTCTGTGGAGGCCGGGTTGGTGGAGCTGGTGTCTGAGGAGGTGGAGTTGGTGGAGCTGGTGTCTGAGGAGGTGGAGTTGGTGGAGCTGGCGTCTGAGGTGGTGGAGGCGACACTGGGCCTATGAGAAAACAAAAATAAAATTAAAGTAGGAACAATGGCTGATGCAGTATTTGGACGTTTTTCTAGAACGTTTCAAAACGTTTTAGCACTCACAGATGTGAATAAGACGAATTCAACACTCACTATTCATTCACAAATAATTCAATTATAAAACGTTTACCTGCACCCATAATGCTGTTGACCCACTTCTTGTTGTAGCGGACAAGAGCGTAAACACCATATTTCTTTGGAGCAGCACATCCATATCCCCAGCTTGTTGCTCCCTCAAGGTACCAGCGCCCGTTAAACTCACAGACCAGCGGTCCACCAGAGTCACCTTGACATGCGTCAACACCACCAGCATCTAATCCTGCGCACAACATAGAATCGTGAATCTTTCCAGGGTAGCCTACTAGACAGCGGGATTTTGACACCAAAGGAACTGATGCTTGCATCAAAGTGTTTGGCTGGGACCCTCCAGAGGACAATGTACCCCATCCAGTGATGTAACATTTCTTGTTCAGATCATCGTATGGCAGAGCGGGGGTGGAGTCGTCAGGCATACAGATGGTTGACACGGCGCTGTTCAAGACCGCTGGGCGAGCCAGTTTAAGTACAGCAATGTCGTTGCTATAACTCATAGGTTTGTGGTATTGTGGATGGGCAAAGATCTGGGCAACGTCGATGATTTGTTCCTTTCCAGTCGATCCACTGACTCTGTAGTGAGCTCCAAGTCTGTGGGAGACAGACAAGTGTTTGAATTATGACTTGGCAATGCTTCTATGGTTATTATGGTTATTATACTTACTTGACTTTCAGTTGAGAAGCCGATTTTCCGGAGATGCAGTGGGTGGCTGTAACCACGTACTGTGGATGTACAAGTGTACCTCCACAGAATTGACGGCCGGAAGTAGTGGTGAGCATAGCTTGCCATGGCCAGCTGTGAACCTTGGCTTGTGTTCCTCCCACGATACGGGACATTGCTGGCTTCATGCCGCAAGAACCTGTTTACAAGTAGTAAGTGAACATATCTATTCAAACATTGTTTTTTCTTTCATCTCTTTTTCTTTAGTTTTTTTGGTTTATTATTTGTTTTGGTGACAATTGGTGTCAATTCTACTGGCAGATACTCTAATAATATACCACAGAATATCACTTGGCTTCCTTATCCGATTGTTATCATTCTGATTTGATGTGGGTTGTGTGAGGCAGGTGTGTGATTAGTTGATCAAGTTTTTGAATGAGTCTTGGATGTCTTATGTAGTATATTGCGAATATGTTTTCTTCTATGCTGGTGTCATTTTGAATTGGATTACCTGGAATTGGTGGCTGAGGTGGTTGAGTAGTTGGGACGGGAACATTGCATGGACTCTTGGCAATTGAGATGTCATCAATGGCGATGTCACTTCTAAACGAAGCACCAGTAATTCCTTCTATGACGACCTGTCGATGCGAAGGGCAATAAGTACTTGTATTTTAGTATAAACCTACTAGTGGTCTATCACGAATCCTGAATTCTGATTGGCTACTCTACTTATGGTCTATTTAAACAATAGAGTAGTTGAATCGAGGGCATTATGCTGTGATAGTTGCCCGCGGAAACTGGATGCTCAGAAAAACAAATAGTCAACAACAAAATATTCAACAACAAAATTTTCCGAAGCGGACGAAAAGCTTCGCGGGTACTATGCGCTGATAGTATCCCTCCGCGGCGGGCACTATCCCGTCACGTGATCGCCCCTCGACCAATGAGAGCGGAGGAAAATTTGTTGTTGAATTATGATGAGTGATAGAACGCTAGTAGCGAAAAGTGCCGGTTTTGTAAACATTGAAAACGTTTCTTGATACTTCTATTTCTTTTAAAACGGCTCAGTACTAAATATAATGCTTTTCTTTGAATCGTAAATTACAAGTACGAGCAAGAAAATGACAAAAAGCACATAATTTTGATGTTTTGTGGATGAATTTTGATTTGAAGAGCGCGCGCTATTGACGCCATCACACGATTCTTATCCATGGTTTGATTGAGAAAGCCAGATTTTTAAATTTTCAGCTTAGAAAAAATTGTTCTTGAGCTTTTCTTAATTCCTCCGTCGTTTAAAAATGTTTAGTACTTTTAACACTAAAATCACATTATTTGCAGCCGTTAACATAAAAGTATTGAGGGAGAAAATGGCAAAAACAGTGGAGATTTTCGATGTGTTTTGAATACATTTTGACTTGCCGTCACACGTCATTGAGCGCGCGCTCGGTATTGATATTTTCACTTTCGATTATCTGTCATTTTGTCAAAATAAAACGATTGAAATATTATTTTTCTTTCAAAATATGGCAAAGTTTGATCTACTAGTTGGTTTATACTAAAACAATTAGACCCGAAGCCCGAATTGGCTACGGGTCAATAGCCCACGAGGCCGAGTCCTCTAGCATAACATATCACAGTATCTACGGAATTTATTTAACTAATTCTGCTCTAATATTGACATCCTCGTCCTCATCATCGGTATATGATCATCGTTACTATCGTCGTTACTATCATCGTCGCTATTATCGACGTCACTATCATCATATTTTTCATTTATTACCACTGTTATAACCATTACCGCCATGATGATTTTCAACAATTTCATCATTCTTAATATGTTATTCATTCATATAATCATCATCATTATTATTGATTATCTTCATTTTTCCTGGTCAGAATACTCCAGGAAATACTTACATCGATGATATTTCCAGCCAGTTCGACTTCTCCTTTATTCCATTGATTGCCCTGGTCACCACTCTTTGTGAAGAGCTTTTTGTTGTTGTTGTAAATGTTCAGTGTTCCCATATCTGATCCATACATATGGTAATAGAACGTCATGCACACTGTACCAACGGTATTCCTGGCTTTGAAGTTAAGCCTCGCAGCGTCTCCTTTTTGCCTTGGATAAGAAGTCTCGATGTATGCATAATAACCTTCACGTGCGTTAAGAGAAAATAGAACATAATATCATTATCGTTAGTCGTCAGTATTGGGACTAATCAGATCATCATAATCATTTCTATCATCACCAACAACATAGTCATTATCAACAACATTATCATCTCCGTCATAGTCATAATAGTCATCGTCATCATCATCACCAACAACATGGTATCATCACCATCATAGTCATCTCATTCATGGTCATAATAGTCATCGTCATCATCATCAACATAGTCATCATCATCATCATCATAGTCATCTCCATCATAGTCATTATAGTCCATCGTCATTGTCACCAACAACATGGTTATCATCACCATCATCACCATCAAAGTCATAATAGTCATCATCATCATCATAGTCATCTCCATCATAGTCATAATAGTCCATCGTCATTATCACCAACAACATGGTTGTCATCACCATCATCAGTCATTGTCAGTCATAATCCCTATAATAGTCATTATCATCATCACCAGCAGCACAATCGTTTTTTCACCAACAGTACAAATATCAAGTTAAGAATGCCATGGAACATAAACCCCATGCCTATCAATCGTCACCAACATCATCACCATCTTTGATACGTACCGGCCCCAGTATGGTCCTGGCAAGGACCAGTACCTGACGATGCAGTACATCCTTTATATCTTGTCCAGTCAAACTTATCACTGGGTTCCTGTGTCCAAGCACCGAAGTTCCCGTCAAAGTTAGTGGCCATTGCTGTAAATAGACAATATACATATATAAAAACGTAAGTAAGTAAGTAATAATAATAATATCTTTATTTAACGAGAGTAGCACTTGATCCTAAGATAATTTTCAAATGGCTCTGAAATGAAATATAAATACAACTAATACAATACAATACAATACAGTACAAATATAAAAAGGTATAAGGTGAATTAAATTGATACTAGCTATACATGTCACATTGGTGTAAAAAACGTAAAATAATATTGAAGAAATAGAAAACGGGGCAGCGTGCTCTGTCGTGTTATAGAGCACGCGGGAATTTTAAGAAGACGAGAGAAGCGTTAGAAGAAGCACGACGCGTAGCGGAGTGCTTCTCAGCGCTTCTCAAGTCTTCTTAAAATTCCCAAGTGCTCTATAACTCGATAGAACACTGCTGCCGAGTTTTCTATTTCTTTTATAAAATATTCAGTAGTTAAAATCAAACAAATCGATGCTCCGTGCACTTTTGAGTTATAGAGAACGCATCTAAGCCAATCAGAGCGCGCGTTTTAAATCAAATATTTTATAAATAGTGATAAGATAATATAATATAATAGTAGTAAGTGAGGAAACACGTACGTTCCGGGGAAAAAAACGTAACTAATACGAAAGATAATATATTAGTGTAATAAAGTGATAAATATTGAGTAAACACTAACGTTTTGGGCAAAATGACCTAAGATAAATTAACCCGTTACTGGTTTTAATATGTATGTTTCAATACGTAAATGTTTACGGAGACTTACAGTCTATGGAGTAGGAACCAGCGGCACTCCATTGCCCTACATCTTCTTCAGGTTCTAAACATAAATGTTAAACAAATTAACCTTGACTACTAGTACTATACTGAACACATACAGCTAGTGGGTATAGATGTGACCGGTTTCCATTTCACCGAGAGAAAAAATGTTTTATAGAAAACAGGGTTGGTGTGTTACCTTTAGATACGTCGCGTTTTTCGATTTCACCTTCGACTTCAACTTCTTCAACTGCGTATTCTAGAAAAAATCGAAAAGGAAAAATGTTATCATCATTATATTTATTGCTGTTCATTGTATCATATTCATCGGCCCAGTTGATTAATAGTTTAAAACAATCTATCTAGCTCTTATCTTATGGTTGTCTAATGTTAAACTGTATTATCATGCAATACTATCGTTACCTTGTGCAGATACTGCGGCCAATATGGCTCCAACGAGGAGTAGCAATATCAATCTCATGTTTTAAACCTGGCTTCAAAAAGCCGAGTGATAAACTCCTCTAGTTGTAGGGTTTATATAAGATAATGTCACTAATTACCCTTGATAATTGCTTCATTTCGAGGTAAACTATTTTCAAAGGGACCAACAACTGAACCAACATAGTTCTTTTTGTCGTCTATTCATGACGAACTTCACTTCAAACTAATATCAACAAACGAGAAATAATGACCTCGTATTATTAATTGGAGACGCTATCTACTGTGATTATGTTTGATCAGCGATTATTGTGTGAAACAGTTGCACAATTTATTTGATAGAAAAGAGGGCGGTAGGCACTTGGGCGTGGCCAATGATACCCGGGGGGAGGGGGACTTCATTTGCCCAAGTGGTAGGGATGATCGGCGCTCCTTATAGGGCTGGGAATATTTCCTGTGTGTACCTTTTAGGGTTCTGGATCTACTATGCAACGTGACTCCGTATAACTTAAACGGTCTGTTTTACTTGGATTTGCTACTACAAATATGTTTAGCTCCATAGAACGTCACACAGCCATACCTTTTAGTGAGGGTTGAAATCAACAAGACTTCAACGGTTCTTTCCTTTTACGATCCAATTTCAAAATCGCTCCCCCACACTCCCCCCCCCCCCCCCTCCCCCTCCTTCTCCCCTCGTTTCGCAAATAAATAAACACATTGCAATACCAGGATGTAGTGTTTTCTATTAATTATTTAACTTTATATTTAGCGTCTAACTTGGCTGAACCGAACACATTGAATGAAAAAATGTTACACTAACTGTAAACCTTCATTTAATTAATATCAGTGTGTTATCGATTTTATCGTGCACCCACCCCAAAAAAAGTCTTTAAGGTCCGGGCAAACGGCTTCAACATTTGCTTCAACATCCGTTCGATTTTGTTGAATGACAATGTTGAAGCCGTTTACCTCCCAATTTCAACATTGTTATTGAAACCGTTTATCCCCTACGTTCCAACAACCATTCTACAGCGTTCAACAAAACCGAACCAATGTTGAAGCAAACGTTGAAGCCGTTTGCCGGGGCCTTTATATGATAATGATTTTTAACTAAATATCAACGATTTTAATCGGTCTGGCGAAATCAGATCAATGATGGAACTGTAGAAAAACTGGTGGAAGTCAGTGCCGGCACAAACGCAGAAAGTAAACATAGTTTTGTAAAGCGCCACTGGACAGCGATGGAAGTGGCGCTATAAAAATGCATATTATTATTATTATTATTATTATTATTAAAAAGGAAAGAACAAAACGAAGACAGAGACGCAAAGGAATGTTTACAGAAAATAAGGATTTACAAAAGGGTCAAAAAACAATAAAAATATAAATAAATTTTACACATATATTATAACTAAAATTACAACAATTAATATAAAATATAATCATAGTCTAAAAAATTATCCTAAAAAAAAGTTCTATGAAAGGATTAATTAGTTTGTATTGGGTTTGAAGTTTTTCTTCATTCTTGAAGCTGTGTAAAGATTTGAGATGATTATCTTTGCTCTCACTTCAACAACTGAGTAAAGCTAGAACTCTGCATATTACCTTTCATATGGGTGTTTTTATAAAGAAACAAAATAAAAAATCCAAAATTTCAATCAAATATTTCATTTTGCTATGGAGTCCCCTTAAGGACGTTCGCGGGAAAAAGCAAAGTAAATGTCAATTTCCTGAGTCTTTGCCAGTTGATCAAACTAAATTAGACACATCAAATAAGCTAGAAAAAAATGGGGGTCACCGTCGCTGTTGTCGAGCAACTGATGGCCTCAAAGTCGGCAATTTCACGCAAGCTGCGTGACGGAATGTCTTGGTGGCAAAAACAAGAAAGAAAATTAGTCCACAAAAATGCTAGTCATAAAAGAAGGCCAGAAAATGTTTTTGAAACTCATAAAATTTGGAAATAAAGCGATTTTTTGACACAAAACATGAAAATAAATGCCTTTTTTGAAGAAAAAGACCGTACGTCTCGAACGAAATGGCCGCTTTTTGTCATTTTCGAGGGCTTAAAAAAAGGGGAAAAAGCCCATTTTCTGTGTGAAAAAAAGTCATTTTTTTCAAAAACTAAACGAAGACTTATATTTTGTAGTTGTTTCGATTTATAAGATAAAAATGGGGGTCACCGTTCGTTTTTTGAGTTATTGTGCTTCAAACATCGAAAATCGGCTCGTTTGCTTGTTTTCAACCTCGTTCCCAGGGCTTTTTTCCGTGAGGAGAAAAGACCCTCGCATCAGCTGGTCGAATATTAATTCTGATTGGCTAAGTGAATACTTAATTTTGATTGGCTAACGCTTTATTATTGCTTGAATGAAATTTACAATCTTCGGGAAATCCTTATATTAAAAAAATACAGAATGTAAAAATGAAAAATAAATAACTTCAGGAAAAATTATACAAAGGATTTTTTGAAGATCTAGGGTTGAGAATAATTTTATTTTTCACAATTTAATAGCAGCAAAGCAGAGCACAAAGGCTCAGGAAGTCAGCCGGCATGATCGATTTGCAAAATTAGTTTCAATGTACATGCATGGATATAATCTTAAACTTAAAGTAAAAACTCAACACTTATACTAAGAGTTTTTGTTAAGAAAATGTAAGCTAAGGAAACAAACCTGGATAACGCAGTCATAGAATGTCCATATTTTAAAACTGAAATCGATAGCTTTAGCTTTTATACCGAAATGTGACAAATTTTTCAGTTATTGAAATGAACGACTTTCGTCTTCATACTCACTACGAAGTAAACTGCAATTTACACAACAATACAAAGGCCAAGAAAAATATATAACCAAGGCAGGGTAAATTAATTTCTTTTCAGCTAACTAATTTTCTTTTTCGAGAAAAACCGCCAAGTCAGTTTCCGTTACAACATCTGCAAAAAAGGACTTTCATTTTATATTTATCTAACTATCAAACAGACTTAAAACGATCTAAAGGAGAAAAACAATTCACACTTATTTCAATATGCATATTTTATTTGACGATAAACTTACATACAAAATTGAATAAAATAAAAAAAGAAAACTTTTTTCAAAGTATTTAGTATGAAAGTCGTACGAGTTTTCAGTTTTCATAAAAGCAAAAAAAGACCACTTCAAAACGATTTTCGTATACCAAATACCTTATTACAGCATTCTTGAAGTGCTAAATTAATCTTGGGCTTAGTAAATCTAACTTTAATTTGAAGGTGAAACTCGCAGTATGAAAGGTCTTTTGAGGGGAAAAATGCAAAACTTTTCTCGATGAAAAAAAAATCAGCACCGATAATTTTGACATATCAGCGGTATACACCAATCGAACACCCAGAAATACTGGGTGTAAATCGGCCAGTCGATGCCAGGGTCTTTTCTCCCTCGCGGAAAAAGGCCCTGGGAACGAGGTTGGCTTGTTTTCTTATAGAAGCAAATCACCCAGGCGTTCCTCACTGCGAAACAAGATGGCGAGCGATTTTTCGGAGTTTGCAGCACAATATCTGATCATATCTTGAAAACTAATACGATGACCCCCATTTTTTATTTTAAAATTTATGAAGAATTACAAAAGTTGTATGTGTTCAAAATTTGAAGAAAAATTTATGGTTGAATATTAAATAATACACGTATTTGGATGAAAACTTCAACCTTCATCGGTCGAAAGCGTCACCGAATGTTGCACGATGGCGGCGAATTTGAGCCAAAAACAAAGGGATGGTTGTATTTAATTTATTCACAAATATTTATACATAACATTTATTTGTAGGTTATTAGACGTTTGTCTAAAGAAATGTTTGGCAATCCATTGGTTTTTCTATCAAAAAATGACTTTTTTGCTCGAATTATTCGTATTGCGCGTAAGCGATTTTTGACAAGAAAAAGGCTGCACTTTGAGATAATCTCACTCCTAAACGAGTATGGTGACCCCCATTTTTGATTGCTCATTAAACTTGTATGATGATCGTACTTCAACATGCGAAGTTTGAAGAGAAATCTATGCTTAATTCATTTGCCCGCGAACATCCTTAAGAAAAAATTGTAACTTTTCAGTCAATTTTTCATGGCTTTGTCACAGGAAGCCCAAGCGCACCGTCCGTACGTCCGTGTTCATTGCGATGCTGATTGGCTGTTACATTTCGGCGGGAATGGAAGTGACGCGCACGCCGAATAACAGAACCACAAAGCAGTTTTTCTTTTAAACTTTTAGATGAAAAGTTGTTCTTTAATCGACATGCAAATCGATCAAAATATCATCGGACAAGGATGAACTTCGAATAAAAGAAAGAGAGTTTTGACCAAAGACGAAAATATACTTGAAGGACCTAAAAACGAAGACGTTTTACAAAAGATAAACAAAAGACTGGTTCCAAAAGATTAAGAAAAGGTTATTCGTTATGAAAACTGTCTTAAAATCGCTTCCCTCAGTACAGTTTATTTATGGATTTTCAAGCTTGGCAATTGAACGTTGACCCATGTTTTATCAGTACATACATGTATTCGTCAAAACTATGATTATCGGTGTCATTGAAAAGAATAAAACCTCAAGAAAATAAACACCGAAAACTAAGCTTTATTTCAAGTTATAGCGTAAAATTGTCAACAAACTTATGTGCAAAAATTCTCAATTAGGAAAGAAAAATAATAATTTTCAACTATAATAAGGAAGAAAATATTTAATAATATGGTTTGATGTCTGTTTGCATTGTATATCTTTCTTATGGAGAATCAAGAATCAAAAACAAACAGTTGTTCGCCAAAAATGTTATTGATGCTTAAAAAGAGAGAGAGAGAGAGAGAGAGAGAGAGAGAGAGAGAGCGGATTCACATTCAGGAAAAGTTCAGGAAAATAAAGCAACGCCGTATAAACCAAGTTCAAGGTGTTTCACTGATGTATTATGCTGATAATTTAGAAAAAACTGTTAATAAGACGTCATTTTGTCGTATTTGCTTTGCTCACTTTGCTCTGATCATCTCTCAGGGACCAGTCATTATTTACAGGGGGAGGGGGGTGGTGCTGGGGGAAATGAGAAATGTGATGCTCAATTTTTTTTCTCCCCCATTACAGAGAATTCAAATTTTTAGTAACCCCCCCCCCCCCCCCCCCCTCCAAATAAAAAAAAATTAATTTACAAGTGTCTAACAAAAAAGGTTTCGAGTATCTTCATGAGAACTATCAATATATATATAGTAATATAGTAATATATAGTAATAATAGTAATAATAATAGTAATAATAGTAATAATAGTAATAATAGTAATATATATGTGCTAGGACTACCAGAATAATAAATTAAACAGGATGAAACAAATGAAACATCTTCAACCATTGTTTCAAGAAGGCATGTTCACTGAGCAAGCAATCCACGTTATTCAAGACTATCATCCCATCTTTCAAGAGACTAACCAAGTTTCAAATCCTGATGAATGTGTTGCTCAATGGAGTGACAGTAGTGACTTAGTGTTGTAGTTGAAGATAGTGAACATGTTGATATTGAATGACTGTGAAAATCAAAACGGAATGTTTTGTTATTTTTTGTGATGATATCTTGTTATAATCTTGTGGATGAGCTTTTTTATATCACTGTAATAAACAGTTTGCTTTAATATCAGCAATTTTTTTGGCCGCCCCCTTTTTAGGTGCGCAAACATGTTTGATCCCCCCTAATTTCCACCGGCCCATGCAGTCAGTTGTAAGAAAACATTAAAGGGGGAGCTTCACTATTAGGCATTACCTAATTTGTATATATATAAAACTATATAACTGGAGTTTTGTTATGAACACAAAAAATAGCAGACAAGCTTGAAATTTTTAATGCCTTTATTTAATACTGTGTAGTACTAGCTTATTTTCTACATATTATTTTGCTAACATTATGGTTAGTCCGTTATCTTGATTCCCGGTTATGTTTTCTTTATCTGTTGAAACAAAATATAAAAAATGAGTGAATTCATGAAACAAATTCAATAATAACCTTGCAGTGTTGTTGATGTTGATGATGTTTTTGTTGTTGTATAATGTTGTTGTTCAATATTTCCTTGTACATGGGAATCATAATTAATATTAAGTAGTTTAAATTTACGTTAATTAATTAAATTTAACGTGAACGTGACGACTTATTATTAATATTATTGTTGTTGATGTTGTTTTTGAGGATGATAATTTTGTTGTGATAATGTTGTTTTTGTTGTTGCTGATGTTTTTGTTGCTGATGTTTTTGTACGTTAATAATGTTTTTGTTAAAAAATGTTTTTGCTACTGTGCAATGTTGTTGTTGATTATTAATGATGTTGCAATTAATATTGCGCAAAGCTGTTTCTGAAGATGATGTTGTTAATGAGTAATGTTGTTGTTGTTGTTAATGATGCTTCTGTTATATTGTGTAATGTTGTTTCTGAATATGATGTTGTTGTTTCTGTTGTTGTTGTCGTTAATGATATTTTGTTATTGTGCAATGTTGTTGTTGATTATGTTGTTGCTATTGTACAATAATGTTGTTGATAATGATGTTGTTGTTATTGCGCAAAGCTGTTCCTGAAGATGATGTTGTTGTTATTGTGCAATGTTGTTGTTGTAGTTAATGATGTTGTTGCTATTGTGCAATGTTGTTGGTGTTGTTAACGGTGTTGTTGATATTGTGCAATGTTGTTGTTGTTGTTAATGATGTTGTTGATGTTGTTGCTATTGTGCAATGTTGTTGTTGTTGTTGTTAACGGTGTTGTTGTTATTGTGCAATGTTGTTGTTGTTGTTAACGGTGTTGTTGATATTGTGCAATGTTGTTGTTGTTGTTAATGATGTTGTTGATGTTGTTGCTATTGTGCAATGTTGTTGTTGTAGTTAATGATGTTGTTGATGTTGTTGATGTTGTTGTTGTTGTTAATGATGTTGTTGATGTTGTTGCTATTGTGCAATGTTGTTGTTGTTGTTAATGATGTTGGTGATGTTGTTGTTATTGTGCAATGTTGTTGTTGTTGTTAATGATGTTGTTGATGTTGTTGTAATTGTGCAATGTTGTTGTTGTTGTTAATGATGTTGTTGATGTTGTTGTTATTGTGCAATGTTGTTGGTGTTGTTAACGGTGTTGTTGCTATTGTACAATGTTGTTGTTGTTGTTAATGATGTTGTTGATGTTGTTGTTATTGTGCAATGTTGTTGTTGTAGTTAATGATGTTGTTGCTATTGTGCAATGTTGTTGGTGTTGTTAACGGTGTTGTTGTTATTGTGCAATGTTGTTGTTGTTGTTAATGATGTTGTTGATGTTGTTGTTATTGTGCAATGTTGTTGTTGTTGTTAATGATGTTGTTGATGTTGTTGTAATTGTGCAATGTTGTTGTTGTTGTTGATGTTGTTGTTATTGTGCAATGTTGTTGTTGTTGTTAATGATGTTGTTGATGTTGTTGTAATTGTGCAATGTTGTTGTTGTTGTTGATGTTGTTGTAATTGTGCAATGTTGTTGTTGTTGTTAATGATGTTGTTGATGTTGTTGTTATTGTGCAATGTTGTTGTTGTTGTTGATGTTGTTGTAATTGTGCAATGTTGTTGTTGTTGTTAATGATGTTGTTGATGTTGTTGTTATTGTGCAATGTTGTTGTTGTTGTTAATGATGTTGTTGTTATTGTGCAATGTTGTTGTTGTTGTTAATGATGTTGTTGATGTTGTTGCTATTGTGCAATGTTGTTGTTGTAGTTAATGATGTTGTTGCAATGTTGTTGTTGTAGTTAATGATGTTGTTGCTATTGTACAATGTTGTTGTTGTTGTTAATGATGTTGTTGATGTTGTTGCTATTGTGCAATGTTGTTGTTGTTGTTAATGATGTTGTTGCTATTGTGCAATGTTGTTGTTGTTGTTAATGATGTTGTTGATGTTGTTGCTATTGTACAATGTTGTTGGTGTTGTTGTTATTGTGCAATGTTGTTGTTTTAGTTAATGATGTTGTTGATGTTGTTGCTATTGTACAATGTTGTTGTTGTTGTTAATGATGTTGTTGATGTTGTTGCTATTGTGCAATGTTGTTGTTGTTGTTAATGATGTTGTTGATGTTGTTGCTATTGTACAATGTTGTTGTTGTTGTTGTTAATGATGTTGTTGATGTTGTTGATATTGTGCAATGTTGTTGTTGTTGTTAATGATGTTGTTGATGTTGTTGTTATTGTACAATGTTGTTGTTGTTGTTAATGATGTTGTTGATGTTGTTGCTATTGTGCAATGTTGTTGTTGTTGTTAATGATGTTGTTGATGTTGTTGCTATTGTGCAATGTTGTTGTTGTTGTTAATGATGTTGTTGATGTTGTTGTAATTGTGCAATGTTGTTGGTGTTGTTAACGGTGTTGTTGCTATTGTGCAATGTTGTTGTTGTTGTTAATGATGTTCTTGATGTTGTTGCTATTGTGCAATGTTGTTGTTGTTGTTAATGATGTTGTTGATGTTGTTGTAATTGTGCAATGTTGTTGGTGTTGTTAACGGTGTTGTTGCTATTGTGCAATGTTGTTGGTGTAGTTAATGATGTTGTTGCTATTGTGCAATGTTGTTGTAATTGTTAATGATGTTGTTGATGTTGTTGTAATTGTGCAATGTTGTTGGTGTTGTTAACGGTGTTGTTGCTATTGTGCAATGTTGTTGGTGTAGTTAATGATGTTGTTGCTATTGTGCAATGTTGTTGTTGTTGTTAATGATGTTGTTGATGTTGTTGTTATTGTGCAATGTTGTTAATGATGTTGTTGATGTTGTTGCTATTGTGCAATGTTGTTGTTGTTGTTAATGATGTTGTTGATGTTGTTGCTATTGTACAATGTTGTTGTTGTTGTTAATGATGTTGTTGATATTGTGCAATGTTGTTGTTGTTGTTAATGATGTTGTTGATGTTGTTGCTATTGTACAATGTTGTTGTTGTTGTTAATGATGTTGTTGATGTTGTTGTTATTGTGCAATGTTGTTAATGATGTTGTTGATGTTGTTGCTATTGTACAATGTTGTTGTTGTTGTTAATGATGTTGTTGATGTTGTTGATATTGTGCAATGTTGTTGTTGTTGTTAATGATGTTGTTGATGTTGTTGCTATTGTGCAATGTTGTTGGTGTTGTTGATGTTGTTGCTATTGTGCAATGTTGTTGTTGTTGTTAATGATGTTGTTGATGTTGTTGCTATTGTACAATGTTGTTGTTGTTGTTAATGATGTTGTTGATGTTGTTGATATTGTGCAATGTTGTTGTTGTTGTTAATGATGTTGTTGATGTTGTTGTTATTGTACAATGTTGTTGTTGTTGTTAATGATGTTGTTGATGTTGTTGTTATTGTGCAATGTTGTTAATGATGTTGTTGCTATTGTGCAATGTTGTTGTTGTAGTTAATGATGTTGTTGATGTTGTTGTTATTGTACAATGTTGTTGGTGTTGTTAACGGTGTTGTTGCTATTGTGCAATGTTGTTGTTGTTGTTAATGATGTTCTTGATGTTGTTGCTATTGTGCAATGTTGTTGTTGTTGTTAATGATGTTGTTGATGTTGTTGTTATTGTACAATGTTGTTGGTGTTGTTAACGGTGTTGTTGCTATTGTGCAATGTTGTTGTTGTTGTTAATGATGTTCTTGATGTTGTTGCTATTGTGCAATGTTGTTGTTGTTGTTAATGATGTTGTTGATGTTGTTGTAATTGTGCAATGTTGTTGGTGTTGTTAACGGTGTTGTTGCTATTTTGCAATGTTGTTGGTGTAGTTAATGATGTTGTTGCTATTGTGCAATGTTGTTGTAATTGTTAATGATGTTGTTGATGTTGTTGTAATTGTGCAATGTTGTTGGTGTTGTTAACGGTGTTGTTGCTATTGTGCAATGTTGTTGGTGTAGTTAATGATGTTGTTGCTATTGTGCAATGTTGTTGTTGTTGTTAATGATGTTGTTGATGTTGTTGTTATTGTGCAATGTTGTTAATGATGTTGTTGATGTTGTTGCTATTGTGCAATGTTGTTGTTGTTGTTAATGATGTTGTTGATGTTGTTGCTATTGTGCAATGTTGTTGTTGTTGTTAATGATGTTGTTGATGTTGTTGCTATTGTACAATGTTGTTGTTGTTGTTAATGATGTTGTTGATGTTGTTGTAATTGTGCAATGTTGTTGTTGTAGTTAATGATGTTGTTGATGTTGTTGTAATTGTGCAATGTTGTTGTTGTTGTTAATGATGTTGTTGATGTTGTTGATATTGTGCAATGTTGTTGTTGTTGTTAATGATGTTCTTGATGTTGTTGCTATTGTGCAATGTTGTTGTTGTTGTTAATGATGATGTTGATGTTGTTGTTAACGGTGTTGTTGCTATTGTACAATGTTGTTGTTGTTGTTAATGATGTTGTTGATGTTGTTGCTATTGTACAATGTTGTTGTTGTTGTTAATGATGTTGTTGATGTTGTTGCTATTGTGCAATGTTGTTGTAATTGTTAATGATGTTGTTGATGTTGTTGTAATTGTGCAATGTTGTTGGTGTTGTTAACGGTGTTGTTGCTATTTTGCAATGTTGTTGGTGTAGTTAATGATGTTGTTGCTATTGTGCAATGTTGTTGTAATTGTTAATGATGTTGTTGATGTTGTTGTAATTGTGCAATGTTGTTGTTGTTGTTAACGGTGTTGTTGTTATTGTGCAATGTTGTTGTTGTAGTTAATGATGTTGTTGCTATTGTGCAATGTTGTTGTTGTTGTTAATGATGTTGTTGATGTTGTTGCTATTGTGCAATGTTGTTGTTGTTGTTAATGATGTTCTTGATGTTGTTGTAATTGTGCAATGTTGTTGTTGTAGTTAATGATGTTGTTGTTGTTGTTAATGATGTTGTTGATGTTGTTGTTATTGTGCAATGTTGTTGTTGTAGTTAATGATGTTGTTGTTGTTGTTAATGATGTTGTTGATGTTGTTGTTATTGTGCAATGTTGTTGTTGTTGTTAATGATGTTGTTGATGTTGTTGCTATTGTGCAATGTTGTTGTTGTTGTTAATGATGTTGTTGATGTTGTTGCTATTGTGCAATGTTGTTGTTGTTGTTAATGATGTTGTTGATGTTGTTGTTATTGTGCAATGTTGTTGTTGTTGTTAATGATGTTGTTGATGTTGTTGTTATTGTGCAATGTTGTTGTTGTTGTTAATGATGTTGTTGATGTTGTTGCTATTGTGCAATGTTGTTGGTGTTGTTAATGGTGTTGTTGTTATTGTGCAATGTTGTTGTTGTTGTTGATGTTGTTGTTATTGTGCAATGTTGTTGGTGTTGTTAATGGTGTTGTTGTTATTGTGCAATGTTGTTGTTGTTGTTGATGTTGTTGTTATTGTGCAATGTTGTTGTTGTTGTTAATGATGTTGTTGATGTTGTTGCTATTGTACAATGTTGTTGTTGTTGTTGATGTTGTTGCTATTGTGCAATGTTGTTGTTGTTGTTAATGATGTTGTTGATGTTGTTGCTATTGTGCAATGTTGTTGGTGTAGTTAATGATGTTGTTGATGTTGTTGTAATTGTGCAATGTTGTTGTTGTTGTTAATGATGTTGTTGATGTTGTTGTTATTGTGCAATGTTGTTGGTGTTGTTGATGTTGTTGCTATTGTGCAATGTTGTTGTTGTAGTTAATGATGTTGTTGATGTTGTTGTAATTGTGCAATGTTGTTGTTGTTGTTAATGATGTTGTTGATGTTGTTGTTATTGTGCAATGTTGTTGTTGTTGTTGATGTTGTTGCTATTGTACAATGTTGTTGTTGTTGTTAATGATGTTCTTGATGTTGTAATTGTGCAATGTTGTTGTTGTTGTTAATGATGTTGTTGATGTTGTTGCTATTGTGCAATGTTGTTGTTGTTGTTAATGATGTTGTTGATGTTGTTGCTATTGTGCAATGTTGTTGGTGTTGTTAACGGTGTTGTTATTGTGCAATGTTGTTGTTGTAGTTAATGATGTTGTTGCTATTGTACAATGTTGTTGTTGTTGTTAATGATGTTCTTGATGTTGTTGTTATTGTGCAATGTTGATGTTGTAGTTAATGATGTTGTTGCTATTGTGCAATGTTGTTAATGATGTTGTTGATGTTGTTGATGTTGTTAATGAGTAATGTTGTTTCTGTTATTGTGCAATGTTTTTTCTGAAGATGATGTTGTTGTTTCTGTTGATGTTGTTGTTTCTGTTGATGTCGTTGTTGTTGTTGTTGTTGTTGTCGACTGACCTACCTGTTTCAAATGCCCATAACGCCTTTGACCCACTTATTGTTGTAGCGAACAAGAGCGTAAACACCATATTTTTTTGGAGCAGCGCATCCATATCCCCAGCTTGTTGCTCCCTCAAGGAACCAGCGCCCGTTAAACTCACAGACAAGCGGTCCACCAGAGTCACCTTGACATGCGTCAACACCACCAGCATCTAATCCTGCGCACAACATAGAATCGTGAATCTTTCCAGGGTAGCCTACTAGACAGCGGGATTTTGACACCAAAGGAACTGATGCTTGCATCAAAGTGTTTGGCGCGGACCCTCCAGAGGACAATGTACCCCATCCAGTGATGTAACATTTCTTGTTCAGATCATCGTATGGCAGAGGATTTGAATCATCACCCAAACAGACGGTTGACACGGCGCTGTTCAAGACCGCTGGGCGAGCCAGTTTAAGTACAGCAATGTCGTTGCTATACCTCATAGGTTTGTGGTATTGTGGATGGGCAAAGATCTGGGCAACGTCGATGATTTGTTCCTTTCCAGTCGATCCACTGACTCTGTAGTGAGCTCCAAGTCTATGGGAAACAGACGAGTGTTTGAGTTATGACTTGGCAATACTTCTATGGTTATTATGGTTATTCAACTTACTTGACTTTCAGTTGAGAAGCTGATTTTCCGGAGATGCAGTGGGTGGCTGTAACCACGTACTGTGGATGTACAAGTGAACCTCCACAGAATGCAAAGCCGGAAGTGGTGGTGAGCATAGCTTGCCATGGCCAGCTGTGAACCTTGGCTTGTGTTCCTCCCACGATACGGGACATTGCTGGCTTCATGCCGCAAGAACCTGCCCGAAGAAAACTTCATTTAACTTTGCAACAGATTAATTATATTAGGGACAATTCACCAAGCCTGAACGTTCAATCTGATTCGATCAGAGCGAAATTATTTGTATAATTCATTCTTTGTATTTTCCTTCTACTGTTATCTATGTTTTTGTATTCTTTACAATTGTAATTTATTCATTTGCGTACCTATAAATACGTACTTTATACATTCTTGCATTAAACTACTTTATAATGACATCTAGATGATGTCGAAACGTTGTATCCTCGCGTTTGTCTTCATTCTCAACAGATTAATGGTTCAATTTTTTGACAATAGAAAAATAGTTTAATGATGCCGGTGATAGATCAAAAGGTTTATCCTTTGAAGGTTTCTTTTCCAAAGACACAATATGTTCATTTCAACGTACACAGTTCATAAAGTGTAACAAACCAATAGTTTCATTATTTGCCATAAACTAAGCTAAAGAAATAAAACAGTTTAATCAAAGATTGGATTGTCTGTTTTACCTGCAGGTGGTGTTGGTGGTTGTGGTGTTGGGGGTGATACACCGCCACACGAACCAAGAGCAACGGTAATGCTATCAATAGCAATGTCTCCAGTGTACGAACTACCAGCAATACCTTCAATCACAACCTGGAAGTATACAGTGTTCCATTCTCAAAAACCTTTCATTAAAGTAATCTTTAAAACAGCAATCATGTTTATGAAAGACAACTGATCACAAAATCTCATGAATAGTCGTTACACTCTGACTTACATTACTGTTTCCATTGAGTGTTACAGAGGCCTTTTTCCAGGCATTGCCTTGATCCCCCTTCCTTTGGAAGACATTCTTGTTGTTGCTGTAGATGGTCAGTGTGTTGATAGTGGCTCCATACATATGATAGTAAAAAGTCATGCACATATCTCCGCCATAAGAACCTTTGAAGACCAGTCTGGCAATGTCACCATTGGCACGTGGGCTGGATGTCTCGATGTAGGCATAGTTTCCTAGAATTTGAAGATTAAAATGAAATTATTTTCCAAGTATGCTAAGAGTTTATTATCAGTGGTAATTCAGGAGGAGCATAACACCAACCTGATCCGCCCTGTCCAGAGCTCGGTCCTGTAGCGTAGGATGGAGTACCACCACTGTTCAATGTCCAGTCAAACTTGTCTGTTTTGTCCTGTTGCCAGAGGCCCAGACTTTGGAAGTCGTTTGCCATACCTATAGTAAAAACAGAGCAATAGATCGAGCTAGATCCAAAGAATCCTTTGTTTTACTCCTTTTTGATGATCATTATCGCCATCTACTTTATCATTGTAAGGTCACAATAATCAGTATCATCATTAACATCTCATTAATCATTATCACAATCACAATCATCAAGTTCATCATCATCACCATCATTAACATCTCATTAATCATTATCACAATCACAATCATCAAGTTCTTCATCATCACCATCATTAACATCTCATTAATCATTATCACAATCACAATCATCAAGTTCATCATCATCACAATCATTAACATCTCATTAATCATTATCACAATCAAAATCATCAAGTTCGTCATCATCGCCATCAAAACTATCTCAATCACCACATAACTGTCACAGCAATAACGTGCCCTGATAAAATCTAGGGAAGCATTTTTACATTGGAATAGTTAATGTTTAAAATACCAATGTCCTTACCTGGAGGTAGTGTTGGAGGGACAGTTGGTGGAGGAGGAGTTTGTGGTGGTGGAGGAGATGGGGGAGCTGCAAATAGAATAAACGATTAACATTAACAATATTTCATATATCATCATAATCGGCTGTTCCTGCCAAGCCAAACATTTGCATCTGGGAGTAAATCATTGAATATATCATTAGAAGCTATTGATCGCACGGGAAGGAGCTGATATGTATATATAGGAGTCTTAAATGGCATTTGTAAAAGGGGATTTTGATATGCATTTTATAGTAGTAGATATTGTGTCTTAATAAAAAAGTAAAGCTTCAATTCTGAATGTTTTTCTGCACGAGATTGGTTTTAGAAAAAGCTGCTATATCGAGCATGAACGTTTCGAACTCAAACGTTATCGCACCAGGGTTCTAATCTCAAACATTAACTGATTTAGATATAGTTCAATATAATGTCGAGTACTAGCGCTATAGCTATAATTGAGTTTTAAAACACAAACCTGTTGGTGAAGCACATGCTCCATTGACTACAGCGATGCTATCAATAGCAATGTCTCCAGTGT
The DNA here is from genome assembly GCA_949775045.1 of Metridium senile. Taxonomy (NCBI): domain Eukaryota; kingdom Metazoa; phylum Cnidaria; class Anthozoa; order Actiniaria; family Metridiidae; genus Metridium; species Metridium senile. Next base: position 17,164,818 of record OX459102.1, on the reverse strand, counting down.
ACGAACTACCAGCAATACCTTCGATCACAACCTGGAAATATACATAGTTTTTATTTCTCAAAAAAGTTTCATTAAAAGAATCTTTAAATTTGCTTTTAATTTGTTTCCTGAGATAGCAAACACGTCTCTCGACGACAACTAGTCTGGTTGAGAATTCACTAACGAATGTTCATGAATAGTCGTTACACTCTGACTTACATTACTGTTTCCATTGAGTGTTACAGAGGCCTTTTGCCAGGCATTGCCTTGGTTGCCCTTCCTTTGGAAGACATTCTTGTTGCTGCTGTAGATGGTCAATGTGTTGACAGTGGCTCCATACATATGATAGAAGAAAGTCATGCACATATCTCCGCCATAAGAACCCTTGAAGACCAGTCTGGCAATATCACCATTGGTACGTGGGCTGGATGTCTCGATGTAGGCATAGTTTCCTGGAATTTGGAAATTACAAATTACATGTATTTTCCAAAAACAACATATGTCTTATTTCACTTAAAGTTAACGATAACGGTAATTTTGGTTCCATAGCATAACATCACATGTGCACCAACCTGATCCACCCTGACCAGAGCTTGGTCCAGTAGCGTAAGAAGGAGTGCCACCACTTCTCAATGTCCAGTCAAACTTGTCATTCTTGTCCTGTTGCCATAAGCCCAGATTCTGGAAGTCAGTGTCCATGCTGTTTGGCGATGATGTTGGTGGCTGTGTTGGTGGGGCCCCAGTACCTACAAATATAAACATGGTTATATATGTGTCTCTCCATTTATTCCTTTGCAGCATACTCAAGTATTATAAACTACTCTTCACCCACCTCCATTCGTGTGCATATCAATCCAGTTCCTGAATTTGGCCACTCTTCCAAACACTGTGTACAATTGATTGATGTTGCAGGACCCAGAACCCCAACTAACATCTCCCTGTAGTACCCATCTGCCAGCGGAGTTCTTGCAAACGTATGGTCCGCCACTATCACCGTGACAACCGCTTATTTGAGTACCAGGCTTGGTTCCACAGACCATTGTATCGGTTACTTGTATTCCAATGTTGCCATTCTTCTTTTTACAATCAGCCAGGCTAACCGAAGGCATATGAGCTTGTTGAAGAATGTGGTGTGATCCACCAGGATGTTTGATCTTTCCCCATCCTGAAACACCACGAAATTATCATTACATGATGATCTTCCAAATTATTAAACAAGAAATGAAATGTGCAAAGAAACAGTTACTTCATTGGTACAGACCTGTGATGTAGCAGTTGGAGGCAGCTGGAAGGACATAATCTTGATTAGGCAGACAAACAAGACCAACACGTTTGTTAAGTGTAGCAGGTCTTGCGAGTTGGATCAAAGCAATGTCGTTATTGAGTCTTGGGTTGTTGTAGCTTGGATGAGAGATGACTTTGATGGCTTTAATTTCCTGTTCTGTACCCTCGTTGACGTTACGGTTGTGGTCTCCAAGACGAATGGTGTACAATGCTGGATTGCTACGTACAAGAACGAAACAACAAACTGTGAGATGAAAAATATATAAGAAAGACGATGACAAGAAGCAGGGGGACGAGGAGAAACAGATGATGATATAGAAAGACGATGTGAAACGAAAATAAAAGTGGTGAAGGAAAACATGCAGCAACAGAAAAAATAAAAGTAGTGGAATTCAACGTATATATTTCTCCAATAGTTACCTTTGTGTAACACAATGAGCTGCAGTGACAATCCAATCACGTTTGATAAGAGATCCTCCGCAGATGAAACGTCCACTGCGATGAAGACCAATCTTAACAATAGCAAGAGAAATGTCTTCAAACGTTTTAACACAAAATAATAAAGTTTAAAATCTTACTATATGCTAATATAATAATTAATTTATAATAACAATTTATTATTTTATATTGCGCAAATTCAATCTTTACAAATTTTCAAACGCGAATTAATGAAATGTTAATGAAATCGAAGGAGATGGTATCTCACAATCGTGTACAAAATACAATGGTACAAACACCAACCTGCCATGGCCATGCTCCTGGTTGAGCATCTACCCCTGCGATAACACGTGACACAGACGAGAATCCACACTGTCCTACAAGAGACCACATAAACACCGTAAGGCAAACGTTTCAACAATGTTATGATTTATAATTTTCCCGGAAAGAACAACACATGCTTTGTTGTCTAATCTGCATTTGCCAGCCAACACATATATGTTTATATAATGTAATGGTTACCTGGTTGTTGGGTTGGTGGAACTGGAGTCTGAGGAGGTTGGGTTGGTGGAGCTGGTGTCTGAGGAGGCTGGGTAGGTGGAGGAGGTGTTTGTGGTGGCGGAGGCGACGGTGGAGCTGTTAATCAAAGCAAACCATGAAATATTAGTAATAGTCATTTTTTTCAGACCTTCCGTCTGAATAGCCTGGATTACAAGTGTCCATGGTTAATACAGATGATGATAGACAACCCCTTTGGGCTTTTCAGTGACTTTTTAATGTACACTAAGAAATGCGTACGGTAACAAAAGTTTTAGATTTTTTTTAGTTTGAATATTTTCGGGATGATGCGGTTTTCCTGACAGCACACCAAAACGGCAATCATTTTTTTCATGTTACCTGTTGGTGAAGCACATGCTCCATTGACTACAGTGATGCTATCAATAGCAATGTCTCCAGTGTACGAACCACCAGCAATACCTTCGATCACAACCTGGAAATATACATAGTTCAAATCTCAAAAACGTTTCATTAAAATAATCTTTAAATATGTTTTTAATTTGTTTCCTAAGACAGCAATCACGTCTATCTACGAAAACTTCTTTGAAATCACTAACAAATGCTCATGAATAGTCGTTACACTCTGACTTACATTACTGTTTCCATTGAGTGTTACAGAGGCCTTTTGCCAGGCATTGCCTTGATCCCCCTTCCTTTGGAAGACATTCTTGTTGTTGCTGTAGATGGTCAGTGTGTTGATAGTGGCTCCATACATATGATAGAAGAAAGTCATGCACATATCTCCGCCATAAGAACCTTTGAAGACCAGTCTGGCAATGTCACCATTGGCACGTGGGCTGGATGTCTCGATGTAGGCATAGTTTCCTGGAATTTGGAAATTACAAATTACATGTATTTTCCAAAAACAACATATGTCTTATTTCACTTAAAGTTAACGATAACGGTAATTTGAGTTTCATAGCATAAGATCACATGTGCACCAACCTGATCCACCCTGACCAGAGCTTGGTCCAGTAGCGTAAGATGGAGTGCCACCACTTCTCAATGTCCAGTCAAACTTGTCATTCTTGTCCTGTTGCCAGACGCCCAGATTCTGGAAGTCAGTGTCCATGTTGTTTGGCGATGATGTTGGTGGCTGTGTTGGTGGGGCCCCAGTACCTAAAAATATAAACATGGTTATATATGTGTCTCTCCATTTATTCCTTTTCAGCATACTCAAGTATTATAAACTACTCTTCACCCACCTCCATTCGTGTGCATATCAATCCAGTTCCTGAATTTGGCCACTCTTCCAAACACTGTGTACAATTGATTGATGTTGCAGGACCCAGAACCCCAACTAACATCTCCCTGTAGTACCCATCTGCCAGCGGAGTTCTTGCACACGTATGGTCCACCACTATCACCGTGGCAACCACTTATTTGTGTACCAGGCTTGGTTCCACAGACCATTGTATCGGTAACTTGTATTCCAATGTTGCCATTCTTCTTTTTACAATCAGCCAGGCTAACCGAAGGCATATGAGCTTGTTGAAGAATGTGGTGTGATCCACCAGGGTGTTTGATCTTGCCCCATCCTGAAACATCACGAAATTATAATTACATAATGATCTTCCAAATTATTAAACAAGAAATGAAATGTACAAAGGAACAGTAAAGTCATTCATTGTTACAGACCTGTGATGTAGCAGTTGGAGGCAGCTGGAAGGACATAATCTTGATCAGGCAGACAAACAAGACCAACACGTTTGTTAAGTGTAGCAGGTCTGGCAAGTTGGATCAAAGCAATGTCGTTATTGAGTCTTGGATTGTTGTAGCTTGGATGAGAGATGACTTTGATGGCTTTAATTTCCTGTTCTGTACCCTCGTTGACGTTACGGTTGTGGTCTCCAAGACGAATGGTGTACAATGCTGGGTTACTACGTACAAGAACGAAACAACAAACTGTGAGATGAAAATGACGAAAACGAATACATAGAAGGAGAAGGAAAAGATGGAAAATGAGAAGTAGGGCAAGTAGGAGGTGATTATGAAATATAGAAGGGGACTACAAGAGGATATAAATCAGAAGAAAAAAAAATATAATAACAGAAGAAAGAAAGTGAGAATACATTTATTGTTGTTGTCTGTGTTGTCTTGTAATTACCTTTGTGTAACACAATGAGCTGCAGTGACAATCCAATCACGTTTGATAAGAGATCCCCCGCAGATAAAACGTCCACTTCGATGAAGACCAATCTTAACAAAAGCAACAGAAATGTCTTCAATCGTTTTAACACAAAATGATAAAATTTAAAATTCTACTTTATGCTAATGAAATCATACGGGATGGTATCTCACAATCTTGAACAAACTACAATGGTAAAACCACCAACCTGCCATGGCCATGCTCCTGGTTGAGCATCTACTCCTGCGATAACACGTGATACAGACGAGACTCCACACTGTCCTGCAGGGACTACAAGAAACCACATAAACACCGTAAAGCAAAAGTTGGAAAACTGTTATGATTTTTAATTTCTTCGCGGAATGAACAACCTATGCTTTATTGTCTAATCAGTATTTGCTAGCCAACATTTCTAGGTTTATATAATTATCATTGTTTACCTGGTGGTTGGGTTGGTGGAGCTGGGGTCTGTGGAGGCCGGGTTGGTGGAGCTGGTGTCTGAGGAGGTGGAGTTGGTGGAGCTGGTGTCTGAGGAGGTGGAGTTGGTGGAGCTGGCGTCTGAGGTGGTGGAGGCGACACTGGGCCTATGAGAAAACAAAAATAAAATTAAAGTAGGAACAATAGCTGATGCAGTATTTGGACGTTTTTCTAGAACGTTTCAAAACGTTTTAGCACTTACAGATGTGAATGGAAAGAATTCAACACTTACAATTCACTCACAAATAATTCAATTCTTAAACGTTTACCTGCACCCATAATGCTGTTGACCCACTTCTTGTTGTAGCGGACAAGAGCGTAAACACCATATTTCTTTGGAGCAGCACATCCATACCCCCAGCTTGTTGCTCCCTCAAGGTACCAGCGCCCGTTAAACTCACAGACCAGCGGTCCACCAGAGTCACCTTGACATGCGTCAACACCACCAGCATCTAATCCTGCGCACAACATAGAATCGTGAATCTTTCCAGGGTAGCCTACTAGACAGCGGGATTTTGACACCAAAGGAACTGATGCTTGCATCAAAGTGTTTGGCGCGGACCCTCCAGAGGACAATGTACCCCATCCAGTGATGTAACATTTCTTGTTCAGATCATCGTATGGCAGAGCGGGGGTTGAGTCGTCAGGCATACAGATGGTTGACACGGCGCTGTTCAAGACCGCTGGGCGAGCCAGTTTAAGTACAGCAATGTCGTTGCTATACCTCATAGGTTTGTGGTATTGTGGATGGGCAAAGATCTGGGCAACGTCGATGATTTGTTCCTTTCCAGTCGATCCACTGACTCTGTAATGAGCTCCAAGTCTGTGGGAGACAGACAAGTGTTTGAGTTATGACTTGGCAATACTTCTATGGTTATTATGGTTATTCTACTTACTTGACTTTCAGTTGAGAAGCCGATTTTCCGGAGATGCAGTGGGTGGCTGTAACCACGTACTGTGGATGTACAAGTGAACCTCCACAGAATGCAAAGCCGGAAGTGGTGGTGAGCATAGCTTGCCATGGCCAGCTGTGAACCTTGGCTTGTGTTCCTCCCACGATACGGGACATTGCTGGTTTCATGCCGCACGAACCTGTTTACAAGTAGTAAGTGAACATATCTATTCAAACATTGTTTTTTCTTTCATCTCTTTTTCTTTAGTTTTTTTGGTTTATTATTTGTTTTGGTGACAATTGGTGTCAATTCTACTGGCAGATACTCTAATAATATACCACAGAATATCACTTGGCTTCCTTATCCGATTGTTATCATTCTGATTTGATGTGGGTTGTGTGAGGCAGGTGTGTGATTAGTTGATCAAGTTTTTGAGTGAATGAGTCTTGGATGTCTTATGTAGTATATTGCGAATATGTTTTCTTGTATGCTGGTGTCATTTTGAATTGGATTACCTGGAATTGGTGGCTGAGGTGGTTGAGTAGTTGGGACGGGAACATTGCATGGACTCTTGGCAATTGAGATGTCATCAATGGCGATGTCACTTCTAAACGAAGCACCAGTAATTCCTTCTATGACGACCTGTCGATGCGAAGGGCAATAAGTACTTGTATTTTAGTATAAACCTACTAGTGGTCTATCACGAATCCTGCATTCTGATTGGCTACTCTACTTATGGTCTATTTAAACAATAGAGTAGTTGAATCGAGGGCATTATGCTGTGATAGTTGCCCGCGGAAACTGGATGCTCAGAAAAACAAATAGTCACCCGAGAACGCAGTTCGAGGGCGACTATGAAGTTTTGAGGAACATCCAGTTTCCAAGGGCAAATATCACAGCATTATGCCCGAGATTTTAACTGCTCTATTGTTTTTATTATTCAACAACAAAATTTTCCGAAGCGGACGAAAAGCTTCGCGGGTACTATGCGCTGATAGTATCCCTCCGCGGCGGGCACTATCCCGTCACGTGATCTCGCCCCTCGACCAATGAGAGCGGAGGAAAATTTGTTGTTGAATTATGATGAGTGATAGAACACTAGTAGCGTAAACATTGAAAACGTTTCTTGATACTTCTATTTCTTTTAAAACGGCTCAGTACTAAATATAATGCTTTTCTTTGAATCGTAAATTACAAGTACGAGCAAGAAAATGACAAAAAGCACATAATTTTGATGTTTTGTGGATGAATTTTGATTTGAAGAGCGCGCGATATTGACGCCATCACACGATTCTTATCCATGGTTTGATTGAGAAAGCCAGATTTTTAAATTTTCAGCTTAGAAAAAATTGTTCTTGAGCTTTTCTTAATTCCTCCGTCGTTTAAAAATGTTTAGTAGTTTTAACACTAAAATCACATTATTTGCAGCCGTTAACATAAAAGTATTGAGGGAGAAAATGGCAAAAACAGTGGAGATTTTCGATGTGTTTTGAATACATTTTGACTTGCCGTCACACGTATTGATATTTTCACTTTCGATTATCTGTCATTTTGTCAAAATAAAACGATTGAAATGTTATTTTTCTTTCAAAATATGGCAAAGTTTGATCTACTAGCTGCATGGTTTATACTAAAACAATTAGACCCGAAGCCCGAATTGGCTACGGGTCAATAGCCCACGAGGCCGAGTCTTCTAGCATAACATATCACAGTATCTACGGAATTTATTTAACTAATTCTGCTCTAATATTGACATCCTCGTCCTCATCATCGGTATATGATCATCGTTACTATCGTCGTTACTATTATCGTCGCTATTATCGTCGTCACTATCATCATATTTTTCATTTATTACCACTGTTATCACCATTACCACCATGATGATTTTCAACAATTTCATCATTCTTAATATGTTATTCATTCATATAATCATCATCATTATTATTGATTATCTTCATTTTTCCTGGTCAGAATATTCCAGGAAATACTTACATCGATGATATTTCCAGCCAGTTCGACTTCTCCTTTATTCCATTGATTGCCCTGGTCACCACTCTTTGTGAAGAGCTTTTTGTTGTTGTTGTAAATGTTCAGTGTTCCCATATCTGATCCATACATATGGTAATAGAACGTCATGCACACTGTACCAACGGTATTCCTGGCTTTGAAGTTAAGCCTTGCAGCGTCTCCTTTTTGCCTTGGATAAGAAGTCTCGATGTATGCATAATAACCTTCACGTGCGTTAAGAGAAAATAGAACATAATATCATTATCGTTAGTCGTCAGTATTGAGACTAATCAGATCAGCATCATCATTTCTATCATCATCACCAACAACATAGTCATTATCAACAACATTATCATCACCATCATAGTCGTAATAGTCATCGTCATCATCATCACCAACAACATGGTATCATCACCATCATCACCATCATAGTCATAATAGTCATCGTCATCACCAGCAACATAGTCATCATCACCATCATAGTCATCTCCATCATAGTCATAATAGTCCATCGTCATTCGCCTTTTCCATATCGAGCAAGGGACTAGGTACGAGTGTAAAATCTAATTTGATTATGGTTCCAGAACAAATAACCCCGTCTCATGGGAGAGTAACCAAATATAAGCTTATTGACCAAGTTTCAGAACGTTTAGCTAAATAGTAAAAACATTATGAGCATCAAAACTCTGCCAAAATTACAGAGAAATGTATGGTGTCCTTCCAAAACGTCCTTCCAAACCATACATTCTGTGTATTTTCGAAAAAAATTAAGATACGATATTTTCGTTGCAATTTGCACAAACTTGTTCAAACTTTCAATTCTTACTAATTGGTATTTGTTCTTTCCTGTGAAGGGGTTTATTTTTGAATTAAATTAATTTTGAGAAACTTGGTTCCAGTCCCTTGCTCGATATGAAAAAGGCTAATTGTCATCACCAACAACATGGTTATCATCACCATCATAGTCATCTCATTCATGGTCATAATAGTCATCGTCATCATCATCAACATAGTCATCATCATCATCATCATAGTCATCTCCATCATAGTCATAATAGTCCATCGTCATCACCAGCAACATAGTCATCATCACCATCATAGTCATCTCCATCAGTCATAATCCCTATCATAGTCATTATCATCATCACCAGCAGCACAATCGTTTTTTCACCAACAGCACAAATATCAAGTTAAGAATGCCATGCAACATAAACACCATGCCTATCAATCGTCACCAACATCATCACCATCTTTGATACGTACCGGCCCCAGCATGGTCCTGGCAAGGACCAGTACCTGACGATGGAGTACATCCTTTATATCTTGTCCAGTCAAACTTATCACTGGGTTCCTGTGTCCAAGCACCGAAGTTCCCGTCAAAGTTAGTGGCCATTGCTGGAAATAGACAATATACATATATAATAATTATTCTATTTAAAATTACGTAAGTGATGCGTAAGAGGAGCACGTTATTGCCACATAAGAAAAATACTGAACTCAAGTACATTAAGGCCTGGGACAGGCCTAATTTTAGATAAAACGAAATATTTTCGATTTTTTCCTGAAAACAACCCAAAAGGCAACAAAACTTTCAGATTACCTTGATTCCATTCGGTTGGATCTTTTTGTGTTGCTTTTGGGCAGAACCACTAATTACATGGTGGGTCACGTGACTTTTTGATATTCAAATTTTCAAATATTCCTCCGGTAGTGAGTTCAAAACGTATCGGAGAAGTAAATACTTAAAGTTATTTCTCTTCTGCATTGCTTTTCAACAGTGTCTTGGCTCGTTGAAAAAGTAAACTGCTTTAAGGGGTTGTTATGCAAAAAAGGTCACGTGACTTCACATATGCCCATTTATCTCGTTACCTAAAAGTCAAAGGTCGTCAGCTAAGACAGTATCATATATTTATTAGTGAGAACTATCCTTTGTTGCCGAAAATTTTGTTTCAGCAGCTTTCTCCACCACCGGAGAGAGCTTTTTATGTTTAGTCATGTGACCTAGGCTGTGACGTCACTAATTATCAAAAAAGGCCATAGAAAAGTTAAGGTCGTTGAGTTCCATCATATAACCAAAAATAAAATTTATCGAGGAACATTAAGGCAGTTAAAGGTTATATTTTAGTTTTTAGTGAGTCCTCTTGTTATCCCAGGCCTTAATGTACTTGAGAACGTAGTGATTCATTAGAAAAAACTTTGGTAATACGTATGTGTAACAGAAGTGGTACGTAGAAAATCGTAACTAGATGTTATACATAATTTGTTACGTTTTGCTAAGTCATATAATACGTAAGATAATACGTAATTATATAATGTGTTAATGTACTGAAAGGGATAAGTGACTAAACACGTCGTACGTTTTGGACAAAATAACGTAATTAACCCATTACTGGTTTTAGTTTCAATACGTAAATGTTTACGGGGACTTACAGTCTATGGAGTAGGGACCAGCGGCACTCCATTGCCCTACATCTTCTTCAGGTTCTAAACATAAATGTTAAAGAAATTAAACTTGACTACTATACTAAACACAAACAGCTAGTGGGATAGATGTGACCTGTTTCCATTTCACCGAGAGAAAAAACATGTTTTATAGAAAACAGGGTTGGTGTGTTACCTTCAGATACGTCGCGTTTTTCTATTTCATCTTCGACTTCAACTTCTTCAACTGCGTATTCTAGAAAAAATCGAAAAGGAAAAATGTTATCATCATTATCGTTATATATATTATATTTATTGCTGTTCATTGTATCATATTCATCGGCCCAATTGATTAACTAATGTTAAACTGTATTATCATGCAATACTATCGTTACCTTGTGCAGATACTGCGGCCAATATGGCTCCAACAAGGAGTAGCAATATCAATCTCATGTTTAAAACCTGGCTTCAAAAAGCCGAGTGATAAACTCCTCTAGTTGTAGGGTTTATATAAGATAATGTCACTAATTACCCTTGATAATTGCTTCATTTCGAGGTAAACTATTTTCAATGGGACTAACAACTGAACCAACATAGTTCTTTATGTCGTCTATTCATGACGAACTTCACTTCAAACTAATATCAACAAACGAGAAATAATGACCTCGTATTATTAATTGGAGACGCTATCTACTGTGATTATGTTTGATCAGCGATTATTGTGTTAAACAGTTGCACAATTTATTTGATAGAAAAGAGGGCGGTAGGCACTTTGGCGTGGCCAATGATACCCGGGGGGAGGGGGGACTTCATTTGCCCAAGTGGTAGGGATGATCGGCGCTCCTTATAGGGCTGGGAATATTTCCTGTGTTTTATGATTCTGGATCTACTATGCAACGTGACTCCGTATACCTTTAACGGTCTATTTTACTTGGATTTCCTACTACAAATATGTTTAGCTCCATAGATCGAACGTCACACAGCAAATACCTTTTCATGAGGGTTGAAATCAACAAGACTTCAACAGTTCTTTCCTTTTACGATCACGCTGATCACCAATAACCTTGCACTTTAACTTTGTACCCCGTTCTCCGGCACCCTCGTTTCGCAAATAAATAAACACATTGCTATACCAGGATGTAGTGTCTTTTATTAATTATTTAACTTTATATTTAGCGTCTAACTTGGCTGAACCGAACACATTAAATGAAAAAGTATTACATTAATTGTAAAATAACTAATCTCAGTGTGTTATCGATTTTACCGTGCATCCACCCCAACAAAGGCTTTAAGGCCCGGGCAAACGGCTTCAACATTTGCTTAAACATCCGTTCAATTTTGTTGAATGACAATTAATGTTGAAGCCGTTTACCACCCCATTTCAACATTGTCATTGAAACCGTTGATCCCCCTACGTTCAACATCGTTCAATTGCAACAACCATTCTACAGCGTTCAACAAAATCGAACTAATGTTGAAGCAAACGTTGAAGCCGTTTGCCGGGGCCTTTATATGATAATGATTTTTAACTAAATATCAACGATTTTAATCGCGGTCTGGCGAAATCAAATCAATGAAGGAATTGTAGAAAAACTGGTGGAAGTCAGTACCGGCACAAACGCAGAAAAATTAAAGTAAAAATAGTAAAAAGGAAAGAACAAAACGAAGACAGGGACAGAAAGGAATGTGGAATGAATGTGGAAAGAAAAAAGGGGGGAAACATCGAAAAGAGACTGAATAGTAAAGAAAATAATTTGTTTATACAAAAATGTATGCAGATTTAAAAGACAGTTAAAAAATCTAGTATTAAGAGTTTAAGTTTAAGATTCCTTATTTTAAAATACTCACTTTAATTTAAGTGTTATTGTTAGATACTTTAGCAAACACTATCAATGATTTCTATGAAAGGATTAATTAGTTTGTATTCGGTGTTGAAGTTTTTCTTCATTCTTGAAGGCTGTGTAAACAGTGCTCCCGTTTGAGATGATTATCTTTGCTCTCACTTCAACAACTGAGTAAAGCTAGAACTCTGCATATTACCTTTCATATGGGTATTTTTATAAAGAAACAAAAAAAAAACCTTTAGGAAAAGTTTCTTTCCAAAATTTTCAATCAAATATTTTATTTTGCTATGGGGTCCCTGTGTCTTGTTCCCAGTCTTTTCGCATGTTTTTAAACCAATATGGCGGCCACAAGGTTACACAGAAGCATTACGTCGCTTGTAAATTCTAGTTTTTTGGGGCCTGGGACATTTTCTGGTATGTAGCGAGAGATGTTTAATAACATATATAAGTCAGACGTTAGTTTTTTCCTTGTTTATAAATGTTGTAAGCTTAATACAGGTGGTTGATTTGACTTATACTCATGAACTGCCTTAATCACGTGCTGCAGAACTTACATCAACTCACAAATAACGATCTAATATGAGTCAAAATCCCTGACTGCGACGCATTTATTAAATACAAATATTACTAGTTTGACGTATTTAATATAAAAATTATCTTCATCACCATTGCCATCATCATTCACATCACCATCATCATGGTGCTTTAAAAATATATTTAAGTTATTATTATTATTATCATATTAAATTGCCGTCACTATTAACATCATGTTCATTATCATTATTCTCATCATCACCGTCATTACTATCTTAATTATATCCATTTTGAAATCACTAGTGAATAATGATGATAATGATAATGCATTTATATAGCGCACTTTCTATGTGTATATATTCAAATGCGCTTTACACATTGTAGTTAGCTGTTAGTAGTTAATATATATTAGTGTAAGTGTAGGCCTTTCACTGAGGATGGTCGTGACCTGCGTCCTCAGTCGTTCTTTTACGTCCCCAGGATTAATGGTTAGTGTGTGAGTGGCGAGACGGGACCTCCGATTTAACGTCCTTATCCGAGAGGACGCGAAGCCTAACAATTATAATCTGAAATAAATACAAAGTTATAACATTCTCCTCAATTATTTAAAGACCCTGAGTGATGGTCCGGCTGGGGTTTGAACCCCCGACCTCCTGGTTAACAGGCCGTGCTCTCCCAACTGAGCTAACCCGTTAATCGGGTGAATCCTGCAATCTGATTGGTTCCTTACAGCTTGATTTCAGCCTAAATCGCACTATTTTGAGTCTAAATCGCACCAATTTGAACAACCAATGAGATTTTCATTCACGACAAAAGAAAATCACCACAAATTTTGAGCTTAAATTAAATAACAAAACGTTAAAACATGAAAAGAGTATCAAATATCTTGGCGTCTGCATCGATAGTAATTTATCATGGAAAGATCATGTAGAGTACATATCCAAAAAGATCAAAAGGAATATAGGAATACTATCAAAATTACGTTATTATGTCACTACTCCTGTACTTATCAATCTTTATTATGCTCTAATTTACCCATTTTTGATTTACGGAATTTTGGCCTGGGGTAATTCCTATCAAACCACTTTACAGCCAATAGTTGTACTGCAAAAAAAGGCTCTGCGACTGATTACCTTTTCTTCTTTTAATGCCCATACAAGTCCTATATTTAAAGACTTAAATATTCTTAAACTACCTGATCTTGTTGATTATTGTATTTCAATATTTATGTTCAAGTTTAAAAACAATAATTTACCGTGTAATTTTCAAAACTTCTTTACACATGTTAATGAAATACACAGCTATAAAACAAGATCAGCAGTGAAACAAAATTTCTACCTCCCTAAAGCAAAAACAAACTATGGCAAATTCAATATTAAATTTGTAGGTACAAAAATTTGGAATTCACTTGAGGAAGATACAAGGAATACCAGCTTCAAAAAATTTAAAGCCAGTATTAAAGCAAAAATGCTGAATACATACTAATTATTATTTATGAAAAATTACTTCTATTCTGGTAAGGGACAGTTTTTCTAATTTGCCATAATTTTGTAGATTGTGTGTGTGTGTTTTTGTGTGTGTATGTGTGTATGAGAACGTGTTTTTGTGCTGTGCTGTGGGCTTTTCCTTTTCTTTTGTCATTCCTCTTCTTTATATTTAACCTGAGTATCAGGCCCTTGGGGAGGGGGCGGGGAGGGACTGGGGGAGAGAGAAGAGGGAAAAGGAGGGCCTGACACAAAAGCCGTTTTTTCCTGTGTCAAACATTCAGAATATGAATGTTTTTCTGATTGGTCCATTGAACAATAGAGCGGAAGTGAAACTCTAGACGCGAACTAATACGCGATCGAAGCGATCGAGGTTGCACTGTTATTTGGTTATTTATATGGTATATCTAGTATTCGTGTTCTAAAAAAAAAAGCTTGTAATGAATCACAAAGAATTCGATGATGCTCTCAAAGAAGCACTCGAGATATTCCCTGGAATAACTCACAAAAAGAAGCAGGAGTTATGCCTTAAAACATCAGATCAAGAAGAAGGACCTGGAATGAGCACATTTATCAGCTCTTGCCCAAAGTTTTGAGTAGCCATTGGTTTCAAAAGACAGGGGAAATTAACGAAGTCAATGAAAATCATTGTCGTGGACTGATTCGAAAACAACAGACTAAACGATTGTGTGGTAGCGGCATTAAAGCCGCTACACTAGAAGACATGGACGAGATGGAGGCTAAAAACATCGAGGAGCTAGAGATTGTCTTCGGTAGCGCAGAACGATGGTTATCGCATAAATAGAGTCAGGCTTTGAAGTCGGGAAGTCTTCAAGACGTAAATTTTCTAGAACTTGATTTGTTTCTGTATTAAATTCAGCCTTCTGCCTGATTCTGAGTATATATTTCAGTGTAAAGTTAAGCTTGTAGATTTAATATTTCAGCCTTCAGTTTTATAACAAGCATGAGATTATTTTATCCAGTAAATGTTTGCATTAAAGCCGTGTTTAAATTCATAACATTGTTGTTTCATTTATAGCGACATTGCTGCTCGTGTTTTGACATGACGACATGACAACCGGAAGCGATTTTGATTGGCTCCTATGTAATATCATGCTGTGGGTCAAGCGAGGGGCGGAATGGCTTAAATCGCGTTTCGTGTCAGGCTCTCCTTTTCTTCCCTCTCTCCCTTCTTTCTCTCCTTCCCCCCTCCCCTAGAGCCTGATACTCAGGTTACTTTATATTATAATGAATAACAGATTATGGCCCTAACAACTCATTAACTTTTAAGTTATTAGTTAGGACCAATACCTAAAATTATATCTTATTGTATTTTATATATTGTAAAAAAATTGTAAATTCGTGCAAGGTATAAATAAAAAAGTATTGTATTGTATTGTATTGTATTGTACAGAAAATTAACAAACTAACCAATCAGATGACAGTAAATAAAATGCAAAAAAATGTCAGTTAAGTTTTTAGGTGTTTTTTTTTTTACAGTTTTTGAGCAAAAATTTATGAATTATGTCCAAAAACATGGATGAATTCAATAACTTACAGTACTTAAATTAATCCCAAAGCATCCATGATGTCGAAATACTGCTATAGAAACTGATTTCACATTATTTGGTGTCCATTTGGACGAAAATGTGGCTAATTTTCCATCAAATTGTGGATGTTAATAGTCCGAACGATCCTGACGTCCAGCGAGCAAACCACCAGTAGGCTACACAAAAACTTGCAAAATATCAAGAGCTATGCCACAAAGAAGATGTTTGAATGATTTCCAGCAACTTAAAGCGAGGACAAAGACAAACAGAAGTCATCTGCTCTCCATAAAAACACTTTGACGGCGAATAAAACAGTAAACAAACTTCTTCAAAACAGCAAGCACATTCCGCCATTTTGAATGTCTACATCATCTAAATATGCCTCCTCAGTTAGTTCTACGCCAAAGTAGACAAAGAGAATCCTGACATTTACAAGCTGGAATTCACCAGAAGAATGCAAAGTTCCATGTCAGTTTTATTTGAAGGAAAAGAAACGGTTTTCTACTTGTACAAGTCAATGATATGAGCTTGGAATTCACAAGTGCCAAGGACATTTCTGTGTTAACGATGTCTAGGACAACGTTTTGCATCCCAAAGCATGTTCTCAGCTCCAAAAACAAATCCAAATGAACTAAAAACATTGTTTTTGATTCTAAGTTGTAGTTTTAAGGAACTGCTGGCTTTAATTTTAACCAAATCTTGATTGTATGTTCAGTTTCACGTGTGCCAGTTTTGCTGAGCTCAACGCCATTACACACATGTGTATGATCAAGTTAGTTCTCAAAATATACCAACAGTAGTCCTGAATATCTCCTCAGCTACAGCAGAAACAAAAACCGTACCTTATTGAGTCAGATGTTGAAGATTAAAATTTGCAGGAACCTTGAGCTGCCAAGCAAACTAGTGATCACTTGTCAAACTTGCAAACGACCTGTCACATGACATTTTCAATGTAAAAACATCATTTCCGTTTCCGGTATTGTAAAAAAATCAATAAAAGCATGCTATAAACTACAGTTTGATTTCAAAATGGATATAATTAAGTGGTAATTGAACCTCGTGTCGTGCAATTTAGGTTTGAAATCAAACTTGCGATTCAAATCGCACTCCCGCTACGCGGTCGTGCGATTTTGTAATCGCACGTTTGATTTTGAACCAAATTGCACTCCACTCAGTTCAATTACCATTATTTATCAACATATCACTGCCATTTTTATCATCATTACAATCCTTATCATTATTATAATCTTAAGAATATTTGTGTTAAAGGTTCTCGGTCATTGAGAGCAGCAAGGGATGTTAGCACAACTGCTGTTTGTTTAAAGAAAACACCACGCACAGTTGGCGTACCAGCATGGGCTAAAGCAGCTCAGAGAAGGCGCAGAAGTCTTTCAAAACTAGACAAGCCAAAGACTTTGGAGCATATTGAAGCAGATAGTCGATTGGCTAATGATAGTGTAAAACTGGATTTTTACACAAGTACAAGAAACAAAAGACCACAAAACAGTAACCTAGAAGAAAGCAGTTGTTATGTGTATGTCAATAGAATATTATATAAACTATAGTTGTATTTTACAGTGTTTTAGTAATGATGTTATGCCAGTGGGTTTCTAAAATTGTTAATCAAAGAACAAAATCCATATTTATCCTAGTCTTCATTGAAGACGTCTTATATGGTTAGCTCCCCTCCCATACTTGAAAATGGTCTATGGCTCATTATTATATTTGTTTCTATTTAAGCATTCACATTTTATATTCAACTAAAATGTTTCTGTATATTCCAGACCACAGTTTTCAATAACCAAAGACCAAGAGGCATTTGTCTGTTATCATCCTACACAACATGATCCAAAGTCTCTCTTGTTTTCAAAGGTAACTCACTAAATACCAAATGATCATTAACTACTCTATAGTAATTAGCTTGTGAAAATGGTAAAAAAGCAAATTCACCTGGCAAAATTGAGACAAACACATCAGGCTTTAGATGACAGTAGAGATTAGGGCTGGACCATTAGATAATTGATTGGGGGAGGGGGAGGGGGAGGGGGAGGGGGAGGTGGCATCTAGAAATCGAGGAAACTAAGGAAACTATGGAAACTATTCAAATTTGTTCAAAAAGCTTGTAAAATAATGTGTAAATCGTACTAGTAATGATTACTTAGTTTTTTAGCGATCTAAAAGCTAATTATAAATGAAATTTTCTCAATTCAACATGTTTTGACTGACGTGCAAGTCATAACAATGCAAACAAGACACATGCTTGAGAGCATTTAAAATGAATCTAGAAAATCCTTACCTTATCTTGATTTTTTCTTTGGTTTTACTTTGTTCTTATCGCTTTTCTTTGTCGTCTTTTTTTGCTAACGCGGCTCTAACGGCTAGCGCTTGAACCAAATTAATGGAAAATTGTCACTACTAATAACCCGGTAATAACAAAAACAAGAGGGGCTGAAAATGCAAAAAGCATTATTTTACTAAATGCTCATTTCTGTATTGTTAGAATAAGCTAATTTGTAAGCTTTGTAGTACTATATTAAAATTGTCGATCATGCTCTTGTCCAATTTATCTTTTAATTTTATTTTTAAAAGATTTATATGAATAAAAAAAACTTAATAAAGTTAAAGAATAACTAACTAAGGAAACTAGAGGGAAGCTATTTTTTTTTTAAATGGAATAGTTTCTGTAGTTTTCTCAGTTTCTGTAGTTTCCTCGATGTTGAGATGCCGTGGATGGGATGCCAAAAAAAAAAAATATTGTGTACAACAAAAATACCTGAAAAAAAATATTGTGCAAAGAAGAAGAAAAATATCCTGCACAGCCTCAAGTCCTTCCCTTATAACAGATTATGTTTTTTTAATTTACACCTAATTGCAATAACATTGTCATATAAAAAAGAAAATTACAAAATAGGAATTCATTAAAAGACAAAAGCAGATTACACAAGCTTCTTCTTTTGTCTTTTAATTAATTCCTATTTTGTAATTTTCTTTTTTATTCTTTTTTGTATGTGTAATTTATTGAATAAAGGCAATAATGATAAAAAGAAAATACTAAAACATTTTAGATACAATTTATATTTATTTTTGCCTGTTGATTGTTTGGCATTCAAAGTTTGTGTTGTTTTGATGTTATAGGAAGCCCTTGAAACACCATGGTGGCACCTCACATCAGATGAAGTTAAACAATGTAAAGACACTCTAGAACCTGAAGAGGTAGGAAACACAATGTTTTTTTTACATCACCTGTCTGACAACATACATTTGCAAATATGCATAGTTTCAAAAAATTATATATTTGTTAGTTTATAAAGAGTTGTTTTTACAAAACTTTGCAATTTTACTGTTCTTAGCATGTGACAAATTAGTTAAAAGCATAAGCTCTTTTTTCTTGAAAATCAAACATTTTATTGTGTCAGGTTGGTGTGATATTGATCTGTTGTAATTCAAAAGAGGGAAGGAGAGCTCTGTCAGTGTATATGTTACCATTATAACTTCAATTAATTATAGGAGGACTTTGGGGTAAAAGTATTGGTCATGCCTGTTGGGAATTTTCAAAAACACCCCTAAAAGATACCGAAAGGCATTTTGAAAGGACATGGCATGGATAATTAATTCCTGTCATTATAAATCTTTATTACTACCAAGTAGGATACATTTAGTTTATTGTCACCAAGCTTTCAGACTTAGCATCCGTCTTCAGGACATGAATGAGCTACTTTATTTACTATTCTTAGAATGCGCGCAAATTGTTGTTTGTACATTTGAATCCCTGCATGTATATAAAGTAGCTCATTCATGCCCTGAAGACAGATGCTATGTCCGAAAGCTTGGTGACAATAAAATAAATTTATCTTACGTGGTAGTAACAAAGATTTATAATTACAAACACACCCACGTACAAAGGCGTTTTAGATTAAATTAATTCCTGGTTTAAGGTTGTTGCTTATCCTGTTCATTGTTGCTTATCCTATCACATAGATAGAGGAAGCTAAACAGCTGCGACAGAAAGACCCCAAGTTATGGTCTGTAAATGCTTTAAGTCGACTGTTTAAAGTGAAACCTTTGGCCATAGTGTAAGTAATAGAAAAAAGATGCATCTATTTTGGCGCTGTAACACCTTGCAATTCTATCAGCAGCTTGTGTTGCAATGCCTGAACATGTGGTGTTTCAAGTTGCTGAGTTCTGTTGCGAAAAGTAGAACTGAACTCTACTTTGTACAATGCTGTCTGCAACAACAAAAAATTGCAAGACAGCCTAGGTTACATTGGTAGTTCTTCCCAGCATTGCAAGACATGTTGTTAAAATAATTACACAGTGTAACAGCACCTTTAATCTCATTGTTTTTTGTTTTTGCTTTGATTGGCTACTACCATGTTTATATCAGAGGATAGAGACATGCCAGGCAGAGTTCATATTTCATAAAAGCAATAACAAACTTCTGCTTGTATCTATATACTGTAATATAAACACTATAGGAGCTGTAGATCACTCAAAAAGTCAAAGAAGCGACTTCTCTCATGCTCTACATCTCCCAGCATGTTTATAGACACGCACACAGTTTTATGTTCCTTAAAATATTTTTTTGAAATTGCAGTTTAAATGCACCATTAACCAAGGAACAGAAATATGAAATAGAAATAGAACGAAAGCTTGTTCATCAGTGGTCTGATTATAAAAGAAAAGAATACCGAGCACATCAAGAAATAGTAAGTTTATCCCCAGGGGGATAGGGTGAAGGGGATGGGGAGAAGGGGGATGGGGTGAAGAGGCATGGGGTGAAGGGGCATGTGGAGAAGGGGCATGGGGTGAAGGGGATGGGGTGAAGGGAGGCTGATCACTTGATATACATCTATTTCATAAGTGTTACCAACAAGAATATAATCTTATTGACTTTATTGCTCTTTGTGGCTATTTTCACAATTAACAATTCTCTACGTTTTTGGGAGGTAGCTATTGCAATTCAAGTCAAAGAAATCTGAATTACAATATCTGCAACCCCCCCCCCCCCCCCCCCCATCTCTCTCCCCCCTAAAACAGAAGGCATTATGGTTATGTGGAAGTAGAGAATGGGATGTTTCAAGGTTTTTATAATAGTGTAGCATGAGAGCTTGATGGACAAGTTAACTAAGAAACGTTTTAGTAAAGGCCCTGGCAAACGCTTTCAACATCCGTTCGATTTTGGTGAATGGCAAAGTTTAAACGCTTTTAAATTCTTTCAACATCGATTCAACACGTTTCAACAATGTTGAAAGAGTTTAAAAGCGTTTCAACATTGCCATTCAACAAAATCGAACTGATGTTGAAGCAAGTGTTTGATTTAAACGATAACCAGGTATTAACATTGGTGTTGAAATACTTTCCAGGAAAGACAAAGGTATGTGGAACAGACTAGAGGACAAGTCATGCACAAAGCTCTTGGAATCAAACAATGATGGAAACAGAAAAACAAGTACTTGCGTTACATGATGTGCGTGACATTGAAATACCTCAACCGAGGCACAAGACAGTATTTTGTGACAACATAAAGCGTGACATCAATGGCAACATATAATACCTGAAATAAACAAGCTTGAAGAAAACTGGACTAATACCTTTCGTGCAAACAAGAGTTGTGTCATTTTTATTGTCTACAGTGACTAAGTGAAGATGATAGTATTGCGTGACACGAAAATAGCTTTTTCCGTGACATAGTTTGTGATTGGAGGGAACCAAGGTTGAAGCCACTGGTGTGTGGCTGCAGAACGTCTTATCATTAAAGCGTATTGTGACTTGAAAAATATTGCGTGACACAAAAATAGCTTGTTCCGTGACATAGTTTGTGATGGCAGCAGAACGTCTTATCATTAAAGCGTATTGTGACTTCAATAGTATTGCGTGACACAAAATAGCTTGTTCCGTGACATAGTGTGACTGGTGTGTTAGGGGCTGTTTATATGAAGACGAGTTGTCCCTGCTAGCCGGGATAACTCCATTGTCTTACATTCCTCTGGGGACACAAAACAATAGAGTTATCCCGGCTAGCAGGGACAACTCGCCTTCATATAATCAGCCCCTTAGTCTCCCTCGCAGCCGTTATTAGTGTCGGGCTTCCTGTCCCTCACAACTAACTAGTGGACAGGAAGCCCGACACTAATAACGGCTGCGATAGAGACTGCTGGTGTGTGGCAGCAGAACGTCTTTTTATTAAAGCGTATCGTGACTTGAATAGTATTGCGTGACCAAACAACTGTAAAATCACTGACAGGGATTCCTTTTAGGGGTTTTGACTTGTTCGAGTTGTTCTATTTCAAGAAGTGATAATAGTTTAAGATTATTTCTCTCTGGGGCATGATTCCTTTTATTGTATTAACTTGGTCCATTAAAAGTACTACGTGCGAAATACTAATATCTTTTTTAAAACACCAAACTGAATATTCGATGTCAGTTCTCCCTTCGACAGCATCTAGAGACCTTTACTGTGGTCGTAAGTATCTGCAATCAAAAACATGTTTGTTGAATGAACTAGCTGCCAGGCCCATAATACTTTTGCATGTCTAGGTTTAGTGATATTTTTGACATGCCTTGAAGCATTTCGCGGCATGTCTTTGTGAGTATTTAATAATATATGAGTATTTTGTTACAATATTTCATCGGAAATGATTCCATGTTACAACATTACAGTCATTAGATTCATGTTAATTATCGTTGTTTATAAATAGAAGTTATTAGTCTTTCGTTACAATTGAAAAGGCTGATGTTGTCGGCAAATAAATGGATCGAAAACAGCCTTGGCATTTTGAGCGGTTAAACTAGTATGGACTACCTGGGTTTCAAGGAAACACTTTGAGAAAACAATATACAGTAACTATAGCAAAAACGAAATATTTTGAATAAAAATGGTGAAAAAGTATGGTAACTAGAGCTAAAAAGAAATTATTTGAGTAAAAATGTACGGTACCTAGAGCTAAAACGAAATAATTTGAGTAAAAATGTACGGTAACTAGAGCAAAAACGAAATAATTTGAGTAAAAATGGTGAAAATGTATGGTAACTAGAGCTAAAAAGAAATTATTTGAGTAAAAATGTACGTTAACTAGAGCTAAAACGAAATAATTTGAGTAAAAATTTACGGTACCTAGAGCTAAAACGAAATGACTCGAGTGAAAATGTACGGTAACTAGAGCTAAAACGAAATGACTCGAGTGAAAATGTACGGTAACTAGAGCTAAAACGAAATAATTCGAGTAAAAATGTACGGTAACTAGAG
Organism: Metridium senile; assembly: GCA_949775045.1. Lineage (NCBI taxonomy): Eukaryota > Metazoa > Cnidaria > Anthozoa > Actiniaria > Metridiidae > Metridium > Metridium senile. The sequence continues at coordinate 17,141,975 of OX459102.1, read as the reverse complement.
CTAAAACGAAATAATTCGAGTAAAAATGTACGGTAACTAGCGGTTTATTTAGTGTGGTCTACGTCAGTCGGTATCAGTTTCGAAGGAAATAATTAATAAATAATTTGAGTAAAATATACAATAACTAGAAGTTGAACTGGTGGGTTTGTGTCATTCTTAAGGGAAACAGTTAGACAAAACTGGAGTGATAACTAGCGCTTTAAATTGCTGATGGACTTTTTTTTTTATTGACCCAAGAAGTGGCCCTTGAGGAACACCAAAAATTCTAACTTTAGGAGAAGCAGTGAGAATTTTTCGTGACTTTCGTGATGATATGGTATATAATTTATGTATGAATACTACCTTGACATAACTGCATTAAATGGGAATGTATGACATTTCGTGACTATACACGTTAGTTGATATCTAAGCAATACAAAGATTGATTTACTCAGTCATCGAGTCAAGAGATATAAAGCCCAAATATTTTGATGCGTGATTCTCTCCACGACTATCGGTAAACGCCGTTGCCTCCAGCAAAACGGTTTCTACTATGAAACAATTAGATCAATATTCGATGAGCGTCCTTGGAATAACATAAACAAAATATGTTTTGATAATGGTAATAATAATGATAAAGCAATCTAAAGGAATGAAACATATCGATGATATATTAAGAAGTAGAAGTTTTGGGATATGAGATAAATATTGTAGAGAGAAAATAATAAATAGAAACTAGCGAGTAAACTAGTATAGGCTGCGTCGGTGTTTGATATAAACGATAGGTAATAGAATGAAATTTGTAACGCCGTAAAAAATAGAAACTAGCGAGTAAACTAGTATAGGCTGTGTCGGTGTTTGATATAAACGATAGGTAATAGAATGAAATTTGTAACACCGTAAAAAATAGAAATAGAAACTAGCGAGTAAACTAGTATATGCTGTGTCGGTGTTTGATATAAACGATAGGTAATATAATGAAATTTGTAACACCGTAAAAAATGTTGACTTAATTTTACTGACGTTTCGAGCTTTAGCCCTTGGTCGGAGTAAAAGGGAGATAAATAATGAGATAAATATTGAAGAGAGAAGTGAGTGTGCTACCGACGCCGAATTAAAACGCGAACTCCTGAACTGTCGCGCTACTCTTGAATATTTATGATGATACTAATAAAGTAAGTTTTGATGAAGTTATATAAAAATACTTTATTGATAAACTCTTTAAATAAATATATATACATGTAAAATATACATATAGAATAAATTAATAGATTAAAAAAAAAGAAAAAATAGTCGCCCACATGATGGGTCGTATGTACAAAATAAACTAGAAACTATAAAGTTTTGATATGTATAAAATAAACTAGAAACTATAAAGTTTTGATAAAATTGTAATACTGATATAGATGTTAGAGATAGTGGGTGGTTACTTGAATAATGATAATAATAATAAGTATACTTGTAGTAGTTGTAAGGGCGGTAATAAAAATAACCACAAATGATGATAATCACAAATGATTATTATCATTATCATTATTATTATTATTATTATGTATTATTATTATTATCATGTATTATTATTATTATTATTATTATTATTATCATGTATTATTATTATTATCATGTATTATTATTATTATTATTATTATTATTATTATTATTATCATGTATTATTATTATTATCATGTATTATTATTATTATTATTATTATTATCATGTATTATTATTATTATCATGTATTATTATTATTATTATTATTATTATTATTATCATGTATTATTATTATTATCATGTATTATTATTATTATTATTATTATTATTATTATTATCATGTATTATTATTATTATTATTATTATTATCATGTATTATTATTATTATCATGTATTATTATTATTATTATTATTATTATTATTATTATTATCATGTATTATTATTATTATCATGTATTATTATTATTATTATTATTATTATTATTATTATCATTATTATGATGATGATGATGATAATCATAAATAATCGATGCTGAGCATCAAAAATTATGATGATCGATAATCACAAATGATGATGATGATGACAAATAATGATGATAATCACAAATGGTGATGATAATCACAAATGATGATGATGACAAAATAATGATGATAATCACAAATGATGATGATGATAATCACAAATGGTGATGATGATAAGCACAAATGATGATGATGATAATCACAGATGATGATAATGATAATCACAAATGATGATGATGATAATCACAAATGATGATGATGATAATCAAATGATGATAATGATAAGCACAAATGATGATGATAAGCACAAATGATGATAATGATAAGCACAAATGATGATAAGCTCAAATGATGATGATAAGCACAAATGATGATAATGATAAGCACAAATGATGATAAGCTCAAATGATGATAATCACAAATGATGATAATGATAATCACAAATGATGATGATGATAAGCACAAATGATGATGATGATAAGCACAAATGATGATAAGCTCAAATGATGATGATGATAAGCACAAATGATGATAAGCTCAAATGATGATAATCACAAATGATGATAATGATAATCACAAATGATGATGATGATAATCACAAATGATGATGATGATAAGCACAACTGAAAATGATGGTGATAAGCACAAAAAATGATGATGATAATCACAAATGATGATGATAAGCACAACTGAAAATGATGATGATAAGCACAAAAAATGATGATGATAATCACAAAAATGATAATTATCAATGATATTAAATTTATTATTATTATTATTATTAATTAATAATTATATAATAGAAATTATAATAATAATAAATATCAACACTGACCGATAATCCTAACGGTAATATTTGAATGATAAAAAAACATGTTTTTGAAAATCTAAAACTTATCATAATGATTCTTTTGAGATAAACACTACTTTGTTAATCTATATTTGTTAATCTTGTTTAAGACGTATATTAAACAGTATAATCTTCATTGAAAATATGTGTTGCATGGTGAAAGAAAAGGGCGTATGTGACGTCAGAAGAAGATCACGTGATATAGGCGAATATCATGGAAGGACAAACACGCGCTGGTTACCGCTACTATCATGCAGATAAAAGAAATGAAATTATCGGATTATTTTTAAAATTGTAAAATAGCATAAAATTATAGGATTATTTTTAAAATTATGAAATAGCTTAAAATTATCGGATTATTTTTTAAATTGTAAAATAACATAAAATTATGGGATTATGAGATAAATTTATGGGATTATTTTTAAAATTATGAAATAACATAAAATTATGGAACTATTTTTTAAAATTATGAAATTATGAGATAACATAAAATTATGGGATTATTTTTAAAGTTATGGGATTATCCGATCAATGCCAATTGACTTTCAACAATAGAAACTTAATCTTAAAAAATTAGCATCACCATCAGAAAGAGCAAACAGAATTCGAAATATGTATTTTTAAGTTTCATTACCGTCTATAAAAATAATTCAAGTGATGTTATTTGGAAATAAATTACAAAGATTTGTATGTGTTCGGTGAACTGTTTCCTTGTAAGGCTTATTGTGGTGTATTTCACACTTTTGAAATTCTCATAACTTCCCAAGAATAAAACGTTTTTGTCTCAAACGTTTTACTTTTGTTGATGTTATTCTAATCTAGAATTTTGATGTAGTGGTCAATAAAAATATGAAATTAAAAAAATATGATAATGAAGCGGCGGACATATTGGCAGTCGGTCAATTGCAAATAGTCGGTTATTTGTTTTTTACTGGTCGAAAAGTCAGACGTCAACACCAACAGGAGCTAGGGGGACATCTTTGGATTCGCGGATGTACATTATTTTAGTTGTGGAATTTCGGATGCGATTATTTTAAAGTGCGGATTTGCGGTATGCGAATTATCAGTATTTTTTTCGTTATTGTTTTGGCCAAAAGTGAAGTGTTTAATTTTTAGTGGTACTTCTCCTAAACTGGTCAATTTTTGCTGTTCTTTGATATTGTAGTTGATATAGATATACGTTGCTTTTATGATATCAATTATTTACAAGGCTACATAGCTTTTTATCAAACTAAAAATTGAAACTATAGATTATAGCCACGATAACTATATTAGAAAAAACCGTAAAATACTAGCCTGCGTAAACACACCCTTATTAGCGCTCGAAACGTCTTTCGTTGGCGGGAGACGTTTCGAGCGCTAATAAGGGTCTGTTTACGCAGGCTAGTAAAATACTGAATACTGCATACTGTATAGTGCATTGCAGGACCGAAATGCATTTTGAATCATGTAATATTGTTTAAAGTAAAAAAATCATGATCATAGTTATTTTATTCTTAGTGTATTCCATTCAAAACTATATACGAGGTAGGTATGTTGAGTAAATATCGCTGAATATGTATTTTTTATTTCAAATTAATAAGACCCACAATGCCCTGTGGTCTTGGAATTCAGTATTCAATGTTTATTGTGATTAATGAGACCCACAATGCCCTGTGGTCTTGGAATGCACTATTCAATGTTTATTGTGATTAATGAGACCCACAATGCCCTGTGGTCTTGGAATGCACTATTCAGTATTCAATGTTTATTGTGATTAATGAGACCCACAATGCCCTGTGGTCTTGGAATGCACTATTCAGTATTCAATGTTTATTGTGATTAATGAGACCCACAATGCCCTGTGGTCTTGGAATGCACTATATTCAGTATTTAACGTTTATTGAAATAGTTGTATATTGTGATTAATGAGACCCACAATGCCCTGTGGTCTTGGAATGCACTATTCAGTATTCAACGTTTATTGAAATAGTTGTATATTGTGATTAATGAGACCCACAATGCCCTGTGGTCTTGGAATACACTATTCAGTATTCAACGTTTATTGAAATAGTTGTATATTGTGATTAATGAGACCCACAATGCCCTTTGGTCTTGGAGTATACTATTCAGTATTCAACGTTTTTTGGAATAGCTGTATACAGAAACACCTCAGTTGTTCTACATTGAATGACGCAATCGCCTTGTACGTGATGTTTGGATGGTAAAGGTCGACCTAGTCCCCTGTTGCGCCGTCACGTACTAAGCTGCCGGCGTAGTTGGTGGTTCTATAGGAGGGTTGGGGAGGGAGATGACAAATCCATATCGTGAAGGTTTCCGCTTTATGCACTTCATGGTGCCTAGTTAATGCCTACCTTTTTCTTGTTTTTTTTTTTCTTTCTTCACTGTAATTGTATTTGTTTGTAATTTTATTGTATACTGATAACCTTTGATTATTTGCATTTTGGATAAAGCGCCACTAGCGCGCAGACAAGAAATGTTGACGCTAAGCATTTGTTTGGTTTTATCTTTAATTGTTTGTTATTTTAATTTACAATGTTTTAAACCGACTCTTCCGTTAAAGCAGTTCTTAGTGTAGCCGGCTATTTTGATCGTATTATTAATCATTATTTGTGCACTGTTATCATATCATATCACTGATGGCACTTTTAGGCCAATGACATCAGTGGGGATTAATTAATCTTGCGTCTATATTCTGTTAGCAGTGTTAAAACTGATGAGTAATTACAGTGCGACTACTGAAACCGGGGCCACCAAAACATGATTATCCAATCACGATCGAGAATATGAACAATAGAATCTCTAAAAATGTTTGGCTTTTTTGATTAAAATGCTAATCATTTTCATTATTTGTGAACGGAATAGAGCAAGATTGAATAAGAAACATCTTAGCCTGTGAGAACTCGCTCCAATTATTTTGTTTGATCTCAAAAACTATTTATTTTGGAATTTGTTTGGGTGGCCCCGGTTTCAGTAGTCGCACTGTAACTCGAAACTGAATTTTATAGATCACTTTCAAAAATACCATAATATGTACCGGAAAATGATTTTTCAAGAAAACAGATATTTTAATATTTTAGCTCTGTCATATGAAAGAACCACCTGAAATAGGCATGTTTGGAAGGTTTTAATGCTCTGGCTAAAATACCAAAGAAGTTATGCTCAATGAAAAATGTAGAGGTTTGTATGTAATTTTCGGCTGAGGCCTTTAACTTTCACAAGTTATTGTTATGACGAATGTCTATCATATGATAGCTTTCTTTTTCTTAAAACATCAATTTTAAAAATTATGATAATAATTGGCGGCCATTTATGAACTTTATGAAAGTCGTCTCATCATGAGATGAAGGATCCTCGGCGGTTGTTTAGCATAATCCCCATTAATTAAAACTTTTTATGTGCAAACAAATCAAAATCTTAAGGATGATATAAATTTGAGTGCCGGAAAGAACGGAAAAAACTGAAAGAACGCTGGCCTCGACTATAACATTTTGTCATACACAGATTCATGAAAAACAATTAATAATATGATAACAATACTTTATTTATAATGCGTGCATGATCCTAAAGTTCTAAGTCGCCTTACAATATTAAATAATAAAATGTACGAATTTATGATAATAAAATGCGATACTTAAAAATACCTAATCTAAAAGAAGAAGAATTTATAGATATACTAATAAACAAAATGAATAAAATAACTTAGAAAAGTCTAATGTTAAGTGGACGATTATTCCAAAATTTGGGAACACAAACAATTGCGAAAACTGACCATGAAATAAAGACATGATAGTTACTAATATATAATATATAATGTTTTGTAATCCGCTATCCGGCTATATTTCACATGCATAGAAAGAGTGCTATTTTATCTTCATACTCTCTCTGCGTCGGCGATGATATGTGTACAGCGGGCGCGACCGTTTGGTGCGAAAATCGGCGGCTACCTATTGCGCATGCACTGATTCAATTTCGGATAAAATCTTCCCTGATCTACTGGTAATAGGTGGACGTACAGTGACATATTTTGTTATCATTATTAGAACAAAGAAAATTAACAAATCTATGGTGAAAATGGTTATATGGGCTAATTAAAATCACAATACTAATCAACACTTGTAAACAGTACTTTCCAACCTCGTTCCCAGGGCCCTCTCCCTTCGCGAAAAAAAAGCGAAAGGAGAGGGCCCTGGGAACGAGGTTGAGTACTTTCACTTATAATGCCGACAACAATGATGATGATGATGATGATCTTGCATGATGATGATGATTAAGATAAATATTATCATGATGGTTAGCTGGATCAGATAATGACGGATGATAATGATGGTCATTGTTAAAAATGATCCTGATAATGATGATGATGATATGATGATGATGATTAGGATATATATTATCATGATGGTTAGCTGGATGATAATGACGGATGATAATGACGGTTGTTAAAAATGATCCTGATAATGATGATGATGATCTGCATGATGATGATTAGGATATATATTATCATGGTGGTTAGTTGGAATTGGATGATATAATGATAGCCTGTGTGGTGGCTCTTGGATGATGATGATTATTGTTATTGCATGCATGACTGAATCACATATAAATCATCCTGATGCATGATGATGAGTGATAATGACGGACGATAATGATATGATGCCGTATGATGATGATGATGATAATGATAATGATGATGATGATGAGTGATAATGACGGATAATGATATGATGTCGGATGATGATGATGATAATGATGATGACACTGATGATGATGATGAGTGATAATGACGGATGATGATATGATGCCGGATGATGATGAATGATGATGATGATGACACTGATGATGATGATGAGTGATAATGACGGATGATGATATGATGCCGGATGATGATGAATGATGATGATGATGACACTGATGATGATGATGAGTGATAATGACGGATGATGATATGATGCCGGATGATGATGAATGATGATGATGATGACACTGATGATGATGATGAGTGATAATGACGGATGATGATATGATGCCGGATGATGATGAATGATGATGATGATGACACTGATGATGATGATGAGTGATAATGACGGATGATGATATGATGCCGGATGATGATGAATGATGATGATGATGACACTGATGATGATGATGAGTGATAATGACGGATGATGATATGATGCCGGATGATGATGAATGATGATGATGATGACACTGATGATGATGATGAGTGATAATGACGGATGATGATATGATGCCGGATGATGATGAATGATGATGATGATGATAATTAGGATAAACATCATGGTGGATAACCGGAGGTAATCGGTAACGGCTAATTATGATTATTAGTGACAAGGATACTAATTTGAGATTATAATAGTGATAATGATGATGACACTGCTGGTGATGATGATGATGATGATGATAATGATTAGGATAAATATCATGATGGATATAGTTACGATCATAACTGCATAATGGCTAATTATAATAGTTAGTGACAAGGATTATGATGACGATACTAATTTAAGATTATAATAGCTAATCAGTGATAATGATGATGACACTGCTGGTGATGATGATGATGATCATAGGATATATATTGGTAAGAATTTTGATATTATTATCACCGATATATGATATATCAGTTCAATTCGACAAATATGCAACTATCAATAATATTCGATTCTTAATTCGATATATGTTAGAAGACGATGGGGTACCTTAATGAAAATTGAAAGTTTCAAACTGTGTGTTGATGAGAGGCTCGCTAGGCGGACAAAGTATTCCACTTTACGGAGATATATTAGTGAACTTTTAACAAAAACCCTTTTAATCAACTGTCTCCCAAGAAGTATCCCGCCTTACACAAAAACAACCGCAATTGCATGCAGAATAATATTTGATATTATCGTTATTGATCTTATTCGAAAAATTTTATCCGTTAATTTTGGTCTATATCTACACTGTTTTAGCTTCACTTTTGCGAAATGTAATTTTTACACTGTCTTCAAGCAATACCGATAGGTTTTTTTTAGCCATTTCTAGTATATTTTAATATATAATGATAAAAATCATTTTTAATGTCGCTTGAAGTTAGTGTGGAAATTGGCTCAAGTTGGCTGAAGTGGTTTCTGATTAATACTGACCCCACCAATAGTTTTTTTAGCCCTTTCTAGTATATTAATATTTTTAATATCGCTTTTTAAAAGTCAGTGTGAAAATTGGCTCAAGGTTAATAACCTGTTCTACCGTCTTTAGTAATATTCCATGACGTTGTTTCTGATTTAATACTAATCCCACCAATAGTTTTTTTTAGCTATTTCTAGTATATTAATATTTTTAGTTTGTCGCTTTAATAAGAGGTTTTTGTCAAGTCAGTGTGAAAATTGGCTCAAGTTTGATAACCTGCTCTACCATCTTTAGTAATATTCCATGACGTTGTTTCTGATTTAATACCCAACCAAGACCTGCATTTTATAGGCTGTGGTTTACAAATATAAACCGATATATTAATATTTTATTATTACTATTATTAGCCAAATATTTTTTTTTTCTTCAAAAAATGAGTTTACATATTGACATGTTGGTGCGAAAATTCCGTTCAATCAAATTCTGTGTGTGTATATGAGATACTCCGGTACGCTATACCATCCTTATAAAAGTTGATCGTAGTTCTTGAGATTTTTGTTTTGTAGGCCAATACTTGTTTTTGTCAAAGCTCCAGACAGACAATCCATTATTGCTCAATAATGTGATGGCGTTAATCTCAACACTATTTTTAATACTCGATTCTTGAATTTTTTGCCTTTCCATGGAATAGCTATCGGATAAACTAGTTTCTTGAAGGAAAAATATACTACATTATGCATAGTATAGCTTATTTTGTGTGACGTCAGTTGTATAGTTTATATATAGTATAGCCATAAAAAAATGCAATGTTTCACCTACCACAATATTTGCTCTGGATTAAATCTAATTAATGCAGCGGGTTTTTTTGATGGAGAAAATTAATTTTCACTAGCTTACCACAAGCAAATATGTCATCATACATCTGGACGTACACAATCTTTATGCTCGTTTGTTTTTTATTTTCATATTCAAGTTGGAAACAACTTAATTACCGTCAATAAGGTCAAGGCGATGCCATTGTTTTACAGGTCAAAGTCCGTTGCCAAGAGACCGTGACGTAACCCACGAGCCAGGTCCCAAACTCCGCGGCTCACTTCCTCTGCAGTGCTAAATGCAACGCTTACACAACACCCTATGAAATATACATGATGCCGGGCGATCGGTTTGTTGTGCGTCGATAGGACTAAAACAGCCAACATGTCGAATGGGCAGAATGGGATGTGGAATCGTAAAAACTCCGTGGCTATTCAGTCTTATTCCGCACAAAATTCCAAGCCGGATCTTACAGAAGTTGACCGTAAACGGGTAAGTTTTGAAAACGTCGAGTCTTTATCAGACACGCGTTGGCCCGGCTTCGGAGAAAATTTTTCCTTGTGCGATTTTCATTCATCTCTTCCGTCGATTTTCACTTGAAGTGAATATAATGGTCCTTAGTGGTAGTTTATAGATGGCCAAGTTCAATCAATCTTTGTTGACAGCGAATACTCGTAGGTTTTAGGTGATTGTACTTCATAGAATCATCGCAGAACATTTCTCATCCGTCGCGAATCCTAATCCACCATCTATTATTCAATAAAAAAATTCCCGATCTAAAACGTTAACTAAACATTATATACTGTCAAATTATTTTCATCTGTAGTCGCCAGTCGGAGCGCTAACATCTAACATAGATTTTTCTGATCCACTTTTTTGCCGGAAGCCTTGAGAGAATGTTACGATTATATATTCGTGTATAAAGCTAAACCATACTTGTGTTGGTACATCAACTTAATAACAAATACATTGAAGGTCATATTTTGTAATCCTTGATAGCAAGGTTAGAATTAGCCCAGAGCAACTCTTAGAAGTAACCATATTGGTTTGTTTTACAGAATAGTTGGCTTCGACCACAGTTATCATATGGATCGGTTAGTTCCTACGACAGTACAGGTAAGACGAATTTACTCTATTTATAACCACTAAAAATATCCAACATTATTGTAAAGGTACATGTTTTCATTCATTACTAGCCAGCTAGCTGTGTTTTTCAGCCAGTTTTCTCTGATAACTCGTTGACGTTTGTTCGTAATTCACGATGGACAAGTCAATTGACAAAAGAGTTTTTTGTCTGAAGGGTGAAAACATTTCTTAGATTTATACAAATAGTTCTTCTTTTTTTAAACCAAAACCCATAAAACAGCTGTTCAACAACTGTTTACAGTCCGTGACTATCCCAGGGTCGAAAAAAGTGTTATTTTCGGACACATATTTCTAAGACAGAGCTGTTTTTATTCAAACTCGTTCGGCGAATGCGATACGGTATGTAAATTTTTTTCAATAGCGGTTTTATACGATTGCGTGACATACAAAGGGCTTCGTTGAAAATTTAATTTTTCTGGCATTGTTCGACATCGCGGGGATCTTTCGGTAGGAAACCTCGCTATCTGTTTAATGATATTCTTTCATGCAAACATGGTGGGTTTTTGGATGTGATTCGTTGATGTAATTCATGGCTGCCTTGATAACGCCAAATCACCGGAAGTGAAATGCCACAACCGAGCCACGGCGGTGAAATCATGTAAAAACTATTTACACAATGATGGGCTAACATTTCACAATTATGCTTTGTAAATATCCCTTTAGATGGAGTTCTCTCAATAACATCTTCACTTTATCAGATTTAATTCGTGTTTCAGTATTATTATTATTGTGTAATATTGGATAATTGATATAAGGTTGTATAGAGTTGTGTTTATAGTCAATCAACCGACCAGACGGCATCCACTGTTTTGTAACATTGTAACATCGATAAGAGAGGGGTTTTAAACGTATTTTATATCTTCGAGTGTATTTTTTTCCGGCTCCAACGCATCGTGCCACGTTAGTTATCCATGTATTCATGAGTGAATTAATTAGATTGAAACTTGACTCGTCGATCACGTTTCGATAACTTGTCGATTGCATGACGATCATTTAATGTTATTGGTCTATAATTGATATAAACTATTCACTACAATGCTTAAACATACATACAACATATTTGCTTTATATATTTATGACGGGAAATGTTTCAAACAGATACCGTGAGAAATTCACGAATAACGAAACAATGCGTGTCTGACTGTTGAGATCACACGTGGAGTCCCTGTGGTATATAATCATTATAGCGTCATAATAGCGGGCTTCCTGTGGTGGCACGTTTTCTTCGCTTGGGTTCCCTGTGTTAGATCATATACATCTATATCTGGTTTTGTGAGGCTGGTTTTGTGTACAGCATATTTTATTGATGTTCCTACGTAAATGGGATACCTGAGTTGTCTAAATGTTTGGAATAACCTGGAAGAAATGCATCATGGTTCTCTAGGGTGCGTTGCTTGAAATATAATAACACATCATTATCATCCAAATATAGTATTCCTGTTTTACTTTCATTTCGTACATGACTTGCGAAACAACTGGAATACTGGCCTCCCGTTGAAATATCACACAGGGGGGAGGGGGTGACACCCTTTGTCCAAGTGTGGGGTGATCGGCGGTCGATCAACCGTAACCCTAGGGTACGCATAATTAAAACTCAATAACTTTTAAATCCTTTTACTCCGACAAAGGGCTAAAGCTCGAAACGTCAGTAATGTTAAGTCAACATTTTTTACCGTGTTACAAATTTCATTATATAACCTATCGTTTATACCAAACACCGACGCAGCCTATACAAGTTTACTCGCTAGTTTCCATTTTTGAATCATTGGTCATTTCAACCCCTAAAAGGTACGATTATGGCAGCTAAGCTTATTTTGGTAACAAAGCAAAATATAAATCATCCTTACAGGTACGGAGTCATGTTAAGTAATTGTCTTTGAGCCAGAACCCTAAAAGGTACGCACAGGAAATACTTTTAACCCCAAAAGGAACGCCGATCACCATTACCACTTGGACAAAGGGAGTCCCCCCCGGCTATCACATGCGTGATTTTCCATGGGTTATCTCTGCATATTAATGATGTCCATAGGATTGAGCAGCAGGGACTCCACGTTGACTGTCTGCAACTGAGAAAGTTACTCTCTGCAAAAAAGGCTGGTTATATAGTGGTTACTAATATAACTGAGTAAATCGATGCATCTACAGTTACTCACAGCAAAAATGACTGCAAATTGGTTAATCTTATAACTGAATAAATCATAAATCAATGCAACAGTTACTTACTGCAAAAACGACTGGCTAGTGGGTACTCATCAGTATAACTGAGTAAATCGATGCATCCACAGTTACTCACTGCAAAACAGACCGAGTAGTAGCCTGCGAAACGGCTAGGGGAAATTTTCTCTTCCACAGGGAACCCGAGGTACGTCGTATATTCACAGGCTAAGTGAGCAAATCGTTACATCCATAGTTAGTCGTTGCAAAAACGACTGGGCAATGGTTAGGTTTTAAAAAAAACAAAAACAAAACAAGCAAAGACAACTGATAACAGGAAAACAGACAAATAAAACAGACTAGCATTTTATTTTCCTCGAACCGTTTAAAAAGGTTCGAGGAAGAAAAAAGAGAATGCAATAGCCGAGATTGATATATAACTGACAGACAAAAGTCGAATAAAAGACCTAAAATATAAAAAACAAAACAATGTTGTTACTTATTTCTCTCCCACTGGATAACTAAAGTGAGACATAGCCACTATCTATAGCTGTATTCCGTGACAGTTTCCTCGTCCTGCACAGTTGGCTAAGTGTTCTTAATGTATATTCATTAGCGGCAAACAAGCGTATTCGATCCGGCGTTGTTTTATAAGCGGCGCTTGGCATTTGCCATGTTTACCAGCTACAAAGAGCAGCGTCAAAAATATCTGCAGTCCTCGTTATAAAAACGTTATCATTAAATCACTCGTATACGTACAAGATTATCACTATAACATCTAAACTACACACCACAAAACAGCGTTTTTTGCATTTTTCTAGGGCCTTGTTATCGTAAATACTTTTCTTGCCTTTTTGCAACTTTTTTAATTTATCCAGATTTAACTATAACATAAAACTGTTTCGTATTTTGCATGTTTTTATTAGTATTCTAGGTAGGTTATGTCTTGCTTTTACTTTTCGTTTCATAGTTGTTTTGCTTGTTTCCGTATTATAATTGGACATACGACAGGATGTTATAGTGATATCGGACACACGTTACATTGAATAAATATATTTTCTAAAATACATTGCCATATTTAAATAATAAAGAGAGGAATAAAAACTTATTTGATTGTACAACGCAATAGAAAATAGCAAAACTTTTAAATAAATTGATGAAAACCTTTTTTGAGTCTAGTTCCCAGATGGGATTAGGCAGCGGGCTGTGGTTGGACGTGGTGTGAAATGGCTTATAGTGAGGACTTATCTCTCATTTTAAAAATCTTTTCCCCCATTTTGCATTATTTTGATAATATCTATTTTAATTTTCTGTAAAAGTAAGCTTTTATCTAGTTTGACTTTGACGATTAAGAGATTTTTCGGGAATCATTTTTCGGCAGGTAGTTGTGTAAAACACAGGTGTCTTTGAAAATATACACAAGAGTGAAGGCCAAGGTTGTTTACTCATCAAGCGCGAACTATTTCGCAATAAAACTAACTTGTGGTTTATATAAACAAAAACCTGTAAAAACTGTTTTAATTTATTTCAAACAAAAGCAGTAATGGTCTCGCCAGCTGACATAATTTAAGACATCGTAAAATTAGCATTTTTTAAGTCCCTTTTTGTGCTTGCACGGAATTAGAATTTCATTTTTGTCAGTGATCATTTATTCATGCAAACACTTCTGTGTCTGCCATTTTTACAAATATTCTTTAGACTGCTTTTTTGAAGAAGGGTTTCTTTCAAGAAATACGGGATATTTCTTCCGTGTTCATTTGGGAAAAAGCTATTTGATATAAGCTCAAGTGTTCCGCGAATTGAAATATCCTCATTTCAGATTCTTCAGTCAGGGCAGTCCCGTTAGTTCACAAAAGGAAAATAAGAGAATTCTGTTATAACACGTGTTTTTTTCCTGGAAACAGATCCACAAATAAACACCGCCTTAGTATTTTCCATTGACAGAAATGTGTTAAAAGTTTATCATGTGCATATCTCATGGACAAACTATTTCCGCTTCCGCTCATGTTTTTTTTGTTCATCGAGCACATTGCTTTCGCCTTTTATTCCTGATAATAAAGCCATTTAGAGGAGCTACTTAATACTAGATCACTCAAAAAGCTATGTGTCCCGAAAGAAACACCATGGAACGTCAAGTAAGTCGAGAAATATTTTTTTATTTATTTTACTTTTCAAAGAAAGATTGATTTCCGGTGCATTTGGCTTATTAACCTCGATTGCATGCGAGCTTACGAGGCACACTGTTCATCATGGCGGGGACAGAGTCGGGAGACCATCCACATCACATACAAAAATCACCAGCAGCGGCTCAAAAACCGCCCAACTTGAGAGCCTTAGAGGTTAAGATTCTTGCTTTAAGTTCGGACTTTGAATTTACTTAATTTTTCACTGACAAAAGAGTGTTTTCACTGCAGGGTATGACTTTTTCGGAGAGCATGTCAAGGCGACCTCCACGTCTTCGTAGGCGTTCAATCTCTGTTTCTTCAACTGATAGTTATAACAGCACAGGTGAAAATTAGTACATAAAAACCCGTACAATCATTTAACCATTCAATATAATATATATTCTTACTGTTGTTTTATGTGTGAGAGCAATATTTCTTGCGAAAAACGTCGAGGTATTTGCATAGTCATGTCTTCGACTCGTAATCCTGTATTTAGCATAAAGTGAGCCGATATTTCCTCGGCAGTTGACTATTTCCTGCTTGAACTTCGTCACAAAATATTGAATACCTTTTTTCTTGCTGATATGTAGTGTTGCAACGAATTTTTAACACTTTTTAGACCCTGGGAAATACGAATTATTTTGCATGCATTTTGTCATGTCTTCAACTCGAAGGCGCTTGTCATGTTTGCTCTCTACCTTCAACTTTAATGAAATACTTTTTTTTATCTTTACAGCGAGTTACACCGACAGCTATTCCTCTGACGAAGATGAAGGTTCACCGAGAGAAAGAGCTCAGGTAGTTTTGCTATGAGTTTTTGTATTGTTTTTGGAATTTTTCTATGTACAAGTTTGTAAACCTCTTTGTGTTATTTTAAACCCTTGACGATATTTCACGGATTTACAAGTAATATAATATGCATATTTTGCAGCCAAAAACAATTTGATTGTACTTGCTTCTTCTGTTTAATACTATTTGTTATTTCAAGAATACTAAAAGATCATAGTTTTGTTTTGCTAGTTTTGCATTTCTTGTTGTTTAGTAGTTGTTAGGTAGAGATATTTCTATCGTAATTTTCTGGTTTCAGAATCCATTGAGCTTAGCCACAAATAAAAAATATTCTCAAAATATTTCTGTTCTAAACTACCGTTGTTTTATCGAATAAAATTGATTGTTCTTTGTGACCCGGAGTATTTATAATAATAACAATTGTAATCAGTTAACTCTGAATTTTCACAATTACCTAATTATTATCGAGTTTATTAAATCTCTTACAATCTTCAAACAAGTTTTATTTTCATTTTCTGTGGCTTTTCACTCCAAAACAACAAATTATCCCTTGACCTTGAAAATCACTTTTTTCCTTGATCATTTTTTTCTCCTTTAAAAATCATTTAGAGAGTTATTAGAAATCTATGATAGTCAAAGCACTTAAAATATTAATGTTTTAGTAATATTGAAATATTAAAGATACTAAAGATATGCAAGAAATTAAAGTAGCTGGATTGCTACCTATATCTCAAGCATTGACATAAGACAGAGACATCAAACTAAAAACATGCAACTAAACTAAATCAATAGATCTTATTCTTATTATAATCTAAAAAAAAAACAATTTGTATTCTCCAACTGTTCTTGTTATACTGCTTTTATTTCTTATCATTTTATATATTTATTAGTTAAATTCTAAACAAATCAAATGGAATTTTCACATTTACTGGAAAAAGTTTGTTGTATAAGTTCTTTCTTTGCTGAAGATAGCAAATCTTGATGAGAAATTCACTGGAAAAGCTCATTGTGTTTATTCTTTTACCTATACAAGAGTATAGTTTTTGGTATTACTTGTCTCAAAGTATAACACATTCAGAACTATGACAGCACAGACACATTTGACATGAATATTTTTACTGATGTATGCATAAGCGTAGCTATAGACCACGTCAAAGACAAATATTAGTAAATATGTACAGAGACAACTAGTGATAAATTGTCTTTCCATGCTGGTACCTATAATGTAGTTTTGAATCTAACAATTCGCCTTGTTATGACTACATAGCTGAACATATACCTCAGCAAAGGAACAAATTAATCCCCTTGTGAGGCAAAAAATGTGGATTAGTTATAAATTATTTTTTCAATGTTTCTCGCTTTGACTTCCACCCTCTAGTTTCTAATCTAATTGTCCATATTCTTATGAATGGAGCAGTTAATATACTTAAGTCTCCTTTATTGGGGAATATATTAATTACTTTGTAATTAGAATTTAAGCAGGTTAGTGGGCTAGTTTAAGTATGTTAATTATTCAGCGTGAGGCTGGTTTAGAACTGTCTAGTATTAACATGGCTTTAACTAGTGTAAAGTTAACCATTAATGTTTGATAATATCATTATATATTTGATAATAATTATAAAATATCAGACAATTTAAATGGAAGTAGATTCATTCAATAAATACTGTATTACTTCTAGTGTTAAGTCATTCATGTTTCATAATTACATTAACATTCATATTTTAATGCCTTTCTGTTTTTTTTTTTAGGGTTGATATTGTAATTGAAATTAGTTTCATTTGAAATATAACAATTTGTTTGATTTGAATTACAATAGCTACACCCTAAAATCAGAATGAATTATGGTTATTGTGAATGTAGAGAATAAGACACCCCAAATAATAGACAAGAGTATATTGATAAAGATTTGAATCCAAAAAATTAATTTTAGATTGTCAATAATTTTATTCAGCATTTTATAATTTTAATTTCTATTCTATAGTAGTGAGTTGTTGATACCACAGAGATCATAATCTGATTATCTGTAACTAGCAATTTAATTTAATTGAAATATTTTATTACAGTAGCATATGTTTATTGAGTATGTGCTCTTGTGGTAAAACATTTGACAATGAAATACTTAATTGGTGGTATATCAGATTATTTTGTATGTAAAATATCCTACCAAAAATGTATTTCACATAACTGATATATAATGACCAATTTGAATAAATTGTTCAGAATGGACTGACTAAGTCTCTTATATATTGGAAAACCTTATAATATTTGTGTTTTGGTGTTCACAAGGTGCTATAGTCAGTAAATAGCAATGGCTATTCAAATTGAGATATTTTCCTATTTTATAAGGTCATAAAACTTCTAGATTGGGATTTCAGTTAGTTTAGCTTATTTGAGACTGGACGTGTTATCTTGTGAACCTTCATGTAATCTGTCTTTTAAGGTCCCTGCAAACAGCTTCAACATTTGCTACAACATCCGTTCAATTTTGTTGAATGGCAATATTTAAGCTCTTTTAAACTCTTTCAACATTGTTGAATAGTGTCGATCAATGTTGAAAGAGTTTAAAAGTGTTTAAACATTGCCATTCAACAAAATCGAACAGATGTTGAAGCAAATGTTGAAACTATTTGCCCGGGCCCTTAAATTGATCAAGAATATGGTGGCCTATTGTTCTTGACTGGCTGGTCTTGTCGTATTCAAGCAGAAACACAATAAAGGTTTCACATGTATGAGAGGCTAGCCAGTGAAGAACAAATTGGTCAACATTTTTTTATTGAGTATATAGTTTTAAATAGACAGGACAACCAAGGTTATGTTAGTTAGTATGGTAGGCCTTTCTCCAGTAAACCTAAATGTAACGCATCTCTTGTATACCCTGAACAGAAAAACAGCAAAGGTGGCAGCGATTTTTGTGTTAAGAACATTAAACTCGCGGACTTTGGTCGCAGGGAAATTGAAATAGCTGAACAAGGCAAGCAAAAATTGAGTTGTCTAAGGGATTGTGGGATGGATTGGGGTTCAGCCCCTGTTTATTATTGTTTTGAAGTATCACATGAATTATAATCCAGCTCTTGTAATTGTATTCTCTTTTCTTGCTATAGAAATGCCTGGGCTTATGTTGTTACGTAAGCGTAACTGTACAGACAAGCCATTGGAAGGAGCCAAGATTGTTGCATGTACACATGTAACAGCCCAAGCTGCCGTGAGTAACTCTATAGTAAACATCTATTTTGAAACAAGTTTACTATAGCAATACATTAGTCAAAGATAGAACAAAATAAGGGAATGCTTTCATTATGAACATTTGAAGTGTTCAAAAGAGTTTGTCAACATTTACTATTTAAACATTAATCTTACTTTAATGTTCTTGAGGAAAAAATGGCTTAGAAACCTCATGATTCTTTCTCATCTTAAATTGACTAATTTTCTGCATAAAAACTTCATTTAAAATTTGTGTGTGAAGACGGAATAGCCTATTCCATTATTCTGTGCAGTTGACTGATTGACTGGTGTTTTGTCTAGGTCCTGATAGAGACCCTAGCAGCCCTTGGAGCTACGATCCGCTGGGCAGCATGCAATATATACTCAACACAGGTAATTGTTTCTATCATCCAATTCTATTTATACAAAAAACACATTTTAGTTTTACAGATCCATGGTCACCTTCCAGCATGCTTTATGTTGTTTAGTTTGATTTGAGTGTTATAATTCATTTGCAGTCAGACTTATTATGAGAAAACAAATAAAACAAAACACTTAACAAGAGGGTGGCCACGTTTAATTAATCGATATTGATGATATTCACGCATCACATACAAATTTAAGTCACTTTCAACATAGTATTCACATATAACAAATAAATTGTTCGTTATTTTCAAGAATCACACACTTGTTTTAGCCTAAATCACGTGTCATACGTTACCAATTGGCCACCCTTCTCTTTTGGAACAGCACAGCAAGATCTTAAACATCCATCTTATGTAGGATTACAGTGAATACAGATTGGACCTCTACACTATAGCTTGTAGCTCTATAATAACATTGCAAACGTTTTGTTTCTTGTAGAATGAAGTTGCTGCTGCCATGGCTGAGGCAGGGTTTTCAATATTTGCGTGGAAAGGTGAATCAGAGGAAGATTTCTGGTGGTGTATTGAGAAGTGTATCACAGCTCCTAACTATCAGCCCAATATGGTACTAGATGATGGGGGTGATTCTACTCATCTAATGTACAAAAAGTTCAATGGTACATTTAACACACTTAAAGGAATTGTAGAAGAAAGTGTCACAGGAGTACATAGGTAAGAACTTACATCTATTGGTAAAAATGTTATAGTAGTTGATGTATTGTGATTGTCTGGGTGTATGAAGTAAGAACTCACATATTTTGGTAATAATGGTATAGTAGTTGATGTGTTGTGATTGTTGGTAATAATGGTATAGTAGTTGATGTGTTGTGATTGTTGGTAATAATGTTATAGTAGTTGATGTGTTGTGATTGTTGGTAATAATGTTATAGTAGTTGATGTGGTGTGATTGTTGGTAATAATGGTATAGTAGTTTATGTGTTGTGATTGTTGGTAATAATGTTATAGTAGTTGATGTGTTGTGATTGTTGGTAATAATGTTATAGTAGTTGATGTGTTGTGATTGTTGGTAATAATGTTATAGTAGTTGATGTGTTGTGATTGTTGGTAATAATGTTATAGTAGTTGATGTGTTGTGATTGTTGGTAATAATGGTATAGTAGTTGATGTGTTGTGATTGTTGGTAATAATGTTATAGTAGTTGATGTGTTGTGATTGTTGGTAATAATGTTATAGTAGTTGATGTGTTGTGATTGTTGGTAATAATGTTATAGTAGTTGATGTGTTGTGATTGTTGGTAATAATGTTATAGTAGTTGATGTGTTGTGATTGTTGGTAATAATGGTATAGTAGTTGATGTGTTGTGATTGTTGGTAATAATGTTATAGTAGTTGATGTGTTGTGATTGTTGGTAATAATGTTATAGTAGTTGATGTGTTGTGATTGTTGGTAATAATGTTATAGTAGTTGATGTGGTGTGATTGTTGGTAATAATGTTATAGTAGTTGATGTGTTGTGATTGTTGGTAATAATGTTA
Source organism: Metridium senile (assembly GCA_949775045.1). Taxonomy (NCBI): domain Eukaryota; kingdom Metazoa; phylum Cnidaria; class Anthozoa; order Actiniaria; family Metridiidae; genus Metridium; species Metridium senile. The sequence continues at coordinate 17,120,812 of OX459102.1, read as the reverse complement.
TAGTAGTTGATGTGTTGTGATTGTTGGTAATAATGTTATAGTAGTTGATGTGTTGTGATTGTTGGTAATAATGGTATAGTAGTTGATGTGTTGTGATTGTTGGTAATAATGTTATGGTAGTTGATGTGTTGTGAATGTTGGTAATAATGGTATAGTAGTTGATGTGTTGTGATTGTTGGTAATAATGTTATAGTAGTTGATGTGTTGTGATTGTTGGTAATAATGTTATAGTAGTTGATGTGTTGTGATTGTTGGTAATAATGTTATAGTAGTTGATGTGGTGTGATGGTTAATATAACCAGGAATTTCTTTTTTAGTGAAATATCTTATCCTTAATAAATATTATTATATGGATAATAGTGTTTTATCGCAAACTAAAACACTTGTATTTTCACTAGTGAAGATATGAAAAAATTATGTACCAAATGTCCTGTATTTCCGCTTGCATCCTAAAAAAATTGTTTGTTGTTGTTTTCTTTTTTTGTCCATATAATAAAAAGAACATTACATGTTGGCTTGAAGATATGAATTATATTTTCTCGTGTTAAAAACAACATTTTACTCGCTGTGCTTGCTTGTAAAATATTGTTTTCACTACTCAAATATAAAATTCATATCTTTGCGCCACCATGTAATATCCTCTATATATTAAACTCTTTTATGTTTCTAATGGTAAAACTGTAAATGTTTAATTGAATGGATATCGAGTATGAACTGTAACATGTGTTTCTTTAATAATGTCTAGGTATGTTGGAATCATATTGAAAATAAATCTGTGTCAACATTTGTGTCAACATTGTATTAAAATTATTGCAATTTTATACATTGTTAAATCAAATTTCTTTTCCAGGTTGTATCAGTTATCCAAACAAAATAAATTAACAGTACCAGCAATGAATGTAAATGACTCTGTCACTAAGGTAACTGATATGGACAATATGATTATGATGATGCTGATGAATGTGTTGATGGTGGGGATGATGATGATGATGATTATTTTATAATGACGATTATTATAATAACGATAGTGGTATTGATGCTCTATGGTGATAATAATGACCATCAATAATGATGATGATGATGGTGGTGATTATGATAATGGTAATAATGGTCATTATTGATAATCATGATGGTGATGAAAATGATGGTAATAATGTCAATGACGATTACAGTTATTATTATTATAGCTTGTTTCTCAGACAATATTATTTTGTTTTGCAGACTAAATTCGATAATTTGTACTGCTGTAGAGAATCCATTTTAGATAGGTAACTAGATTTTGTCTTGGTGCTGTAGACTGTTTTCAATACATGATGGTGAATTATGCTTGGTGTAAAGTCTTGTCATAGTGTATTTTGCTTTAACAACCCAAGTGAAAGTCATCTTCACAATGCAAAGAAAGCAGGCGGTATTTACATCACTTTCTCTTCAGTTGTTAGTGTTGTGTAATGGAGAGTCTTTGTATTTGTCAGAACAATGCATTGCACCATCATTGTTTTTCATCATGACCTGTTTGTTAATATCTATGCAGATAATCTTTGGCTATTGCCAATCGGATTTGAACAACCTAGCTCACGGCTCAGCAGCTCTTTCTTTTTATAGACACCAGTTATAGCTAAAGATTTACCCTGCTTTAACAAATTAAATATTTATTTACTCTGTGAGCCGAGTTGTGTGCAAAATATTAAAACATAGAGGTAGTGAGTGTGAGTGAGTCTCCTTGATTAGTAGGGTGCACTGTGTCCAGCTAGAAGATTGAGATGTTAAAAAAGGATTTATTTATTGTATTATTATTTAAAAAAAAACATTACTTGTGTCTTACTAGAAGAATGCCTTACAAAATCTATGTATTTATTATATTTTGTTCTGTTCAGTTTAAAGAGGACCACAGATGTAATGTTTGGTGGTAAACAAGTCCTGGTGTGTGGTTATGGTGAGGTCGGTAAAGGATGCTGCTTTGCCCTTAAAGGCCTTGGTGCTATTGTCTATGTTACAGAAATTGATCCCATTTGTGGTCTTCAAGCGTGGTATGTTCCATCGTTCCTATTCATTCAAAGTTTGATCTCCCTGTTTGTTCTCCCTTTGTGATTTGTCTAATATATTATTTGTTTATTTGCAGCATGGATGGTTTTAGATGTGTCAAAATTGAAGAAATAGTAAAGCATATTGATATTTTAATTACATGCACAGGTAATGTATAAGGATGATGATGATGATAATATTGATAATGATTATTTAAGTGGTGATGATGATGATGTTGATAATGATGTTGGTAATGTTAATGATAATAATGAAGGAGGTGATGGACAATAATGATGCTAATGTTTGTGATGATGACAATGACGATGGTAATGATAGTGATGGTAATAATGATAATGAAGAAGGTGATGGTGCAATAATGATGATTGTAATGATGATTATTATGATGGTAATAATGATTATGATGGTAATAATGATAATGAGGGTGGTGATGATGGTGATAGTGAAGGTGTCGATGATGGTGATAATGAGGGTGATGATGATGATATGATGCTAATGCTGGCAATAGTGATGTTAATGTGTTTTTGGTGATGACGACGATGGAGGTGATGGCAGATGATGATAATGACAATGATGATGATAATGTTGTTAATAATGACAATGTTGATGATGATGATGATAGCAACAATGTTTTTGATGATGTTGATGATGTCAATACCATACCAATTCCTGTATATTTTGTTTCCAGGCAATAAGCATGTTGTGACAAGAGAACATCTTGATAGATTAAAGAATGGATGTATAGTATGCAATATGGGTCACTCTAACACAGAAATTGATGTGGTAAGATTTTCCGTACCAGTTGTTAATTTTGTTGTTGAATGTATTTTTTTTTGTATTCATGTTGAAGTATACATTCCACTGTGATTCACAGGCCAGTCTTAGAACTTCTGATCTAACATGGGAAAAAGTCAGAACTCAAGTTGACCACATTATCTGGCCAGATGGGAAGAGAATAGTTCTTTTAGCTGAGGTAAACAGCAAAAACAATCATATTATACATTGTATAATCTTATAATTCTATAATCATACAGCTATGGTCATATTGTAAATTGTTCTTCTGTTGTACTACTCTAATAGTTGAGCATAGTCTTTACAAGTGTTGGTATTGTGATGTTAATTTGCCAACCATTTTCACAGTAGATTTTTTAATTTTCTTTGTTCTAATAACAATGGTTGGTTGGCAAAACCATAACAGAATGCTCCACTGTACGTCCACCTATAGACATTTTTAATGAAATGTCATTGGTAATTTATAAAAGGAAATTTGTATCACCATAATGATACTTAACTTTAGTGACATTGTTGGTAAGTAAGTGAGCAAGACTTGGCGAGTGAAGCCAGATTGGAAAAACGTTTTATCTTTACATCCAATAAACTTTAATTAAGTTTGTTCTGCCCATGTTACTGCAACATCCAACACCACCACTGAGCTCTTTCTAAAGACCACACACACCTTTATGATTACAGAAATCACCTAGGTTCAAATAATTCACTCTCATAATGTTCTTATGTATCTATTTTGTTAGGGTCGTCTGGTGAACTTGAGCTGTTCTAGTGTCCCTTCTTTTGTAGTTTCCATTACAGCAACTACACAGGTAAAAGACTTGGGATAAAGAACCATGTTTAATAGCATACTATTTTAGTGAATAAGTGTAAACCTGTGCTGTCACAGCAAATATTTTCCTCTTTTGTCACAGCTTGTGAATGCTAGTATGCATGTATTTTAAACAATAGGTAATATAATGAAATTTGTAACACCGTAAAACATGTTGACTTTACTGATGTTTCGAGTAAAAAAACTCTGATGAAGGGCTAAAGCTCGAAATGTAAGTAAAGTTAAGTCAACATTTTTTACAGTGTTACCAACTTTAATATATTACCTATCGCTTATATCAAACACTGACACAGCCTATACTAGTTTACTCGCTAGTTTCCATTTTGTATTTTACACAAATCCTTTGGAATATTGTTATTCTCATAGAATGTTTGGTATACCTTGACCATTGTATATCTTGATAGTATTATTCACCTGTTATTGTTTTCTAACAGACCAATAGTATTGTTATATCTTGATAGTATTATTGACATGTTATTGTTTCTAACAGGCCATAGCATTAATTGAGTTGTACAAAGCTCCACCTGGTAGATATAAACATGATGTCTATCTATTGCCAAAGAAAATGGGTATGTTACTAACAATCTTTGGTTTGTTTCACAATACTGATCATAATATAGAAAGTGCTTTTTTGTTGTTGCTATTTTCTCATGTAAGGTAGAAAAGTACTGTAGTGTTTTGACAGCTAGTTAGTCTTCATAAGTGCTATAATATTCACATGGTTACTGTAGTACGTTTGTATAAATGAATGGATAAATAAATGAATGAGCAAATGAATGATTTGTTGAATGGGAAAAATGAATAAATAAATAAAAGAATCAGTGAATGAATGAAGGCGTGAATGAATAGATAATTGATAAAGAAATAATAATTATTTATTATAACAGAATGAACGAAGGCATGAGTGAAGAAATGTGTGAATGAATAGATGAATGGATAATTGAATAAAGAAATAAGAAATGACAATAAGTTTATTATATTTTCAGATGAATATGTTGCCATGCTGCACTTGCCAACATTTGATGCTCATTTAACAGAGTTAAGTGATGACCAAGCCAAATACCTTGGTGTCAACAAGACAGGACCATTCAAGCCTAATTACTACAGGTACTAAATCCTTATTGTATTAGAGCCACAGTTATCAGAATATGTGGGTAAATATAGAATGATAGGTAATATAATGAAATTTGTTACACTGTAAGAAATGTTGACTTACAATTATTATTACATTGCCTATCGTTTATATCAAACACCAACGCAGCCTATACTAGTTTACTCGCTAGTTGCCATAAATATAGAATGAACGATAGTCCTTAGAAACATATTGTAATAGGTGGACGTACAGTGACATCTTTTGTTATAGTTTTGCCAACCAACAATTGTTATTAGAGCAAAGAAAATTAAAAAATATATTGTGATATGGTTGGCAAACTAGCATGGAAATACAAACACCTCTAAACACTATGCTCATCTTTTGAAATTCTGTTCTGAACTTGATTAAAATATAATAATAATATCAATAAAATAGTATTTTTATTGCACCTATGAAATCTGAAGAATGAAGACTTTGTTATTGAATTTATTTGAAATATGAATGCAAAAAGATTACAATGTTTCCACATCATCTTCTAATTTAACCTCAATATTGTACATTGTAATCTAATTTGTTTTTCAAATAGAAAGACAAAATCTCTACACACGGCACAATAGGTGACTTGTTTTTGGCCAATCAACACTTGTGTACTATCACAATTAATTGATAACAATTTGTTGGTATTAACTGAAGTTTTTGTTGTTTACAGATACTAAATTCCCTGTGTAGCAGAGCCTATACTTCTAAGGCTATGCTGTAAAATCTAAAGCAAAGCCTATACTTCCAAGGTTATGCTGTAAAATCTAAAGCAAAGCCTATACTTCCAAGGTTATGCTGTAAAATCTAAAGCAAAGCCTATACTTCCAAGGTTATGCTGTAAAATTTCAAAGTTGTTGGTAGAGTTATAATTATATTTATCATTAACAAAGTTTCATTCTTTTTCATTGCATTTAGAGAAACCTCAATTAATCTATTTAAGAATCTTTTCTAAAAAACTGTCTTCTTTGTATCTGACTTCCAAAATTCTTGCTGCAATAATAGCTAGAACTATTGCTTACTAAAAATCTCAAAAAAAATCTCAAACAGAACAACTATTTAAAATTCTGATTGCCTCTATGATTTGTTGCCATGGTAGTCTAAAGCTGAAATTCTGACCAAGGTCCCGAGTGTTGACCAATGTAGTAATTCTCCTTACAAAATTATTTGAACTTAAAACATTTGATTAGGAGAAGATAGATGTTTATAGGGTGTCTTTTATACTGTTTTATCTCGAGAACGGTACATACAATGTACAACTGTGACCTGCAGTTTACTTCATTTTAACACAGATAAACTACTATCAGTTTGTGTTGCTTTTCTCTTATAGGTGGATTGCAACCATTCCCAGGAGAGTGAATTGAACAAAAGAAACAGCAGCCATGCTGGTGGTCTTGACAAAAGAAAACCATCACCGTGACTGGTGGTACTTTTGTTCAATTCACTCTCCTGGGAATGGTTGCAAACCAAGAAGTGGCATTTTCAAATTTGTTTGCTTCAATTTCCCAAAAAAATGTGTAATAAGTCATTGCTTGTAATATAATTATTAACTACATAATAGTCTTTCCTTACAAAGTATGTGTGGTGGTGTTTTTACTTGCTACTGGAATCCTCCCAGTCGTTCAATGCTTCAATTTTATTATTTAATATGTCAAAACAGTCTTGAAATGTGTTTATTGAAAGTATTTGCAATCTTTTTTATTCTAGTTTATCTTATAACAAATTACTCAATATGATCTCATCAGATTTATTATATTTGTGATTTATAAGTTATCTCTAAGATCAATTTCATTTAAGCTGTGAAATATTGTAGAATAGGTGGACGTATAGTGACATATTTTGTTTTGGTTTTGCCAGCCAACAAACCAGTTATTAGAAAATCTATTGCGAAAATGGTTGGCAAATATGCATCACAATACCAACTTTTGTAAACACTACGCTCACCTATATGTACTGCAAATTACAACAGTAGCTTTAATGTCAGTAGGTATTTCATGGTTTAAATGGAATTGTTCACCTTTGTAGCTTGTCTGGGATGCCAAAATCTCTGTGTTTAAAGTGAACGCATACTGTTATATAAAGCGAGTGGTTTTAGTCAATGAACATGTGCTACTAAGGGTTTTTGACATCCGCAGTCAAGGCTGCAAAGGGTCTATTTCTTCTTGTGTTGCCATGCACAAGGTTTAGTTTTGATATCATTGTAAACCAAAATCCAAAATGTGCAATTCTATTGTTGCTTCTATATTTAAATGCTCATTAAAAAGCAAACAATGCATTCTTCAATGTCCTTGTCAGATATCTTAAGTCTTGTTTCATTTAGCTGTAGATTGTATAGCAGTAGAATGAAACAAGACTGGGAAAATCTGCAAAGGAGATTATCTAAAAAGCCACTTAAATCAGTTTTGTACTGAAGCTAAAGCACTACTAAATAATAATATAATATGATAAAATGTGCTGCAAAAGTTGTTTTAGCTTCTGAATGTATTTTCGCAATAAATAGGGTCCTTCTTTGTGTACTGGAAACCTATTGTATTCTTTGTTCATCTTGGAGTTATTTGTTATTTCTATTGAATTACGTAGACTGTCTACAGAACATGAAGGGCCCAAAAAATATAAATGTATCTGTGAGTAAAAGCAATTAATGACATTAATTAAAATACAAAAACAGCTAATCTGTTATTACTGTTCTAGCATTTAATGTGGTGCTGGCAACCAATGTACAATTAAATGTGAAATAAAATGTCACTTTATATAAGTCTTGTTGTTTTGCTACGACTAGTTCATAATAAATACAAAATAAAGAATAGTATTTTACCAAGGATGCAAGGTCACTGGAATCGAACTGGGGACCTCTCGCACAGATCCTTGCTTCCTTTTCCATTTCAACTCTGTAACCATGAATAATAGTTTCAAGTAGAGGTTCAAGTTGATGCACATAGCAAAACTATAATTTATCATGCGCATCAACGCAAACCTTGACTTGGAACTATTATTCATGGTCACTGAGGTGGAACTGTGAAAAAGACTATTAATTAGTATTGTTTCAAACTGTTGCCCACTGTCATTTTCCCACTAGTTGCAATCCAAACCAAATCGTTCAAGTAAAAACACATGTTCAATATTTTTTCAATTATAGACTACTTTCATAAATGGCTGCCACTAATTATCATAATTTTTAAAATTGATGTTCAAGAAAAAGATAATTTTTTTGTTGAAGCTATGAGTTTGAAAAATCAGAAACACCAAAAAGAGGCATCAAAGGCCTCAGCAGAAAATTGCATACAAATCTTTACATTTTTCATTTAGCATAACTTCTTTGGTATTTTAGACAGAGCATCAAAACCTTCCAAACATGCCTATTTCAGGTGTTTTTTTATGACAGTGCTAAAATATGTGTTTACTTGAAAAATAATTTTCCGGTACATATTATGATATTTATGAAAGTGGTCTATGCAACTCGTGACATCAATTCTTTAATGCTTGCTCATAGAAGGACACCAAGAACGTATTGCAGCTTGAATAAGATGTAGAACAATCATTCTCAAACTCATTAATAATTCATTATCTCAGGGACCAATTACAACTTTGTATTTCAGTCACGTGCATAGGTCTTGATACACCGATCAAACACTGATCAAGACACTGATCAAGTCACTGATCAAGTCACTGATCAAGACACTGTATAAATTAGCTTAAAAGTAATTTCTCATTCATCCCAATTTACTCTTTTTTTTCTTTATCCACTGCTATCTCCTTTTTTACCTGTCATGCCTGTTTATTGACCTACCTACCTAACTAATTGCCTAACATTTTATTTTTATTTTATATTTATTTTTTATTTTATTTTGGACGTCCTGTGACTCGAACCGGGAACCTCTGGCTTGCAATTCTAATGATTTACCAACTAAGCTAATAACGAATTCGTTGAAAGTTTTGGGTTGATGTTATATATTATTGATGTTTTGCTCAGAGGGTGATACTAATTATTTGATAAAAAGTTCAAAATGTTTTATTTAGTGATTTGTTTGAGAAGCCATATCAAAAACTTGTGCTTCGTGTTTGATCAGGGGCTCCAAACACCTCGTGCTTCTCGGTGTTTGGATCCCCTGATCGAACACTCACACTCGTTTTTGATCTATTACATCTAGCCTCACACAGACATATTTAGTGTCGTCACGCAATGCTTTACTAGGGATTAAAGCATTTTGTGGTGACTCTATGAACATCTGCGTAGGCTACCCTCAACAGTCCTTTTCACAGTTCCACTCAGTGACCATGAATAATAGTTTCAAGTCGATGTTAACATTGCTGCGCATAGCAAAACTATAATTTTTCATTCGCAACAACACAAACCTCCACTCGGAACTATCATTCGTGGTAAACTATAATTTATCATGTGCAACAACACAAACCTCCACTTGGAATTATCATTCGTGGTCACTGAATAGAACTGTGAAAAGAACTATAGGACCCTTTCACAACCATCACTACATCAAAATTATAGTAAAAATATTAGCTGCTTTGTATATTTAGTGGAGACTACAACAATACAAGTTCAGAGTCATCACTACATCAAAATTATAGTAAAAATATTAGCTGCTTTGTATATTTAGTGGAGACTACAACAATACAAGTTCAGTCATCACTACATCAAAATTATAGTAAAAATATTAGCTGCTTTGTATATTTAGTGGAGACTACAACAATACAAGTTCAGAGTCATCACTACATCAAAATTATAGTAAAAATATTAGCTGCTTTGTATATTTAGTGGAGACTACAACAATACAAGTTCAGAGTCCAGTTTTTATTGACAGTTTAATAACTATTTATTAATTTACATCTTTCAATATTCAACAGAAATGGAATAATGAATTTCTCTATTTTGATCAGAACACTAAAAATAAATAATTTAAATATGTCTAGCTTTTTACAAACTCCTTAGAGTCAAGTTATTTCAATGACGAAGTGGGCATTCAAATAAAAAGATGACATGTTAGTTTAAAAAATCCCTTAATCTGCCTATATTACCAAGATTTTATATTTTACAGGGATGTCAATGTTCATAAATCATAACAACGATGGTCGACACTTATCACGATTGGTTACTATATTGAAAGATAATTCCCACAAGACTTTAAAATTCTCATATTGGATATCTTTTCTCTCTCCACTTCTTTGTGACTTACTATAATCAGATCTTGCCATGCAAGAGTATGACCACCTATAATGTATTCACATTCTTTGATAAACAGGGCTTTCAGTGTACTTTACACTTTCATTGGAAGCTGGTTAGTTTTACCAATATACCTAATCGGCTAATGTGTTGCTATCTACATTTCCACCCAATTCAAAACCACTGGGAATAAAAACTTTTGTTCCAAACATTTTCCAAGTGATATTGAAACACATAAGACAAATAATCTTATTCCCAAAAGATTTGAATTGGGTGGAAACATACATAGCAACGCGTTAGCCAATTTGGTCTATTACTGCGGTTTTCGACTCAGACATTTCAATGGCTTGTTGTGAAACATATTTTTAGCTGCCGTCAATCAAAACTAATAAGTCAGTACCTTTTAAATCCTTGATTGACAGCAGCGAAATACGTATTTTACGACTAGCCGTTGGAATGTCTGAGTTTGCAGAAAGTCGAAAACTGCAGTAAGGCATTTGAAAGTTTATTTGGTAACTGGGAGGTGCTACACAGAATTATGTAAATACATTAGAGGTGGATATACTTTTGCACATCTTGCAAGGTTACAATGGAACAGTCAATAACTGATCTTAACTACTGCTAGTCTTGACTATTCATCAATTGTCACTTTGTTGTAAGTTTAAATGTTCATGAGCATTTTCAAGAGTCACCACTTCAACAGCCTGTGTAGCAACAGGCACTCCGTCTGCACTATCAACTATATGAGTATGCGAATCAGCTTGATGGGATGATGTCACAGTTATGATAGTATGTGGTGCCATAGCAACTTGAGGTACACCAGCAGTAGATGTTATGTAATGTGTCTGATTATTGTTCAACAAAGTGCCTTGTATTTGCATTAATGACGCTGCTGCTTGTACCGGTATGCTAACCATGCCATCCTGGACGCCAGACAATGCTGCAGCAGCATGTTCAGGGAGGACAATCTGTCCACTTTCTGAAAGTGTTGCTTCCGCAAGTGTTGCCACAGCAGCTTGTGCAACAGCTTCTGAATGGGAGAGATCATTATGGTCCATGTGGTGATGGTTGGTAAGGCACACTTCTGCTTGAGTTGCTGCTGCTACTTCTGCTAGGGTAGCAACAGCCTGATTGGCTTCATTCTGTGAGCTATGCCCTTCGGTTAAAGTACTAACAGCACCAGATGCATCAACTTGTATTAATGAAACAGTGCCATCAGCATTAGATATTGTGTGGACCATCTGTTGACCATGTGTAAACTGTTGAGGATGAGATGTTTCTTGTTCTGCGAACACAGGCAAAAGATCTTCTCTACCATGGTACTTGTAACAATTCTTGACTATCTGGCGCAGAGAATTGGTCCAGGAAACCTTAGCTTTCTGCTCTTCATCACGGACATCACTACGTACATTCTGCCATGGGACATCCACAGGCCACCAAGGTGGGCGTGTAGACTCTTTACCCCAGCCTGGTTTACCCCTTCCAGTAGAAAAGCGCAACATCATAGGTATAAACATCCTTAACTGTGCTTGAGTCATCTTATCAACTGGTGTTGGTATTCCGTCGATTACTAATGGTGGGAGAGTGTAACAATCTGGGTTCTCTGGCATATGAGGGGGTGCATGCTCTGCTAAAGCACTCTCTAGATCTTGTAGGATCAGCTGTTTCATATTTCTGATAACATTTTCTAGAGGAATAGCCCCAAATACTTTGTATGTAGGGTTAGGTTTTCCAGGACATACAACCAATACCACAGCTTGTTGGCCAACTCTAGTTGTATATTCATCAATAGTGGCTCTCAGTTTACGAAGGAGTCTTGTTTGTTGTCTTTTACGGATTGATGGGTTGGTCTCAAAGCAGTGAGGTCGTTTTCTCTTCTTGCCAGTAGCTATGGCAGCTGCAGCAGCTACACCCACAGGGCCCGCAGCAGCTAGTTGTGCTGTTACTTCATCATGTACATGGGAGAGTAGATCAGTACCATCAACATATGGCGAATCAGGAGAAGATGGATCATCATCTGAAAGCCCTTGGCTGTCCTTATAGTCCATCTGGTTGCCAATAGATTGGTTCATGGAGTGAGAATCTGATAGACCTTGACTCATCTGTTGACTCATCTGTTGATTCATTTGTTGAGACATAGAGTGCGAGTCGTTTAGACCTTGGCTCATCTGTTGGCCTACAGAATGACTGATCATCGTTTGTGACATTGAATGGGACATCATCGTTTGAGACAAACTTGATGGCAGCCCCTGATGGTGAAGAGATTCCACCTCTTGTGCCAGATTGCTGAAGAAACAATTACATTAATATCGTTAACGAGTCGTCCTCTCGACCGCCATTTATAATTCTAAGATCAACGTAATCTTGCTTGTACCAAAACTAAAGCGTTCTGTGGCTCGCTTGGGCTACATATTTTCGTTAAAATTGAAAGATTATTGCATGAAACTAGAGATCTGTGGTTGAGAGATGGTTTTAGAATATTTTGACATCTAAATTGATCGACAGAGGGCTGTATTGATGCGTTTTAAAGGCTCAAAATCATCGTTTTATCGCTTCTTTTCGCTTTTCTGGTAGTTCTAGTTCGAGAAACGATACTCGAAAATACTTACGTTTAAACTAGACAAAATCGGTTCCATATTGACTGAAAATACCATACACCTAAACAATAATACATCAACAGTACCTGGTTGTAGTATGGAAGCGAACTACTGGGGAAAGGTTCTGAATCTGCGCAAAGAAGCTGCTCCCTTGACGTGCGCGTGAAGAACTTATGGCGGCTGCTCAATAGAACAGAAACGAGCTTTGCCTCAAGGACGCATGTGCTGAACAAAGATATGCTGCGGGGTGGACAAATAGGGCTAATCGGAATCACTTCGACAAACTCGGGAAAACCTCGTCTCATGTTCGTTATACATCGAGCCAATCGAACTAACTTCGTAAAAGACGAGCATTTACGAATACTCATCGGCTAAATTCGTCCATTTTCGGATGGTTTCCGTTCTTTCAGTCTTTGTAAGGCGTTTCCTCGGAAGAACTTCGGGTATCATTTGTCTGGAAAAATTAAACGCGGGAACTCCTATGAAAAGCGGATTTTACGAACTATTTCATATGATTTTCACATACGTATCTATTTCAATTTATAAAACTATTCTAAATTTTGCAATTACAATAATACATAGCAGACACAAGAAACTTAATTAATTTAAAAATTGTTTTATTTACATGTTCGTGGCAATGTTTACCTTTTTTAAACATTCCTCTGGCATAGTGTAGCGAATATGTTACAATGAATACTGAAAATGTATAAAATTCGATGCAAAAAATTTTCGCAGTTGAACTTTTAAACAACTTCTATTTACAAAGATGAATGTTCTGTTTGAATTAAAATATCGGGAACAAACCTATCTATTCAACTTAATTTTATAAACTTGAGCTCATATTGTCGCATGTCCTTTTGAAAGCACGATCAAGTGAGAAGGAAGTGTTTTATATTTTGTCAATTATTGAGCCTTCTTTTTTATCACAGAAAGTTCCACTTTTCCAAATATGCTATCTGATACGAGTTCATTATCGTGAAAATGATTTCTCTCGAGATGCGGTGGTGTAAATACTACTTTTTCTCTGTTGAAAATCTCCGTCTCTTGGCGGAACGATGTGTAGCAACGTAGACTCTCTACACGCACGTAGCAACAATGGTATGCCAATTACAAGTCAATTATAGTGACATCATTAGAATTATTTCTTCTTCTTCTTCCCTTTGCCTTTTTTCTTTTTCTTTCCTGATCCTCCACCTTCGCCTCCAAAACCTCGAAAACCAAGAAACTGTGCAGCGTTGTGAGATATGTAATAGCCGTTAACCATAGCGTCTGGGCTCAGTAAATCGACCGGCTTCTTTGCTTTAGCTGATGGTGAAGCAGATCGTGATTTCTTGCCGCTTTTCTTTTTACCTTTTGATGGACTACTACTTCTGCTTCTTCCTTTAGCAGATTTCTTGCCTTTCACCGGCTATAATAAAGAGAGAGGCAATGCAATAAGCTATAATCACCACAATGGAATCACACGACGCGTCGAATAAACAACTCAGCGAGTGCGCTTTGTTAAACTATTTCGAGAACTTCACTTACCATTCTGAAACCACGATTCCTTTCGACTTAAAACCTTTTCAGAGTATTACCATTTCATTGATAATTCTTAACAAATATTGCTCACAGAAACATCATGCTTCAAGATTTTCGGATTATGATCAACTTTCAGCCGTGTAAACACAAGCAGTATTGTTCGACCAGTCCATTTATGGTCATGTTGCCTTGACAACGTGAGATCCATGCATAATCAGCTGTTTATCAGATATAAGTGATCAATAGCAATTTACAGGAAGCGAATCTTTTTTTATTAAGAAAATATGAATATATTATTACTAGTAACATGAATTTTTTTAAAACTGATTGTTCACTTCTGAAAAATATTGATTTCAAGTATAGGCCTTATCTGGTTTTGATTGCCACACATTCTTTGTAAAGTTTCGAGTTTTGAAAAAAATCTAAATATTTCCAAACTATATTAAGAAATGCTAAAACTCAGCTGACAGTACTAACTTTAATGTGCTCTTTCTGAATATGCCAATAATATTTTAGCAGAGCTAATTTTTTGACGTGACCAGATCCTGCAAAAAGCCTATTACCAATCAAAACTGTTCTTACTAGTTTAGCCTGATTTTCAGACGGGCCTGGGATAAAGTAGGATGTTATTTACAATATTTACAAATAATAATATTATTATGAGAGTAGGTTTGAGGCCATGTACTACTGTGTTTATTTGGATCTTGAGCTTTTGTCGGACGCTGACATCATCAGAAGATAGAGTGAGATAAATTCCCGTGACGAATGCGCTGAATTAAAGAACTATTGTTTTGACACTATTGTTTGACACTTTTATTCCACACTCGCATAAGTATGTAAATTTCGTACAATTTTTCACTCTATCTTATTATGATGTTGGGGTTCAACGAAAGCTCAAGATCCGAATAAACACAGTAGTACATGGCCTCAAACCTACTCTCATAATACCTTTCAAAATGCTATTGAAGGACAACTTTAATATTCTTCAATAAAATTATTATTGAACATCAAGTACTTGTAGCACTGTTATTATTATTAGCATGATTACATTCTTCAGTTTTTAATATTTCAATAACAGGCTTCTTTCCAGGTTTCTTGATAACAAGATTGTCCTGTGTAATTGGTCCAATATAGTCTGTCTTCATTTCTTCATTGTCACTTTCTTCATCACTTGACGAGGACAATTCACTTGGAGAGTCACTGTCGTCATATTCATTCTCAACAAGGGCCAGGTTCTGTGGTAACAAAATAATACAAAATATGCTGTTTAATTCTGCTTATCATTACCTATATATATCATTGCCTTTTACTCCGACGAAGGGCTAAAGCTTGAATTGTCAGTAAAGTTAAGTCAACATTTTTTTACGGTGTTACAACTTTCATTATATTACCTATTATTACCTATATAACACAAGCACAACTTTTATCAACATATTATTATTATCTAACCAACATCAATCATCATCATATATAATTACCATTTTTATCATCATCATTATTATAATCACTGTTACAATCATCACCATGACAGTCATCATCATTATTATAATCACTGTTACAATCATCACCATGACCATCATCATCATTATTATAATCATTATCACAATCATCATCATGACCATCATCATCATCATTATTATAATCAGTATTACAATCATCATCATGACCATTATCATCATTATTATAATCACTATCACAATCATCATCATGACCATCATCGTCATTATTAAGCTGCTGGCCTCTTTATACCAGGAATTAATTACTGACCATCTCAACATGTTCCTGGTCATCGTCAACATTCTCTATGTCCAGGTGCCCTGATGGTAAACTTGCCAAATCTTCCTTCAGCTTTTGGTCAGCTTCAGCCATCAATGGCATAAATGTTTGCAATCTATCCAAAACTATATAAGACCAAGAATAGTTTAGACATTACAAACTGAAAGAATGCTATACAATTCTAAGCAAAAACACAATATTCTATACAAACAAAGATTTATTCTTCATAAATTTTCTAGGTACCAGAGGTTATTTTCTACTTGCTTTGGTGTTGGGAAATCTGAGGCTTTGTAAGGCGACAATGGACAGAAATTACAAAAGATAAATATTTAAAAAAACCTATGGTTTCAAGGGTAAAAACAAATCCACAACTTCAAGAAAGTATTGCAAAGTTGCATGATTATATTTTGCAAGAACATGCAGAAGCATAATAACATGTATACCTGAAGATTTTCCAACTTTAAATGTCTTAGGCGGTCCTTTTGATTTTCTTGCTTGCTCAGATAGCATTAACTTTGATTGTAGTGACGCTAAAGAAGACCAAAATCATCATCAACTGATATATAAGCTCACTAGTGCAACATACAAGTAAACAAACACAATCGTCAATGCCATGTTTAACATTTTGATTTCTATACAGTTTTGCATACATTTGCAACAGGCAGTTATTGTATGATACTAACCGCTCATCATAGGGAAATTCATCAGCACTTTTGAGCTGGCTGCTCCATTAGTTTTGCTATCTTGTTGATTTGAGGACGCCATTTTGTTTCTTGAACCCACGTGGTTTACCACAAAACCGCTAAATATCGACAAATTAATCCAATTTAGCCAGTCATTTTGTATCCTTTTCTTTCGCAGAACATTGTTTTATACAGTTATTACTCAATCCGTAGCGTTACACAAGGAATAAAGCTTCAAATTTGATGTTTACAGAGCACGTTTTGTGCTTTGACTCGACTTCCAGTTTATTAGGATAACACCGGAAGTGACGCAATATACGTCACCGGAAGAAATCTTGTGAGGAGAATTCTAGACCAACATGGCGGCCATAGGCGAGAAAGATGACGATTTCTCGTCTCATTCCATCGAGGCCCCTGTCCTTCCATGGGAGCGTTTTCGACGATGGATAACATGTTTTTGTGTAGTAACTTTCGATATTGAAGTAGGGCAAGCTATGGAGGTGAGGGGTAGACAAGAGATGTCAAAATGTCGTGTATTTGTTGGTACCCGTGTCAACTGAGGTGAAGACGAAACCCTGCTTATTTATGTTATTATAACGCCTTGTTTTGCTTGTTTTTAGATGATTTATCCCAGCCACATTGAATTGACAGAGAAAGAGGTAGGTTTTCAGTCTTTTTTGTGGGATATATCGTACTTTTTTGTACGTTAATTGGGATTGTGTTATTGATATTTCGTGAGAAATTATCATGCCGGAACACATGTAACTTGCAGTGTTTCTTTTTCTTCAAAGACAACATAGCAGTGATGTTATCTGTAATCTTTCGACATTAGCGTCAGTTGAAATTTCATTACATTTATTACATTGAAGCAAAATACATGAACAAAAACTATATAATGCTGAAAATTATTTCATTACAGTACAAATGTAAGCGCCATTAACTTTATGGAAAAATTGTTGACAATTCATTCATTCATCGAAAAAAACATTTATCTTTAATTTGATAGAATGTTGCCATGAGATATTTAGAATACGAAAGCCTATTACTTGTCAAGAAGCCATTCAAGTGTTGTCTGCATATCATGCATGAACATAAAAAAATTCGGCGTATTTCATTTAAATTTATGCACTAAAATATCACGGCGTGAATTTTTGATAACACATACAGTATTATATCAAGATGTTATCTATCTTGATAGTATATTCTACTCAATATAAACAATCACTTCAAATGAATAACATATCACATGAAAACCCTCTTGGTTATTCTTGTTAGAACATGATTTTTAATTGTTAATGTTTTTCTTGGTTTTAGAAAACGAACATATGTTATCTAGCATTTCCTGATTCTAATTCAGGTATGTGAATATACATGTATTTAATGAATTGCTTGTCTAAAGAAATGTAAACATGACACTTAATTGATATGAAGAAATATGTAAGTAATAGCCTGTTACAGTGCGACTCGCCGTACCGTAGTCACCTACAAAAACTTTTGATGAATTTTTGACATTATTTTGACATTTTTTCATCTCAATCTGACCAATTACAGACATCAAAGTATCTAAAGTCTCCGCCTCTGATCGATATTAACTCCGCCTCTCGATATAAACGTGTATCTGATTGGTCCGATTGAGATGAAAAAATGTCAAAATAATGTCAAAAATTCATCAAATGTTTTTGTAAGTGACTACGGTACGGCGAGTAACACTGTAAGTCTTAATTTGTGTTACTTGATATGTGTTTAGGCTGCATGGGGGATACAGAATTTCATTTTAGAATTAGATGCAGTCCACAAACAGCTGGTAGCACTGCAGCATGTAGGAAACTTGAACTAGAAGTACCACAAGGATTTAGGGTAAGACATATTACACAAAAAATTATCATAGCGAAAATCGTTGCATCTCGACGAAGGGGGCCAAGGGGGTCATCATCGTTTCACAAATCAATATTTAACGTTCAACATAGTATTCACGTATAACAACTAAATTGTTTATTATTTTCATGTATCACACACTTAGGGACTGGTCATAAAGTATATGGGGGTGGGGGGGAGTGTCGGAAAAAATGGTGGGGTGGGCCATAATTTTTGAGCATGAAAAAGGGGGTTGGCCATGAAAAATTAAGCAATACACGGGGGTATTTGGGGGTAATTGTGGTGCATTGTATAGGGGTGGGCTATGTGTAACTATGCATAGACTAAAGGGTGGGCCAATAAAAGTCATTTCTGGCACACCCCCCCCCCCCCTATACTTTATGACCAGTCCCTTATCTTAAATCACGCACCACACGTTACCCCTTGGCCACCCTCCTCGACTAGCAAATTGTGAATCTTATTTTCATTTTGGGTTTTTCCGATCCATCAATCAGTTTGGAGGTGGGGCTTACATCAAATTAACCAATGAAATTACAAGTTTACATAAGTTCCGCCTCCAAAGTTGATCGATGGATCAGAAAAAAAAATAATGCAACCAAAGTGTTGAACTGACCGGGTATCGATGCAATGATTTCCGCTATAACAATTATTTACTGAAGATGAGGTGAATATTGACAAATAATAACTGAGACAAAGTTGAGATTATTATTCATCAATATTCATTGAGCCTGGGAATAATAATAATGATGATGATGATGATAATAATTTATTCACGTATAAAGCGCAAATTTCAATTGGTGAATTTTCAAATGGTTTGTAAAAGAAGGAATAGAATAGAATAACATAAATATAAAAAAGCCTATCTAAATTAAAATATAAAAAAATTAAGATAATCAAAATCTTCAAATCTTCAAATATGAGAATCATTGTTTTAGTATAGATACAAAGGTGATTATAAAATAAAACAAATGTGATTGTTAAATACCTGTAATTAAATGCAAATTTTTATACATACAAATCATGTGAACAAAACAAATATTATCAACAACATTTGAAACATATTAGTATTAAAGACTATTGATTTTGATTTGATTACAGAGTGATCCAGCACATTTTTATGGTTTTGTTTATTTTCGACAAGTAAAAGACCCATCAATACAACGTGGGTATTTTCAAAAGGTGAGTTAAACTATTACTGCTAATAATATGAGAAAAATAATAATGGTAATATTTGATATTTCTAGCCCAGTACAGCCCAATTATATGGTTGTTGATAATTGTAACATTGTTCTTTTTTCCGTAATTTGTAGTATTGTATAGACTGTAATTTTGTTCTTTTTTGCTGTCAATGAACTTACTGTCTAGACTGCAGTTGTGTGCCAATCTTTTCCTAATTGTAACATGTAACATGTTCTTTCATGTAGTCACTAGTGTTATTGTTATTTTTCTTCTAACTGTAACATTGTTCTTTCATGTAGTCACTAGTGTTATTGTTATTTTCTTCTAATTGTAACACTGTTCCTTCTTGAAGTCACTAGTATTATTGCTATTTGTCTTCTAATTGTAACATTGTTCTTTCTTGTAGTCACTAGTGTTATTGTTATTTTCTTCTAATTGTAACATTGTTCTTTCTTGCAGTCACTAGTGTTATTGTCTAGACTACCATATGTTAATCTTTTCACTGAAGTGGTAAGTTATTGTCAATGCACATATAATAACATCTTTTAAAATTCTTCAATTCACAGTTCAACTTAATAGCATGTGATATATTCTTTTGTACTCAGGTCTCTGAGTACACCGGTCTCTAAATGCTCAATCTTTACATGGTGCCGCTCTCGAGTGTTAATAACTGCAGTGAATACCTCACGAATCTTGGCTTGAAAATCAAGAAGATTTCGATGAGTTTCAAAGGGTTTCAATTTCATAACAGTTAGATGATATCTTATTTCAATATGGCGATCGAAAATGGCGGACTTAGTTACGACAAATTCATTGATTTTATATGACATTTCGCAACAAAAATGGCAAAGTTTATTGATAAAAATATTTTAATATCAAATATGAATTGATCTAAATCGAAAAATTATATTTATTTCAGCCATTCCAACCATCTTAACCTTCAGTCAGGTTTAAGGCTAAACAAAATTTTCTATTGTCAAAACAGACACACATTACCATAGTATCATTTCTATTCTACACATTATCTTGATTGCATCATGTATGTTTTATTTGGCTCTACAGGTCAAAATAATGGCGCCAGGCTTTTTTGAGAATGGTGTGCTCTCCTTAGAAGCAGGTATACCTTTGTTGTTGTCACTGAAAATAGCCACTAGGTTATCACAGATGGTCGGTAAACAGATTGACCAAGCCGAAGGCACGCAATTGTATAGCCGATACAACACAGACTCAAATATTCTATTTGATAACTAAATACTATTACACTCTAAAAAATATGTAGTTGTCTAGAGTGCACTCTAACAGTAGTTGTAATATTTCATTGGCAAGTCTAATGCATTGTTTTCTGAATAGCTTGTCATAATATAGAACAATGGCTGTCACCAGATGCAGGTCATACTATACAACTACCACTCATGGGAACTGTTCTACAGGTATTGTTTCTTTCATACTTCTTTTCTTTAAGGTGATTCATATATAAATAGAAACTAGAGAGTAAACTAGTATATAGGCTGCGTCGGTGTTTGATATAAACGATAGGTAATATAATGAAATTTGTAACAACTGTAAAAAAAAATAGAAACTAGCGAGAAAACTAGTATAGGCTGCGTCGGTGTTTGATATAAACAATAGGTCATATAATGAAACTTGTAACACTGTAAAAAATGTTGACTTAACTTTACTGACATTTCGAGCTTTAGCCATTCGTTGGTAAAAAAGTCAACATTTTTTTTACGGTGTTACAAATTTCATTATATTACCTTTTCTTTCATTATTATCTTTCCTTTTCCCTTCTTATGCTTTTCACTCTTTTTTATGTTCTTTCTTCATTGTTAGGTGAGAGTGCCCTCAAGACGAGACAAGCCTGGTGCTGTGTCATCACCAGATGGAGCAATGAATATCAATCTGATGGTAAGAAAGTGAAGTGTATCGCCCATATCTGCCGATCGTCAAAAACTGCAGCAACAAAACGAATGCTATTCGCTATTCCCATCCGGCAATATTACAAAGAACCATGGCTAAAAAATGCCAGCCTCCTCCAAGTTACTGTGGAGCATGCAAAAAAAGAGCGACACAGGAAGAGGCGAGTTGGTTGCCCAACTCAACTTGACGGGGGGCTCTGCCTCTCAAGTACCATGGGTTCCAGAGGCTCTAGAGGGGATTGGGGCGAGACCCCCGGCGGGGAGGCGAAAGGCGGAGAGAGCCTCTGGTCTCACGAGGCACTAATCTCACTTTCGCGAATCAATAAGGTATAAAGTTCTCGCCAAACCGGTTTTTCTATTTTGTTGACATGAAGTTTCACTTGGAGCGATCGACCGGAAAACAACTTTAACAAGAATTTGTCGCCTACAAAATCTTCCGTGCAAAAAACTACTAAATAAGCAAATTTTCGGTATAGATCTCTTGATAAAGATAATTTATGTAGACTCTATAATATAAACTTTAAATAATACCGAACAATTCCGAGTAACATACGATCGCTTCCCAATACTAATATCACAAGATTGAAATAGGAGCTAGATATTTACTAAAGGTCAATCTATACCAAGCAAACCGTTGAAACTATAAATAAAACATAGATAAACAATGTAAAAGCGAATGCAAACGCAAAGGAGATTCTGTCGCTCGTAGTCCAGCATGATAAACTGTCATCCATTTGCTGCTCCAAATGCAAGCGAACGTTTGAAAGTTAAGACTGGAGAAACTCAGTTGAATTGCGTGAATTCAAAAAGATTTGCCACGGTATAAACTCCACGAACAGCTTGAAATAAATACCAATGATTTCCTGCTTCTTGTGGGTAATACTGCTGAAACATCTTTCCCTTTTAATAATGCACAAAAGCACATATTCTTTTTCCATAGCTCTTCTCTTCTTGAACAAACATTCGCCGTATCAGTTATGAACATCATGTCACAGGAAAACAAAACCAGTTTTAATTAGGTGACAATAATTACTCATACCGACAAATCAGAGCGCTGTTTCTTTCGGATGTTATTGAGAACCAATCAAACGACAAGTACAGATTCTGTACTCGCGAAAGTGAGATTAGTGCCTCGTGAGACCAGAGGCTCTCTCAGCCTTTCGCCTCCCCGCCGGGGGTCTCGCCCCAATTTCCTCTAGAGCCTCTGGAACCCAGGGTACCTCTCAAGAGGAAATTAACTGAATATTGAAAAGTGTTTCTATCAATGAATAAACTTACTTCTCTAAGCCAAGCAATAGGCCATTTGGACAATGTAGTCATTTTACCACCAGTACCAGAATGCTTTACAAATTTTCTTTTTATTTAGATTTTTATTATGCTAGAACAATTGATACTAATTATTTAATAAAAGAAAGTATGCAAAGCATTCAGGTACTTGTACTATAATGGAAATGGTTTATTATTATGTCTTGTTGTTTCTAGTCTCCAATACCAAGCCCTAAAGTGATTCCAACACTAAATGAACCAGACATGTTTAAGTGAGTGCTGCCTTATTTCAACGCCTTTATCATCGTCATCATTACCATTCCACCATCATGATTTGCATCATTGTCATCATTACCATCATCCATCAGCATTACTTTCTTCATCATTATGATTATTTTTAGGATCATTATAATCATTTCTACAATCACCAATATTGTCATCACCACCACTAGTTTTATCATTATTGTCATCATGGTTTAATGGTCCATATCATCATCATCATCATCATCATTATTGACATGTACTTCCCTATCATCATTTTCATCATCATCATTTCCATCATTATTGTCATCATCAGCACCATCATTGTCATCATTTTCATCATCATTGTCATCATCATCATCGTCATCATTTTCATCATCATTTTCATTTTCATTGTCATCATCATCATTGTCATCATCGTCATTTTCATTCATTTCATCAACATCATCAACATTATCATCATCATTAAGGCTATGAACATTGGTATGATATTCTGTAACAGTGTCATCATTTATCTTTCTCTATTATCACTAACTAGATGTCTTCAACCAGTTCTTGCTCATGTTCATCTCTTATGGGAACTTGTCTTGGTTAATGAGGTAGGTTTACATATCTTTATGAGAGTGATGCTTGTACTGTATCTTCATATAGAAATAACATATAGTATTTATGTAAATAATGCTTGTGTTAGTACACTATTTATATTTTCATCGGATCAAGATTGATGCCTTTAACAGTTTATGATAATAATAATCATAATAACTTTTTTAATGTCTCAATCTTCTACCTGGACACAGTGCGCCCTACTTATTGGGGAGACTCATTCATGCACTACCTCTACGTTTTAATATTTTGCACACAACTCAGCTCACATGTTCATTTTTGCTGAGGGAGGAAAACTGGTTAACCCTAGCTATCGCCGCTAGGCCACCCATGCCACCCCTATTATTGCTGCATTAAAATAAAAGGTTTTTCATGTTTTGTTTTTAGCCAATTGTTGTCATGGCTCCAACACCTAACATGTGCTCTAGGACAGTCCAGGCCCTGACCAAGTAAGTAGACAAGTGCTAATTTATGAGGGCCACTTTGTCATCAGTTCTTTTTGTGTACTAGCTGTCATGTGATTCCCTCTATAAATAAGGTTGATTGTATTGTATTGTATTGTTAACTTATGCAGTATAACAACAGGGTGTATTTACAATCTAGTTGTTTTGCTTGATTCTATTGTATTTTAGAGATATAATTATCCAGTTTCATGTTCTATGTTGTTCAGGCTTAGCCCCTGCCGATTTTGGGTAAATTTGTCAATCTATTGTTCATTGAAGTTTGCAAGCATTCTTGCCTTACCACTGGCTGCAGGCTGAGGCTTAGCCTGGGTAACTGACAACTTGAAATTGGAGTGTTATCACCCAGAATGATGCTAGCAATCTAGAGCTCAACCACAGACATTTCTGATTTTTCTTTAATCATTGATATTGAATGAGCTTCATTTTATGCCTTCCCCTAATTCCTAGTATTTCTTCTAGTCCATAACACAAAACACAATTTGCGGTGGTTGGCCTAAGCCCACAATTCACTTTTATTATACTTTCAAGTAAATGAATACATCATGTGTAAAAACAAAATTTTAAGTGTCAACTAAGCGAACTTTAAGTGTCAACTAAGCGAACTTAGACCACAATAACCTAACTGACACTCACTCAACCTTATAACACACATTGCTAATTTACATAATCATTTACATAACTCATACCCAGTCCTCTCATGCATTTAGGAAATCATTTCTCTTTACATTACCACTCTCTTCTATCGTTGTCCATTACAAGAGAAATACATTACCTACTTGCTTGCTTCAGTGCCATGATAACACAGATGTATTTTTTTTCTTTGAGAAGTTTCTTATTTTATTTTCAACTTTTTATTCACTTGTTTTTAAATATTTTACATATGTTGTCTCTTACAGAGAGTTTAAATGTTTATACACCGAATCGAAATATGGCGGCCAATTTGAATAACAATTCGTCTTGACTGCCCAGCCTCGCATACATGTGAAAACTCTATTGTTTTCCAATGTGAACATGAGGCTAGACAGTCAAGAACAATAAGAGTACGCCATATTTCGATTCGGTCTATAAGTTTATATATGTATAAATTTATATACCCCAACCCCCTTCTTTAAGGAGTGTCAATAGTCTCATGTTTTGTTGTTGTGTCTTTCAGTTTGATATCACCACTCCACTACTGCTCTGACTACAGACCTTTCTTCACTATACATGATAGTGAGTTTAAGGAATATACAACTAGAACCCAGGCTCCTCCTAATGTCATCCTTGGTGTAACCAACCCATTCTTTGCTAAAACACTACAACACTGGCCACATGTTGTAAGAATAGGGGAGATGTCTAACTTAGGTGAGTGATGGAATGTTTTAGATGTGATGGTATGGGTTATATATTAGGGTGACTGTGTTAATGATGGTAATGATGATGATGATAATCATGATAATCATGATGATGATGGTGATAATGGTGATGATAATAATAATGTTGATAATAATCATGGTGATTATAATGATGATGATGATTATAATGATGATGATGATAATAAAAGATGATGAGGTTGATGACTGCTGTCTCAAGTAACTTTGGTGCATTTATAAGACATGTAAGTAACAAAAAAACTGTTTTTCAGTAATATCAAACAGAAAGTCCCCATCAATTGGTCAATCCAACAAACGGACCATGTCTTCAAAACCAGGTAACCATTGACCATGCATGCGCAGTGAAGGGAAAACTGCAGACTTGTTTACTAATATTGTTGTATTGTTGTTGTGTAGGTGTGTACACAAAATACAAGCCAATGCTGACAAGAGACAAGACAATTCTTAGGAAATTGAGCAAGGTAATATATTTATTATTATAATTACACTGCAAATATTTTTGAATACATCTGTTGTACATGAATAATGGAGTTCTTAGGAAAATTGGTGTTTTTCAAACTTTTACTTTTTTAATGTTTTTTTTTTTAAATTATATTGCAGGGCAATCATCCCAAACGTCCACCTGAAGTGCAGGTTTGTAGCCATTTGTTTATTTGCTCTTTAATTCATTTGTTTGCTCTTTCGTTTATTCATTCATTCACCCATCCAATATTTCACTTATACATTCTTTCATTCATTCGTTCATTCATTCACTCATTCATTCATTCATTCATTCATTCAGTTAGTTAGTCTCATTAATCAAATTTTCTATTTTCCAGAATGCAATTCTACGACGTCACATGGTTGAATTGACACACAGTTTCATGATCCCATTGGTAAGGGATATTAAGCACAGTTCCATTTTGAGATTAGTAGTCATGACAATCTTTCTTGAATCAACCAAACATATGCCTTAGAGATAAGCTGAGTTAGAAATATAGATCAATGAATAATGAGTAATGTAAGATTGTTCTCTCTTTGTAGGAAAGATATGTTGCAAGTTTGATGCCACTGCAAAAAAGTATTTCCCCATGGAAGGTAATAAACCACTCTCTTCTTTAATACACTACATCTACTAGACTACATCATACCACACCATGTTATACTTACTTAAATAATGAAATCATAATTGTTATTATTGTGTAACAATTAAATCATGTGTCTACACTTCACATGAAATGTACCAAACTGAACAATACTTACACCAATTTACTTTACACTCAATTTACAACACCAGATAACTATGTCAATTGCTGTAACTATTTTTTTCTTCTGATAATCCATTTTCTTAAATAATTATGTATTGTTAACATTCCAGCGTCCTCCACGACTAAAGTCTTTTGATGTAGAGGAGTTTCTGACAACGCTGGATCAATCTGGTCCACAACTGACATCTAAACATAAAGGCAACTGGATTCTACTTTATAGGTAAAAACACCCATATAATAACCCAGAATCCAACCAACTTTAATTATACATATTAATGTACTGTATGTATATGATGTACGTTATTTTATTTTATATTATTGTATTGAATGAACGAATTTTATATTATAAAATATTGATACATTTATTGATACACTTTTGAAATCAAACTTATTTGCAGGAGATTTTTCAAGAGTCCTAACTTTGAAGGATGGTTACTAAACAGACAACAGGAAATTGTCCAGAAACTAAAAGTTCTTCATCTGGAAGCATTGGGTGCAGCGGTAAGAAAACCATTGAATCCCTTTCAACCATCCTTTGTCCTTATTTCTTCTATTTCATAATGTTTTCCTTGTAATTAATTTTCAACCAATGTGCACTAAAAATAAATAAATAAATAATAATTTCATATTTATATAGCGCAAATATCTATGTACATATTATTCAAATGCGCTTGAGACCTGACTGCTATGCCGGGAGACAATTCCCTGCTCTTTTCGAAGAGCACAGTAGGATCTTTTACATCCACCTTATATAGGAAGTTAGAGTGAAGGCAGACGGGACCTCCAGCATTATATCTGAGAAGACTAGTCACCTATAGCATGTAGCTTCCTTCATTATTCCTTTCTTACATTTTTTTAATTTTCTAGGCGGTATCTTCATGGATAAGAGATAAAAGTGAAGTAGAAAGAGTTGATCTCTACCTACAAATTAAAGAAAAACTAGTAAGTTAAACTAATTGTATTAATTATTAAATAGAGAGTTCATTTAGTCAAATTGACAGTTGAATAATTCACAATCTTGCTTACTGCAATTAGGTTTTTGACTCATTGTTTCTCTGACTAAAAGAGAGACATTTTGGTTCACACTTGAGCCTTCTAAAAACAGGAAATCACGTGAAAAATGTTTGTTTTTTTTTCACTGGGAAAACAACAAGATTGAATGCCTTTGTCTGACATATTTCTATTTCTTATTTTGTAAATGTTTGTTGATTGTGATAAGAGCACCCCGTGATTTGCTTGACTGTTTCTTTGGGTGGTTTTTACTGCATGGTTGTGGTGACGTCAACTAAATATCTAACTAAATTTACTTTATTTTCCAAATAAAATTAATAATTAAAATATTAACTATGATATTTATTTAGGCTAAACTCCATTCATGTTATCCGCCATTAAATGAAGAAACAAAGACCCAACTACAACGACACTTGGAGTCCATCCTAGAAGCACTGCCAACAGACTTACAGCTGGTTTTGAAAAACAGCTGATGAAACTGATATACAAGTTAGAATAGATTATGCTATGACAGAGAGAATGTCTTAGATGCACAGGAAGTGATTGAAAAAGTAGAAAATACCTGCCACTTTAATAAGTACCAAAGGATATCCATTGCTGTTTTACACCTCATTTCTTGGAGTACAAGGGAAGAAGCTGCTCTGACAGCAACATGGGCCAAACTATGGAGAATGGATGCCGACTTATCGATTGGGAATACATGGAGAAATGAAATGTACACCACAAAAAATGGCTGTTTTAGCTGTATAGTACCTTAGTTGACACTTGGAGGAGACACCTGACGTCTAAGTGCTCACAATTAAGTCTTGTTCCAATTCTTTTTTGCATTATTAAGTTTCATTATTTTCTCAATTGCATTTATGTAGATATTATTTTTTTCAATTTCAATATTTTTATATTTCATGTTCTATTTACGACACAAGCCATTGGTGCAGGCCACCTTTGTCTTGAAATTTTCATTCAGTTGATTATCAAATCGTGCTTATAGGTGGGTAGGGTTAGGTAGATTTGGGTTTAAGAATGAATAGAGGGTAGGGTTGGGTAGAATGAATAGGTGTGATAGTATTGAAAGGGTCCTTACAGGGGGTAGATTTGTGTTTTAGAATGAATAGGTGTGATAGTATTGTAAAGGGTTCTTACAGGGGGTAGGGTTGGGAAGAATAGATAGGTCTGATAGTATCAAAACATTGCTTATAGGGGGTAGGGTTGGGTAGATTTGGGTTTTAGAAGTATCAAAAGGGTTCTTACAGGGGGTAAGGTTGGGTAGAATAGATAGGTGTGACAGTAGCATGCATAGCGGCTCTCAAAATGGTTCTTACAGGGGTAGGGGTAGGTAGAATAGGTGGGTTAGATATTAGTTTAAAGGGGGTTTTCATGAAAGAATGGGGTGGGGAAGATGTGTTGATAAGGATTAGGGTTAGTATTTTGTTGATGGCATTGTTTTTTGAGTAGGTTTCTGGGGTATAGGGACAAGATGGTGCATGACACATTAATTAGCGGAGACTCGGGTTTATGACAGTGAAAGCATTGGATTTTCAGTAGAAAGTTGTTTCATTCTCCAAATACCTGTCACAAATTCTAACTATTATTAACAATTTTTGAATCACAAACAGAAGACGAGAGAGGGATCTTGAATAAATTTTTTTTTTGAAACATGCAATGACTGGTCATACAAACTAACTGACCTTGTGATTGCATGTAAGTCAATTGAACAATCAATTATCTAGATATAATATAATATTAATTGACTTTATCTTTATTTGAGAATTTTATTTTTATAATAATGAATTGTATCAAATGTAAATAGAGAAACATCACTGGAAACTAAATAGACATTTAGACAGTTTTTGGTAAAGTTATGTTAGGGAAATACAATAAAAATGAAGATTAATTGCAACTGTTTCATGTCATTTATTAATATATTTGTTTCATATCCATCATTATTGTAAATCAGGTCTTCCTGGGGAATTGAACTTCTTTCTCTGTAAGTTATATCGTACTTTCCTTGGACCAGCCCCCTTAATATCGTACGAGAACTCAGAGGAAACATAAGGACATCCTTGATGACCATCCTAGAAGCGAAAAACAAAATTACATAATTTATTGTGTGGCAAAATTTGAATTTTTATAGTGTTCCTGAAACTGTTTTGTATCAGGTCTAGTTTTTTTAGTTGATTCATTTTGTGTGGGATGTTGTTCAATAGTTTTATGGTTATTTTTGTTGTTATCTTTTGTCGATGTTCCAACTGTTTTGATTTTTCTTAAAGTGAATAACTATTATAAAGATGTGCATGTGTTATTACCTTTAACAAAAGCGGTGCCGGTATTTCCAGGTTCCCCTTGAGTAGCGTATTCACTCGTTGAAGCTGGTTGAGAGGGACTGGAGTAAGAATGTAGAACAGTCTGTTGATTCGATCGATATTACGCACAATACCTGAAAACAAGCAGAAGAAATATTGTATTCTTTTTGCTTCTTTACACTCAAGACTACACACATCCAGACAATCAACCAAAGCAGTCAGAACTCATCAACATCTCTAATTTAACTGGGCTCAAACCAAACGTCAGACAGGCGACACCTAGCACACCCGGATGGTCACAACTCATCATCCTAAAATATATATTAACTGAAAACCTTCATCATATAAGACAGTGGTGTAATAACCCTAACCCATAATGTTGTGGCGGTGTGATAACCCATACCTAATCCTACACACTCTGTGATGGGTGTCTCCTTGATGAACTTAGGCAGTCCTTCTGATACATTGTTATTTTCTACAAGAATCTGTAAGAAATAGACAGAAAGTGGGATTTATTCCCTGCCTTGCCATGGGCTATACTAAATACAAAAGAACATATCACATATCATTATCGCTATCATTATTGTTATCGCTATCATTATCGCTATCATTATCGTTATCATTATTGTTATCGCTATCATTATTGCTATCATTATCGTTATCATTATTGTTATCATTATTGTTATCGCTATCATTATCGTTATCGCTATCGTTAGATCGTTATCATTATCGCTATCATTATGGTTATTGCTATCATTATCGTTATCATTATCGCTATTGTTATTATTATCATTATATTATATGAAACTGAAGCTGTATAACAACAAAACAGTGTATGATATGCCTTGTTAATGCTGTGCTTGATAACAATCATACTGGGGGACTACCGGTACTGCCTTTAGTTGAATAATACTACTCACAGAGGGTGGTGAGATTGCAAGACCCACAATACTTGCGTTAAGAGAAACTAGAAGCTGACTTCTAGTTACCTATGAAAAGAATGGAACAGTAGATAAAAAGATAAATGAATGAGCATGCCAATGAATGAATACATGAATAGAAAAAAATAATGGATGAACAATGATTGAAGCAAAAAGTTGAAAAATTAAGAAATGGATAAGTGAATGTTGGTCGGTGAAACAGCAATTGAGCAAGTAATTTTATAAAAAGCACAACAGACTTGAGTTTGTACATGTTTCGGCGAATGCTCTCGCCATCTTCAGTGATCTCTATTATTAATTCAATGTTGTGCTATTTATACCGTTAAGTGAACAAAAATTATTCCTATGGGAAAACTAAGTGAATAAATATAAGAAAATAGCAATGTTTTGGGAACCATGCCCTGCTAGTTACCATGGTATGATTGACATGTACAACAACTTGACTCCACGGCACTCTGTATGGTGTACAATGCAGAAGAGACAAGTTCTTTACAGGAGATTGTTGTAGTAGTGGACTAAAGTAGGCTAATATGTTCATTGTCCTGAAGTCAGCTGGTCGTAGAGATGAACTGAAATCACAAGAAAGATTATATTTTAATAATTGTAATTGTGGCATGTATGACCTTGGTGCTGTCAGTTATGTGTTGGTGTTGTCTTTAAGAGTGGACAGTCCATAGCACAGTCAATCTTTGAATCAACTAACCAACCAATCAATCAGTCGGCCAACCAGCCACCCATCTATCCAGCAACAACAAACCATCTAAACGATCTTTGAATCAATCAATAGGTCAATCAGCCAGCCAGCCATCCATCTTATCAGCTAATCAATGTTTTAATCAGCCAGCCAACCAGCCAACCATCTATCCAGCAACAACAAACCATCTAAACAATCTTTGAATCAATCAATAAGTCAGTCAGTCAGTCAATCAGTCAGTCAGTCAGTCAGTCAGTCTGACTGACAAATCCACCATCACAGTGCACTATACCTTGTCTTTGTTTCATCTTCTGTACAAGCATCCATCTGGTATATAGTTGGATATGACGTTTTGCTGTCATTTCCAGTAATAAGATCAGCAACATCAACATCTTTTGGTTCACTATCTTGCCTTTGATATCAAAACACAAAACAGTTTAATATAGTATACTTGTATGTAATATGTTAGCACACTTTTTATTCATTATCATCATCCATCCATTTATTCATAATAATAATAACAACAACTTCATTAGACAGGGTGACACCATTACCATTCCTGATAATTTTCAGGCGGCCCATTCATTCATTCCACCAGCTGGGATTCATTTATTTTCCTATAATCCTTAAATATTATACATCCCTTTTACTCTGACGAAGGGCTAAAGCTCGAAACGTCAGTAAAGTAAAGTTAACATTTTTATGGTGATACAAATTTCATTATATATTTACCTATCGTTTCATATCAAACACCGACGCAGCCTATACTAGTTTACTTGCTAGTTTCCATTTAAATATTATATATTAATATATACTATGGATCCATATATATTACCTTTAGAAGTATTCATTTATCCCTTCACTTATTTATTCAGCTTTCAGTCATCTATTTATGCATTTATTTATTTGTCTATTCATCCGTCCATTCATTCTCCACACCTATCCATCCATTCATTTTCTATTTGTTCTTCATATTATTCATCCATTCTTTCATCCATTCATTCTCCACACCTATCCATCCATTCATTTTCTATTTGTTCTTCATATATATTATTCATCCATTCTTTCATCCATTCATTCTCCACACCTATCCATCCATTCATTTTCTATTTGTTCTTCATATTATTCATCCATTCTTTCATCCATTCATTCTCCACACCTATCTATCCATTCATTTTCTATTTGTTCTTCATATTATTCATCCATTCTTTCATCCATTCATTCTCCACACCTATCTATCCATTCATTTTCTATTTGTTCTTCATATTATCCATCCATTCTTTCATCCATTCATTGTCCACACCTATCCATCCAGCCATTATCTATTTGTTCTTCATATTATTCATCCATTCTTTCATCCATTTGACCATTGTCCACACCTATCTATCCATTCATTTTCTATTTGTTCTTCATATTATTCATCCATTCTTTCATCCATTCATTGTCCACACCTATCCATCCATTCATTTTCTATTTGTTCTTCATATTATTCATCCATTTTTCCATCCATTCATTCTCCACACCTATCCATCCATTCATTTTCTATTTGTTCTTCATATTATTCATCCACTCTTTCATCCATTCATTCTCCACACCTATCCATCCACCCATTTTCTATTTGTTCTTTGAACATATATATTATTCATCCATTCATTCTCCACACCTATCCATCCACCCATTATCTATTTGTTCTTCATATTATTCATCCATTCATTCATTCAATACCTTAACTTATCAACAAGATCCCCAATCTTTTGTTTTGGTTTGCAACTATCAGTATTCCCCACCCAACCAGGTGACAGGTCCAGGAATTCCCTGGTTATGGTTGTCAGGTTTTTGGTAGCTTGGCTGGAATTGATTTGGACAATGTGTGTTGGGCTGGCAATGCGAATGACATCCATCAACAAGGGTACACCAAAACCTAGTGGACAGAAATTTATATATTACTTTAATTTACAATATACAGCATACAACATTTCTAATTGGCAAATCGATTGTGGTTTAGCGTTGTCTGTACTCTTATAGACAATGATATTTGTCACGAAAGTGGTCAAAATGTTGTGGACTCACAATGTGCAGCAAGAAATTTTGACCACTGTCATGACAAAATTATATTGTTGTTGATAAGAGTACAGACAACTCTAAACCACATTCAATTTTTTTACCACAATAAAATCATAAAAATTGAGAAAGTTTGTCTCAGAACATGACATTCAGTATTGCGTGATATGTTGATGTGAGCACAGTTGTCTGGACTCTTATTTACAACGAAAATCAGCCAATCAGATTGCGAGATTATCGGTAGTTGTGGTAAAAATGTAGATGTAAGATTTTGTGAAGAGAAGTGAAGAGAAACAAACAACCCACAAGAAGTGCAGTGGATACCTTTAACCCATCCCTGTGTGTTGATGACCAGCGGTCTGTCACTCAACATATCCTGGTAATACTTGTACAGACTGCTGATTGACTTGATGTACAGGTCTGGGTTATCTTTAGGTGAGACATCGCCATAGAAATATGCTCTAAAACAAACACCACCAGAACAAAGAATTATTAGTTTTTAGAAAATATAATATACAATATTTGATTATTTCATGGCTTTTCTGCTATTTTAATTAATAAAAAGAAATAGTTACTTGATATTTCTAGAGATTTATCATTGCTTAAAAGAATACATAACCAAACTGATAAAATGTTGAGATTAGCTAGCTAGGTACCTTGTTGGCCACTGTAAATGAGTGAACGGAGGACCTAAAGACAAAACCATGGCATGAGATACATAGAGGATATTACATGGGTGCGTGGAGATGCCAATTTTATCTTCAATTTGTATCTCCAACCGACCATGTAATGTTCTGTTTATTATATAATTATCAATGAAAATAAAATAAAACTTTTTTTGACACAGGTAAAGCTGTGTAACCATAGTGATGATATCTTCACAGTCATGTGATCTTCACATGACTGTGAAGATACCAAATTTTTGAAACAGAGAAATATAGGTATTTCATTGACAATTATATAATAAACATTACTATTACCTTTTTGATTAAGTTCACCTTTCAGAAATAAAAATATCTTTCTATACTCACCAAGCAATGGTGTAGAGACAAGACTCAAGGAAAGTACTGTTGGTGGTGTTAGTTCTGTCTGTCCAACATCACACTCTAGGTAGCATACTTCACTGCAACTAAACAATAGTTACTTATTGTAAGATTGTTTCCTTTATAGACAGTGTCATAAAAGCTATAGTCCCATTAGCAGCCATTTTTAATGATCACTTACCACCCCAGAATGCGCAAAAGACTAAATTTCGTGGACCATGAAAATAGCACACTTTTGATATCTTTTTCGATGTGGGTGGGTATTTACGCTCTAACTTACTAAATTGTTTAGCATTTTGTTTTCTCCTAATACGACTGATAGAGAATGAATTATAAAAAGGGTTAATAGGATATTCACCTGTTTAGTAGGTTGTTTATCACAGTACGTGCAAATGTTGATTTTCCAACGCCTTTACCACCACATATAAGTATGGCTGGATTTTTATGACCTGTTGGTAAATCACTTTTATCATTATGAATAATAATAATATCATGATAGACTTTGACTATAAATAATTTACACCTAATTGCAAGAACGTTGTCTTGATTTTTTTGAGGTTCACTCACACTCACTACCAATACAATCCATATTTACAACACACAACTCTGCTCACATGTTGATTTTTATGGAGGGAGGAAAACCAGATAACCCGGAGAAAAACCCTCGTGGCATAAGAGAGAACAATACATCAAACAAACTCTATTCACTTGTCACCTGAGCCGGGAATCGAACCCAGGTTACAGTCTGTGGTGAAAGGCCAACGCTCTCACCATTAGGCCATGGTTTTACAAGCAATTAAGCACCTGGCTTTTTTTTCAACTTGGACCTCCTAGGGCTAAACTAGAACTAATTGTGAAAACAATAAACCAAATATAGATCTAAATACAATCATTGTCAGTAATTGTTTTTATTAATATATATGAGTCATAATGATGAGTCATAGAAATTGTTACCTTTGATATTATCAATTATATCATTCCATTCGTGGGGTTGTTTATAAGTTAAATATCTGTCATCTACATCAAACTGGAATGAAACAAGAACAAGGTCATTATGAGTGAAATATTTCTTTTATTAAAGGTGAGTACTATAAATTATAAATGGAAACTAGTAAAGGCTGCGTTGATGTTTGATATAAACGATAGGTAATATAATGAAATTTGTAACACAGCCGTAAAAAATAGAAACTAGCGAGTAAACTAGTAAAGGCTGCGTTGGTGTTTGATATAAACGATAGGTAATATAATGAAATTTGTAACACAGCCGTAAAAAATAGAAACTAGCGAGTAAACTAGTAAAGGCTGCTTCGGTGTTTGATATAAACGATAGGTAATATAATGAAATTTGTAACACAGCTGTAAAAAATAGAAACTAGCGAGTAAACTAGTAAAGGCTGCTTCGGTGTTTGATATAAACGATAGGTAATATAATAAAATATGTAACACCATAAAAAATGTTGACTTAACTTTACTGACGTGTCATATACTTTAGCCCTTCATCGGAGTAAAAGGACTATAAACTATGATTACTAAGTACTATTTTTATTAATTTAAATAATATTTTAATAAATTATTTTGATAATACTGTACTAGTGTAAATCCATATGAAGAAGTTGTTTCGTGAATTTGTTTCTCTGATGATTTTAGGTCTTCTTCTTTATATTGCTGAAAGTGTAAAGAGAAAGGTTGCAATACTATTAACTTGTGAGAAAGAACCCAAATCATGCTAGCACTATTTCATTAACACACTAATTACTCAATACTTGGCTCCTATTTTATTACAACAAAGCAATGATTAACATCAGAACATAAAATATCAGCTCAAAATAAGTAAGTTAATTTTCCTAAGGAGGGCCAGATGAGAAAATATTTGGCCTGAGGTTATGCTGTATGGAATGAGCGTAGCGAGGTCTGTACAAATGACCAAGAGCCAAATATTTTCCCATCTGGCACTACCTAACTCAGCCAATAAGCATTTTATCATATTTGCAAGCTTTTTGAGCAGGCCGGACAGCTTTTTACTGTTCATCATGTGACTTGTCTGCATGGTATTTATTAGGAGTGCACGAGCGGGGAAATACGTTCATATGATGATTGTGTTTATTTGCTATTCAATTCAAGTATCAGACCTTTGTTAAGATGTCATCATATTCTTTGTACTGGGTGATAAAATCAGTTTCAAGTGACTGCAGTCCATCCATCAACAAAACACTTGCTGCTTTGTGCGTTCTTGCCAAGGCAATCTTTTTCAGCTTTGCACTTTGAGAACTTAGGATTTCACTTAATCTTGAACTAGAGAGTGTATTGTTTGTTTCTTTGTTGCATTCTCTCATTGTCAACAGGCTGGAAGAACTTGGTGAAAATAGTTTGTATGTTTGTGAGTCTTGTTTGACTTCATATCCTAGGATATCCACAGATCCTTTAATTGCAAATAACTGTGCTTTTCCTTGGATAGCAACTGTCTGTTGATGAAGAAAATCAGCACTATCATCATGACCATTATCTCCATCATCATAATTATCATCAACATCATCAAAACCACCATCATTACTATAATCACAACCATCATTAGCACCATCATCATCACTATGACCATCAGTATCATCACTATCACCATCACCAGCATTAATCATCATCATTATCATCCAGCTTCATAATTATTATCATCAAGATCATCACCATCATCATCGTTGCTGTTATTATTACCATCAACACCACCAGCATAACTATCACAATCACAAATCTCTATCCTCATCAAAATCATCATCACCACCATCATCAAGCTTATTATCATTGTTACTGTTATTATCATCATCATCAACAGAGGGTCCTGAGTCAAAAATCCCATAATCCCATCAGTTTTGCTCTTTTATTTGTAAATCCCATTCCCAGTGCATCCAATCCCATTTTCCCAGTCAAAAATAAGGACCTCCAGGACCCTCTCAACAACATAATCATTCTATCAACACCATCAGTGTTATTTCATTCAGCTATATTTTTACCTGATTGTGGTCCATGAATAGAAGACATAACTTTTTATCAACAACAAGAACACTATCAATGGAAACCAGTCAGCAATAGTAATCATATCGATTGATGATGGCAATAATGTTATCAATGATGAAGATGACGTTCTTGTTCATGGCGATGATAATTATTCTAATGGTGACGTTAATGATAGTGACTATTATGTTTCTCATGATGATGATGACGTCGATGATGAGGATATTGATAATTATAGTTACCTATTATGATAATGATAATTTTAATGTCATGATTCTAATGATCGATGATAGTGATTATTATGTTTCTGGTGATGATGATGAGGATATTGATGATGATAATAATAGTTGCGTATTATGATAATGATAATTTTAATGATAATTTATATTCTAATGATGATGAATGTGATGATGATGATGATACCTATGATGATGATGATTACTGATCCCAAACCCTCCTATAAATGAATAATAACACCACTATTACCTCTTACTATGTAACCCATTGCTCCGTTCTTGTTCTTGTGTTTTCACAGTCTTCGTTTTCTCAGTGGTTTTTCTCTGTTTTGCACCATGTGCGTCGATGATCATAACATCTTTTCCAGAATTTCCTAACTTACGCTTACGAACTAACTTAGATTCCCCTTCCATCACGATTGGTAATGCTCTACGCGTTTGACTTACAAAGGTTTTAACAAAGTGTAGCATAATACACACTGAAAAAACAAAATTGAACGCGAAAACAGAATCGACTCAATTCGGTCCGCCATCTTGTTTGTGTACTAGTACCAGTTCCTCTCCACGACAGGGAACCCACGTATCATCATGATATCATAACATGAAAATATATTTTTGAAACTGAAGTCTTTCTTTATCATATATATTTTTGATGTTTAATATATTTTTTAATATTTTTGGTATATTCTATATACATTCTTGAATGAGCACAGGTAGACTGAGTTTTGTACAATTTATTTTAGTATAATTAATTATATTACATCATATTGTACTTTATACATATTCAACTAGCAATTTGATTCAATTCTAACTAATTAATAGTTTTATATTAGAGATCTAAGGAGGGTGGTATGGGGATTTCATCCAACCTGACTAGAGTGGGGGTGGGGTTTCACCCAAACATTCACGGGTAGTCTGATTTTTTATCTGATCCTGTCAAAATCTTCCAACTACAATTCCCGCTGTGCGACTGACATTTCTTTTGTCGCACCACACCACCAAACATATAAGGGGGTGTAAAACACA
The DNA here is from genome assembly GCA_949775045.1 of Metridium senile. Classification (NCBI taxonomy): domain Eukaryota; kingdom Metazoa; phylum Cnidaria; class Anthozoa; order Actiniaria; family Metridiidae; genus Metridium; species Metridium senile. The sequence continues at coordinate 17,081,770 of OX459102.1, read as the reverse complement.
AACAAACAACCTTTCTAGGGAGGGGTGGGGCTTTGTTCATCCTCTCTATGTTATAATGGGTAGCTATATTATTTCCTACAATATTTTACTGTACATGTATGTATGTATTTTGTTATCAAAAGAGAGCTATATGACAGTTCTATTTGTTATTTCGCCGTTTGTATGCTCGCTTGACATGCTTCTTTTGAGCAACACTTTGTGCTATTCTTCGTTTAAGAGAGGCATGTTGTTCGACTAGTGGAGCAAGTTGGCCTTGTTCTGCTAACATGGTAAGGAATGTACATACGAAGGGGTCATAGTTGTGTGTCCGACGGCAATGGTCCACCTGAAAGAAGCAACAGGAAAACTATCATCAATAATAACTACTTACTTACTTACTTACTGCCCTTTATGTATGCTGGCATGTAGAGCAGCAATATCTGTCTGTCCTTGGGAAATTTCTGGACTGAACTCTAGAAGGTTGAGCAGAGTGCTAACAACCCTGTCTTGTAAAATAACATTGTCATAGCACTATTTTTACTAGCATCAATATATTGCTACATGTAATATTATGTACTGCTAACAACACTTCATTATTGTTACTATTATTATAACTAACATTACCATCATAATCATATAAATATCACCATCATCGATATCATCACCATCTTAATCACCATCATTATTATCATCAATCACAATGATTGAAGCAAAAAGTTGAAAAATTAAGAAATGGATAAGTGAATGTTGGTCGGTGAAACAGCAATTGAGCAAGTAATTTTATAAAAAGCACAACAGACTTGAGTTTGTACATGTTTCGGCGAATGCTCTCGCCATCTTCAGTGATCTCTATTATTAATTCAATGTTGTGCTATTTATACCGTTAAGTGAACAAAAATTATTCCTATGGGAAAACTAAGTGAATAAATATAAGAAAATAGCAATGTTTTGGGAACCATGCCCTGCTAGTTACCATGGTATGATTGACATGTACAACAACTTGACTCCACGGCACTCTGTATGGTGTACAATGCAGAAGAGACAAGTTCTTTACAGGAGATTGTTGTAGTAGTGGACTAAAGTAGGCTAATATGTTCATTGTCCTGAAGTCAGCTGGTCGTAGAGATGAACTGAAATCACAAGAAAGATTATATTTTAATAATTGTAATTGTGGCATGTATGACCTTGGTGCTGTCAGTTATGTGTTGGTGTTGTCTTTAAGAGTGGACAGTCCATAGCACAGTCAATCTTTGAATCAACTAACCAACCAATCAATCAGTCGGCCAACCAGCCACCCATCTATCCAGCAACAACAAACCATCTAAACGATCTTTGAATCAATCAATAGGTCAATCAGCCAGCCAGCCATCCATCTTATCAGCTAATCAATGTTTTAATCAGCCAGCCAACCAGCCAACCATCTATCCAGCAACAACAAACCATCTAAACAATCTTTGAATCAATCAATAAGTCAGTCAGTCAGTCAATCAGTCAGTCAGTCAGTCAGTCAGTCTGACTGACAAATCCACCATCACAGTGCACTATACCTTGTCTTTGTTTCATCTTCTGTACAAGCATCCATCTGGTATATAGTTGGATATGACGTTTTGCTGTCATTTCCAGTAATAAGATCAGCAACATCAACATCTTTTGGTTCACTATCTTGCCTTTGATATCAAAACACAAAACAGTTTAATATAGTATACTTGTATGTAATATGTTAGCACACTTTTTATTCATTATCATCATCCATCCATTTATTCATAATAATAATAACAACAACTTCATTAGACAGGGTGACACCATTACCATTCCTGATAATTTTCAGGCGGCCCATTCATTCATTCCACCAGCTGGGATTCATTTATTTTCCTATAATCCTTAAATATTATACATCCCTTTTACTCTGACGAAGGGCTAAAGCTCGAAACGTCAGTAAAGTAAAGTTAACATTTTTATGGTGATACAAATTTCATTATATATTTACCTATCGTTTCATATCAAACACCGACGCAGCCTATACTAGTTTACTTGCTAGTTTCCATTTAAATATTATATATTAATATATACTATGGATCCATATATATTACCTTTAGAAGTATTCATTTATCCCTTCACTTATTTATTCAGCTTTCAGTCATCTATTTATGCATTTATTTATTTGTCTATTCATCCGTCCATTCATTCTCCACACCTATCCATCCATTCATTTTCTATTTGTTCTTCATATTATTCATCCATTCTTTCATCCATTCATTCTCCACACCTATCCATCCATTCATTTTCTATTTGTTCTTCATATATATTATTCATCCATTCTTTCATCCATTCATTCTCCACACCTATCCATCCATTCATTTTCTATTTGTTCTTCATATTATTCATCCATTCTTTCATCCATTCATTCTCCACACCTATCTATCCATTCATTTTCTATTTGTTCTTCATATTATTCATCCATTCTTTCATCCATTCATTCTCCACACCTATCTATCCATTCATTTTCTATTTGTTCTTCATATTATCCATCCATTCTTTCATCCATTCATTGTCCACACCTATCCATCCAGCCATTATCTATTTGTTCTTCATATTATTCATCCATTCTTTCATCCATTTGACCATTGTCCACACCTATCTATCCATTCATTTTCTATTTGTTCTTCATATTATTCATCCATTCTTTCATCCATTCATTGTCCACACCTATCCATCCATTCATTTTCTATTTGTTCTTCATATTATTCATCCATTTTTCCATCCATTCATTCTCCACACCTATCCATCCATTCATTTTCTATTTGTTCTTCATATTATTCATCCACTCTTTCATCCATTCATTCTCCACACCTATCCATCCACCCATTTTCTATTTGTTCTTTGAACATATATATTATTCATCCATTCATTCTCCACACCTATCCATCCACCCATTATCTATTTGTTCTTCATATTATTCATCCATTCATTCATTCAATACCTTAACTTATCAACAAGATCCCCAATCTTTTGTTTTGGTTTGCAACTATCAGTATTCCCCACCCAACCAGGTGACAGGTCCAGGAATTCCCTGGTTATGGTTGTCAGGTTTTTGGTAGCTTGGCTGGAATTGATTTGGACAATGTGTGTTGGGCTGGCAATGCGAATGACATCCATCAACAAGGGTACACCAAAACCTAGTGGACAGAAATTTATATATTACTTTAATTTACAATATACAGCATACAACATTTCTAATTGGCAAATCGATTGTGGTTTAGCGTTGTCTGTACTCTTATAGACAATGATATTTGTCACGAAAGTGGTCAAAATGTTGTGGACTCACAATGTGCAGCAAGAAATTTTGACCACTGTCATGACAAAATTATATTGTTGTTGATAAGAGTACAGACAACTCTAAACCACATTCAATTTTTTTACCACAATAAAATCATAAAAATTGAGAAAGTTTGTCTCAGAACATGACATTCAGTATTGCGTGATATGTTGATGTGAGCACAGTTGTCTGGACTCTTATTTACAACGAAAATCAGCCAATCAGATTGCGAGATTATCGGTAGTTGTGGTAAAAATGTAGATGTAAGATTTTGTGAAGAGAAGTGAAGAGAAACAAACAACCCACAAGAAGTGCAGTGGATACCTTTAACCCATCCCTGTGTGTTGATGACCAGCGGTCTGTCACTCAACATATCCTGGTAATACTTGTACAGACTGCTGATTGACTTGATGTACAGGTCTGGGTTATCTTTAGGTGAGACATCGCCATAGAAATATGCTCTAAAACAAACACCACCAGAACAAAGAATTATTAGTTTTTAGAAAATATAATATACAATATTTGATTATTTCATGGCTTTTCTGCTATTTTAATTAATAAAAAGAAATAGTTACTTGATATTTCTAGAGATTTATCATTGCTTAAAAGAATACATAACCAAACTGATAAAATGTTGAGATTAGCTAGCTAGGTACCTTGTTGGCCACTGTAAATGAGTGAACGGAGGACCTAAAGACAAAACCATGGCATGAGATACATAGAGGATATTACATGGGTGCGTGGAGATGCCAATTTTATCTTCAATTTGTATCTCCAACCGACCATGTAATGTTCTGTTTATTATATAATTATCAATGAAAATAAAATAAAACTTTTTTTGACACAGGTAAAGCTGTGTAACCATAGTGATGATATCTTCACAGTCATGTGATCTTCACATGACTGTGAAGATACCAAATTTTTGAAACAGAGAAATATAGGTATTTCATTGACAATTATATAATAAACATTACTATTACCTTTTTGATTAAGTTCACCTTTCAGAAATAAAAATATCTTTCTATACTCACCAAGCAATGGTGTAGAGACAAGACTCAAGGAAAGTACTGTTGGTGGTGTTAGTTCTGTCTGTCCAACATCACACTCTAGGTAGCATACTTCACTGCAACTAAACAATAGTTACTTATTGTAAGATTGTTTCCTTTATAGACAGTGTCATAAAAGCTATAGTCCCATTAGCAGCCATTTTTAATGATCACTTACCACCCCAGAATGCGCAAAAGACTAAATTTCGTGGACCATGAAAATAGCACACTTTTGATATCTTTTTCGATGTGGGTGGGTATTTACGCTCTAACTTACTAAATTGTTTAGCATTTTGTTTTCTCCTAATACGACTGATAGAGAATGAATTATAAAAAGGGTTAATAGGATATTCACCTGTTTAGTAGGTTGTTTATCACAGTACGTGCAAATGTTGATTTTCCAACGCCTTTACCACCACATATAAGTATGGCTGGATTTTTATGACCTGTTGGTAAATCACTTTTATCATTATGAATAATAATAATATCATGATAGACTTTGACTATAAATAATTTACACCTAATTGCAAGAACGTTGTCTTGATTTTTTTGAGGTTCACTCACACTCACTACCAATACAATCCATATTTACAACACACAACTCTGCTCACATGTTGATTTTTATGGAGGGAGGAAAACCAGATAACCCGGAGAAAAACCCTCGTGGCATAAGAGAGAACAATACATCAAACAAACTCTATTCACTTGTCACCTGAGCCGGGAATCGAACCCAGGTTACAGTCTGTGGTGAAAGGCCAACGCTCTCACCATTAGGCCACGGTTTTACAAGCAATTAAGCACCTGGCTTTTTTTTCAACTTGGACCTCCTAGGGCTAAACTAGAACTAATTGTGAAAACAATAAACCAAATATAGATCTAAATACAATCATTGTCAGTAATTGTTTTTATTAATATATATGAGTCATAATGATGAGTCATAGAAATTGTTACCTTTGATATTATCAATTATATCATTCCATTCGTGGGGTTGTTTATAAGTTAAATATCTGTCATCTACATCAAACTGGAATGAAACAAGAACAAGGTCATTATGAGTGAAATATTTCTTTTATTAAAGGTGAGTACTATAAATTATAAATGGAAACTAGTAAAGGCTGCGTTGATGTTTGATATAAACGATAGGTAATATAATGAAATTTGTAACACAGCCGTAAAAAATAGAAACTAGCGAGTAAACTAGTAAAGGCTGCGTTGGTGTTTGATATAAACGATAGGTAATATAATGAAATTTGTAACACAGCCGTAAAAAATAGAAACTAGCGAGTAAACTAGTAAAGGCTGCTTCGGTGTTTGATATAAACGATAGGTAATATAATGAAATTTGTAACACAGCTGTAAAAAATAGAAACTAGCGAGTAAACTAGTAAAGGCTGCTTCGGTGTTTGATATAAACGATAGGTAATATAATAAAATATGTAACACCATAAAAAATGTTGACTTAACTTTACTGACGTGTCATATACTTTAGCCCTTCATCGGAGTAAAAGGACTATAAACTATGATTACTAAGTACTATTTTTATTAATTTAAATAATATTTTAATAAATTATTTTGATAATACTGTACTAGTGTAAATCCATATGAAGAAGTTGTTTCGTGAATTTGTTTCTCTGATGATTTTAGGTCTTCTTCTTTATATTGCTGAAAGTGTAAAGAGAAAGGTTGCAATACTATTAACTTGTGAGAAAGAACCCAAATCATGCTAGCACTATTTCATTAACACACTAATTACTCAATACTTGGCTCCTATTTTATTACAACAAAGCAATGATTAACATCAGAACATAAAATATCAGCTCAAAATAAGTAAGTTAATTTTCCTAAGGAGGGCCAGATGAGAAAATATTTGGCCTGAGGTTATGCTGTATGGAATGAGCGTAGCGAGGTCTGTACAAATGACCAAGAGCCAAATATTTTCCCATCTGGCACTACCTAACTCAGCCAATAAGCATTTTATCATATTTGCAAGCTTTTTGAGCAGGCCGGACAGCTTTTTACTGTTCATCATGTGACTTGTCTGCATGGTATTTATTAGGAGTGCACGAGCGGGGAAATACGTTCATATGATGATTGTGTTTATTTGCTATTCAATTCAAGTATCAGACCTTTGTTAAGATGTCATCATATTCTTTGTACTGGGTGATAAAATCAGTTTCAAGTGACTGCAGTCCATCCATCAACAAAACACTTGCTGCTTTGTGCGTTCTTGCCAAGGCAATCTTTTTCAGCTTTGCACTTTGAGAACTTAGGATTTCACTTAATCTTGAACTAGAGAGTGTATTGTTTGTTTCTTTGTTGCATTCTCTCATTGTCAACAGGCTGGAAGAACTTGGTGAAAATAGTTTGTATGTTTGTGAGTCTTGTTTGACTTCATATCCTAGGATATCCACAGATCCTTTAATTGCAAATAACTGTGCTTTTCCTTGGATAGCAACTGTCTGTTGATGAAGAAAATCAGCACTATCATCATGACCATTATCTCCATCATCATAATTATCATCAACATCATCAAAACCACCATCATTACTATAATCACAACCATCATTAGCACCATCATCATCACTATGACCATCAGTATCATCACTATCACCATCACCAGCATTAATCATCATCATTATCATCCAGCTTCATAATTATTATCATCAAGATCATCACCATCATCATCGTTGCTGTTATTATTACCATCAACACCACCAGCATAACTATCACAATCACAAATCTCTATCCTCATCAAAATCATCATCACCACCATCATCAAGCTTATTATCATTGTTACTGTTATTATCATCATCATCAACAGAGGGTCCTGAGTCAAAAATCCCATAATCCCATCAGTTTTGCTCTTTTATTTGTAAATCCCATTCCCAGTGCATCCAATCCCATTTTCCCAGTCAAAAATAAGGACCTCCAGGACCCTCTCAACAACATAATCATTCTATCAACACCATCAGTGTTATTTCATTCAGCTATATTTTTACCTGATTGTGGTCCATGAATAGAAGACATAACTTTTTATCAACAACAAGAACACTATCAATGGAAACCAGTCAGCAATAGTAATCATATCGATTGATGATGGCAATAATGTTATCAATGATGAAGATGACGTTCTTGTTCATGGCGATGATAATTATTCTAATGGTGACGTTAATGATAGTGACTATTATGTTTCTCATGATGATGATGACGTCGATGATGAGGATATTGATAATTATAGTTACCTATTATGATAATGATAATTTTAATGTCATGATTCTAATGATCGATGATAGTGATTATTATGTTTCTGGTGATGATGATGAGGATATTGATGATGATAATAATAGTTGCGTATTATGATAATGATAATTTTAATGATAATTTATATTCTAATGATGATGAATGTGATGATGATGATGATACCTATGATGATGATGATTACTGATCCCAAACCCTCCTATAAATGAATAATAACACCACTATTACCTCTTACTATGTAACCCATTGCTCCGTTCTTGTTCTTGTGTTTTCACAGTCTTCGTTTTCTCAGTGGTTTTTCTCTGTTTTGCACCATGTGCGTCGATGATCATAACATCTTTTCCAGAATTTCCTAACTTACGCTTACGAACTAACTTAGATTCCCCTTCCATCACGATTGGTAATGCTCTACGCGTTTGACTTACAAAGGTTTTAACAAAGTGTAGCATAATACACACTGAAAAAACAAAATTGAACGCGAAAACAGAATCGACTCAATTCGGTCCGCCATCTTGTTTGTGTACTAGTACCAGTTCCTCTCCACGACAGGGAACCCACGTATCATCATGATATCATAACATGAAAATATATTTTTGAAACTGAAGTCTTTCTTTATCATATATATTTTTGATGTTTAATATATTTTTTAATATTTTTGGTATATTCTATATACATTCTTGAATGAGCACAGGTAGACTGAGTTTTGTACAATTTATTTTAGTATAATTAATTATATTACATCATATTGTACTTTATACATATTCAACTAGCAATTTGATTCAATTCTAACTAATTAATAGTTTTATATTAGAGATCTAAGGAGGGTGGTATGGGGATTTCATCCAACCTGACTAGAGTGGGGGTGGGGTTTCACCCAAACATTCACGGGTAGTCTGATTTTTTATCTGATCCTGTCAAAATCTTCCAACTACAATTCCCGCTGTGCGACTGACATTTCTTTTGTCGCACCACACCACCAAACATATAAGGGGGTGTAAAACACAAACAAACAACCTTTCTAGGGAGGGGTGGGGCTTTGTTCATCCTCTCTATGTTATAATGGGTAGCTATATTATTTCCTACAATATTTTACTGTACATGTATGTATGTATTTTGTTATCAAAAGAGAGCTATATGACAGTTCTATTTGTTATTTCGCCGTTTGTATGCTCGCTTGACATGCTTCTTTTGAGCAACACTTTGTGCTATTCTTCGTTTAAGAGAGGCATGTTGTTCGACTAGTGGAGCAAGTTGGCCTTGTTCTGCTAACATGGTAAGGAATGTACATACGAAGGGGTCATAGTTGTGTGTCCGACGGCAATGGTCCACCTGAAAGAAGCAACAGGAAAACTATCATCAATAATAACTACTTACTTACTTACTTACTGCCCTTTATGTATGCTGGCATGTAGAGCAGCAATATCTGTCTGTCCTTGGGAAATTTCTGGACTGAACTCTAGAAGGTTGAGCAGAGTGCTAACAACCCTGTCTTGTAAAATAACATTGTCATAGCACTATTTTTACTAGCATCAATATATTGCTACATGTAATATTATGTACTGCTAACAACACTTCATTATTGTTACTATTATTATAACTAACATTACCATCATAATCATATAAATATCACCATCATCGATATCATCACCATCTTAATCACCATCATTATTATCATCATCTTTCATGTGGTTCATACAAATGAAAAGCGACGGTAAATAAACGAAGATGAAAAGTGAACGTTAGCAACAACTTACATAATATTTTTTTCGTTTATCAGTTTCTTCTCTTTTTCCAGTTTCACAGTTTGTTATTTCTCTTTCTACTTCATGTAACTGTAATGCTAAGCCCTGCAAACAAAAACCAATGAAATATCATGTAACATAGAGAATGGACAGGACAGCAGGAAGGCAAACAAATGTCTATGAAATGGAAAAAAGATGAATGGGAATAAAAGGGAAAACTCACAAGTAATGGAATTGTTAATGAATGGGAGGGAAAAAACAAGTAGCTGAATGGAGACAACTGACAAGTGAGAAGTAAAGGTAATATATGTGAATAAATGAATGAAAGAAAAAGGAAAGGTGATGGGTAAATAAATGGAAATAAAAGGGAAAACTCACAAGTAATTGCATGTATTGTGAATGAATGGGAGAGGTAAACGTCAAGTAGCTGAATGGAGAAAACTGACAAATGAGAAGTAAAGGTAATATATGTGAATAAATGAATGAAAGTAAAAGGAAAGGTGATGGGTAAATAGATGGGAATGAAAGAATGCATGCTAGAGGATCTTACCTTGGCATCAGTTGAATGACTTGATAAATCTTTCAATGCCTCAACAAGAATCTCTGTAGGACTTTTCTCAGGTTCCTTTTCTTTCTCATCTGAAATTATAACCATGACATTATTACCTTGGTCTGTTATTATAATATTGTACAACTGTATCCACATCCACATTGTTAGCATACCATTAGGGCTTGTTGTTATAACCATGACATTATCACCTCTGTTATTATAATATTGTACATATTTTATCCACATTGTTAGCGTACTATTAGGGCTTGTTGTTATAACCATGACATTATCACCTCTGTTATTATAAACAGGTTCCCATTTAAATCTGTACTTTCCCATTTAAATCTGTACTTATGCAAATTGTGTTGATGTGTGCTAAACACACAGATCAACCAATCAGAGTATATTATTTCTGAAGTGAACTTCTCTGATTGGTTGTTCTGTGTGTTTAGCACACATCAACAAATTAATTTGCATAAGTACAGATTTAAATTGGAAAGTACAGATTTAAATGGGAACCTGTTTATAATATTGTACATATTTTATCCACATTGTTAGCATACCTTTAGGGCTTGTTGTTGAGTGTTTTTCTTTGGTGTTATTAAACAAATCGTCTAAGTCAGAAAATGTTTCTTCGTAATCTTGTTGGTCATCAGATGGAGCAGTCTCTGTAGTTTCCTATGAAAAGCATTCATAAATCAATTAAAATGATTTGATTTATAATAAATGGAAACTAGCGAGTAAACTAGTATAGGCTGTGTCTGTGTTTGATATAAACAATAGGTAATATAATGAAATTTGTAACATCATAAAAAATGTTGACTTAACTAAACTGACCTTTCGATCTTTAGCCCTTCGTTGGAGTAAAAGAGATAATTCTCTTTTACTCCGACAAAGGGCTAAAGCTCAAAACGTCAGTAAAGTTAAGTCAACATTTTTTATGGTGTTACAAATGTCATTATATTACCTATGATTTATAATAAAATAATATAAGAAATAATTCCATTAAACTTACCCCCGATGCATCATGTTCAGAGTTTGTGATTTCTACTGGCGATTCAGGTCTTTCTTGTTTCATTTCAACATCTGAAATACTATCGCTCTTAATGCCTGATGTCCCCTCTCTACCATTGGAAAGGTCTTGATTTGTCAAGTCATTTGATGTTGTCATAGTAACAGCTGGTGGTGTTGTTGTTACCAATTCACTTGTTGATGAATTTGATGTTGCCATAGAGACTGTTGCTATGGAATTTAAGGCAGAGCATGTAGTTGTTGACTGTGTCACTGTAGTTAGTAAGTTGGTAGTTGAAGCAGATAATGAAGTGTTACATGGTTCAGCTTTAGTACCAACATCAGCTGAGTCGATTGACATGTCTGCATTAGTGGAAAATGTCTGTCCCCCAGGAGGTGGGGGAGGTGGAGGCATCAATGCCGCAGCATCTTTATTGGATATGTTTTGTTCATGTGACAAGTCTATATTAAGTTTGTTAGTGTCTCCATTGAGCATTGCCTCAGGCTTACTGTCATCTGATGATGGTTTATCATTTGATGACTTACTATTCTCTACAAGCTGAAGATTAAAAACAGATCACATGTTAGTTACAGCTGGTCAATGGCACAGTATTTTAGGTTTTGTCAAAAATAATACCTGTTTAGCAGTCTCAAGTATTCTTTCCCTAAAATAGCAAAAACATAAAGGATTAAATAGGTGACAAACAAACTGTGAACAATGTTTATAATACTACAATTTGATACTGCACTTTCAAGAATACAATGAATGAAGAATGACGAAGATGATAAAAATGACGATGACGATGAGAATGACGATGATAATGAAAATGATTAGGATGAAGATAATGATGATAAAAATGTTGATGATGTATAATAAGATTGCTCACCTGTCTTTATTAAGTATTTCTAGTCTCTCTTCAAATCCCATGATCCTGTCTCTAACAACAGCCATGAGATTATAACGAATATCATGAAAGGATTCCCTGTAAAACAAACAAATAAATAAGAATAAATAAGAATTGATATCGTTAACAACACTATTGGCATAACTACATAAGTACATTAAGTACACTTATCGTATGACCCGTATTTTGCCTGGTACGCGCTCTTAAGAAAACCTTCAGAAAAAGTCATGTGATGGGGTCCGTGTACACAGCTTTTTTCACCTGGTCCGTACAAACATGTATGTACCTGCTACTCAAAACATCACATTTTTAGATTAAAAAGAGTGGGTCATATGATCGCTGCGCTCAGTCCGTACATCATGACCACGAGCCAAACATTTTCCCGTACGGCCCTCCCACTCAGTCAATAAGTACTTAACATTTTAAGACTTTTCTTAACAAAGAGTAACCCTACATAGCTGCCTGTTAGACTCACCCTCCGGTTGCTATTCCTAGTCTTTCTGTGATTACTCTACGGAACTTTTCTGTCCAATCCTCATGTTCACCCCAAGGCCCTATAAGAAAATGTGTTTTATGAATTAACCCCTTTTTGTCCAAGATTGTAAGTAATCAAGGTTAGGTCAACTGAGACTTGTTTGAGCAATCCAACACCAAATCAAAACATCATTTAGGATTGGTTCAAAAAAAACCCAGAGTCTTTCCAAACAATTGCCCTAGACCTAACCAAACAATAGCGGTACTGTATTAGGGGGACAACAAAAATACAGCTTTTTGACTGGTGCTGGATTACTGACTTGTTCTAGTAAACTTGTTTGAGCAATCCAACACCAAATCGAAACATCATTTAGGATTGGTACAAAAAACAACAGAGTCTTCCCAAACAATTGCCCTAACCACCAAACAATAGCAGTACTGTACTGTATTAGGGGGGGGGGGGGGGGGGGGTAACCAAAATGCAGCTTCTGACTGGTGCTGTATTACTGAAACAACCTGCAATGTGGATATGCATTTTTGCACTCCTCCAATTATCTACAAAATTTTACCAAATTTAAAGATTTTCTAGATTTTTTTCACATAAATTAGAAAAATCAGTACTTATTTCAAAATTTGCGGCAGTTTCATAAATTTATGAAATCGGTAAGGTCTTGCGGTAGTTTCATAAATTTATGAAATCGGTAAGGTCTTGCTATAGTTTCATAAATTTATGAAATCGGTCTCGGGCTGGCCTAAAGCAAAAATAGTGCTGTTTTTAATGAATTTTGATTTGGGTTTTTTGAAATCCTGGTCTTGGTATAAAAATTTAGGAATCCATCATAAATGACAGTTTTTTTCAAAGTGCAAAATTGCAAATCCACATTGAATGTTGTTTCAAGACTTGTTCTAGTAAATATGGTGTATTATCCGAAATAACTAGTTCAGTATGTGCATACCATGGTCAATAGGATAAGGCTTTAGACCGTCCAACTCAAACAATCTTCCTTTGATAGGAACATAACTGACGAAATGAAACGTCTCCATTGCTCTCACTGACGACACTGAGTTAGTTTTCTCTGGCAGCTGCTTGGCTTCTGGTCTAAACACAACAGAAAAAAGAACATTTTATTGATCAATATTTCTTGAAATGATCTATGACTATAATATGTGGTGGACTTGGGATGAATATTTTAGGCAAAATCAATTTAAAATTGTAACAAACTGTAAAGATCTTTACCTTGCAAATTTATTGTGGGTCATGGCCAGTTCAGGTAGATTTCCAATCACATATCCTTTGTTCTGAAATATATACATATATTGATTTTTGTACTAGTAGATATTCTGCAAACTCAGAACTATGCAATCACTATAACAAATTATGGCAGCAGTAGTTGCCGCAAAAACAAACAAACACAAAAACAAACCCACAAACAAAACAACAACAAACCAAACTATGAATCTAACCATGCATGCACTAAAATTGAATGTAACATGATTACACCTGACTAGAAATGATTTCCCCAGTCAAGGCATTGATAAGTGGTTACCTCAGGGTTGAAGTTCTTGGAAAACTCCTTGAGTTTGCTGACAGTTTCACCAAGATCAACATGAGGACAATTTAGTAGGACACTCAACAGAGCATGTGTAGCACAAGAGTTTGGGATAAGCTGATAAAAATATTGAAAAGGTTAGATACATCTAGCTGTGCAAGTCATTCACTAAAATACACCACCAAATTACTTGCGAATTGTAAAGCCTGGTTCATACTTAGGACATAAGTATAACTTAGCATACACAGACTCAGACTCAGTTGGGCTTTGCTCATTAGCTGCAATTGTATTTGAGAAATGCTGCACTGAGCCTGCGTATGTTGATTATGCTTAGGTCGCTAGTGTCAACCAGGCTTATAAAATACACCAATGGATCAAATCACTTATAAATTGAAACAATATCGGTGGCATGAGTGTGGTAGTGGTTTACAGCACGCCTCTCAAGTCCCTGCTCAGACATCAATTATATGTGAGTTGAGTTTGTTTGATGTGTTTTTCTCTCATATGTCATGAGGATTTTTCTCCAGGATATCCAGTTTCCTCCCTCCATAAAAATCAACATGTTCAGAGTTGTTTGCTATAATATTTAAATTTATATGTAGTAATAGTGTATGTGTGTTTGTGTCCTCAATCAGTAGTGCACTAGTGTATGGCTGTATAGATGTTAAAAAGGGTTTATTTTATAACATACTTGTTGAGCAAAGAAGATATCGTTGACAATCTCTTCATTCTCTACAAACGATTCATCTAAGGGTTGTATTTTACGCCTGGACCTTCTTTCTTCAATCCATTTAAACAGGAATATAAACCCATACACAGAGCTATAAAATTAATAATAGTTGATGAATATGTGATAAATATAAAATAATATAAATATATTAATGTTAAACAGTAAATTTCAATTAAGCGAATAAGATATTATTTACCCTTTGATTGGTTTAGATAGGTCATAAATCTCTTCAACTTGTGCACCTTTGACACCTAAAAAATAACCAAACAAAATAAATAAATACTAGATAAACAAAACAAACAAATAATAAAGCCTACGTAACACAGGGATCCCGCCAGTACATGGTCTCACACCACAGGAAGCCCAATCAAAACATACACATACTTTGATCACTAATAGTTGATAATCCTTATGTAGAATGTTTTTAAAGATTTAACAATATTAGATGTATAATTATTAAACATGATTTATTTGTCTCGTTGGTTTTAAAGATGTTTTTGGTAGCGATTTTGCAACGACAATGAAGTCCAACTTTTAAGTCATACAAATGGTGATCGTAAAGCACAAGTGAATACTTATATCAATTATTAGAATATTAATTATGAGAAATGCTTGTTTTTATGTATAGAATACATTGTATAGCGATATATAGTTTTAGCGATAAATGCGATCGGCGATCCAGCGATCGACCGCGCGTGTGTCAAAGTATCTTACCAAATTCCTCGATTAGCAGTGTAAAAATCCCTGTAAACACAAAAACACAAGAACATCATGTTATAATATTGTTGGATCAAGCGCCTACGGACAGTAAAAATACCTGGATCGCTTTCTAACTCCCGCCATTCGCTCCATCGATTCATTTTAGCGCCGAAGAGAACGGCATTGGTGACTGGAATACCAAGGAATTACTCATTACGCATGCGTGGAAAAGGTATTATTCAAGATGGCGGATGAAGAGGAGAGTTTAAAGGTATTAGTTTTATTTGTGTTTTTAGGGATTGAGAGGCTTTTTAGCACACATTGTTGACATAAATGATACGTCAGCCATGTGTTTAAAACTGTATGTGTGGAAACTAAAGAGCTTAGATTATGTTTTTTGTTGAAAATCTTTTATACAAACAAAAGATGTTTTTTTTTTTTCGCAGTGGCTATTCGTACGTCACCCGTACCCGGACTTGTGTTTGCTATTGGTACGTGAGTCAAAATTATTTAGATTTTCACAGTGATTCTGTATTATTTCAGTAAAGAAGATACGATATATTCGTTTAGATGGAGTAAGCGATTATCGTTAGCTATATTAAACTGTTTTAGAGTAATTTTACGAGTCTGTACATAGTAGGCAAACGACTCATTTCGCGACACTTAATTTTCTTCAACTCGATCGAACACGCCTGTAAATGTCACGCACTTAATACATTATTAAATAATTAGGTTCGATGGCATTAATTACAACTCTAATAGTATACAATAAGAAAGCGTGAAAAAGAGATATTTGTAGAATCACTGTGAAAATCTAAATAATTTTGACTCACGTATTAATAGCAAACCAAAGTCCGAGTACGGGAGTCTTTGAATCGCTTTGCTGTACTTAATTCGTCGAATTAATAAATAAATAATAGTTCTTCAAACTCGGTCCGAAACAAATATCTTGTTCACGCTTTCTTATTGTATACAATATTAATACTATTAAAGTTGTAATTTTAATTAAAATGTCATTACGATCGAGTTGAAGAAAATTCTAAGTGTCGCGAAATGAGTCGTTTGCCTACTATGTACAGGCTCGTAAAATTACTCTAAATCAGTTTAATATAGCTAACGATAATCGCTTACTCCATCTAAACGAATATATCGTATCTTCTTTACTGAAATAATACAGAATCACTGTGAAAATCTAAATAATTTTGACTCACGTACCAATAGCAAACACAAGTCCGGGTACGGGTGACGTACGAATAGCCACTGCGTTTTTTTTTTGCTTTTGGGGATGACAGTTTTTTGTGCGACAAATATATTGTAAATATTGTTGTGTCGGTAATTAATTCTTTGTAGTACCAGGAGCTTGTTAGAAGTCTAAACACTCTCCCTGAGAGACAAGCTAAAGTGGATGCACTGTTTGGACATGGAACAACAATGAACAAACCTAAGGTATAAAAGTGAAACAAAATGCTGATAATTGAGAGAAACTGGTTTCATTTTAATGGATTTTTACTGTTTTGTAGGAAGAGAAAGTTAAGAAAGAGGATATGGTGTATTGCATTTGTAAACAGTCAAACACTGATCGGTTCATGATGTAAGTTAAATTATTCACTAAACAACAAATGTTCAAACTGCCATGACAATCAGCTGTTCAAGCTGTCAATCATTCAGTCAGTTGATTAGTCAATTAACTTGTTTGTTGGTCAGTCAGTCAATGTAATCAATTAATCAATCAATCAACCATTCTGCCAATCAATTTAGTCAGATCAAATCAAAACTTTTTGTTTTATCTTTGTCAGGGTGGGCTTCCTGTGTTGACAGTACCACAGGGATCCCATGAGAGGGTTGTACTTATTGTTTACATTGTTTCAATTAGAGGGTGTGATATGTGGTTCCATGGTGATTGTATCTGAGTTTTTTTTAGTTAGGCTTCCTGTGTTGACAGTAACACAGGGATCCCATGAGAGAGTACTGATCATAGTTTACATTGTTTCAATTAGATGCTGTGATAAATGTGATATGTGGTTCCATGGTGATTGTATTGGAATAACCAAAGACGAGGCACAGATGATAAGACACTTCTACTGCAAGACATGTTTAGGTAATTCATTTTATACAGTATATAATGTTATGAACAACTTGATTAAACAAGTAGAATAGTGATGATTTATTTTATTTTTTATTTATTTAAATCAATATTTATACAGGGCATCATATTTAGCATGGCATTTTATTTATTTTATTTTTTATTTAGGTAATAAAATGAAATTTGTAACACCGTAAAAATGTTGACTTAACTTCACTTAAGTTAAAAAATTCATTATAATACCCATCGTTTAGGTACATGTAATAAAATGAAATTTGTAACACCGTAAAAATGTTGACTTAACTTTACTTAAGTTAAAAATTTCATTATATTACCCATCGTTTTTATCAAACACCAACAAAGCTTATACTAGTTTACTTGCTAGTTTCCATTTCTAATTAAATACTGTAACAGTTTTCAAAGTATAATGTTTGCACCCAATAGATGCCAACCCAGACCTGTCAATCAAATACAAGAAGAAGAAAATCAAAAAGGAAGTAGTAGTGGAGAAAGAAGATGATCATGATAGCGATGTTCCTGTGCACATTGTTAAAGAGAAGAAACATGACCAAGAAAAAATAAAGGTATGTGAGATCAAAGCAAAAAACATTGTAGAAGAAGGAAAACTGGATAACTTGGAGAAAAGCCCTTGTGGCACAAGAGAGAACAACACATCAAGCAACAGACTCTGTTCACTTGTCGTCAGAGCCAGAAATCAAACTCAGGTCATAGTGGTGAAAGGCCAGCGCTCTCATCGCTAGGCCACCCAAAATAATATATATGATGTTTAACTTTTGAGCAGAAAAAACATACTCAGTATAATATCTAGTAGTATACATTGCACTAATTACTGAAATACATTTTATGATTAGATGTTTTAATTATTTCAATTGTTCATTTTATTTTATGTTGCTTTTTAGAAAAGCAATCTACAGAAAAGATCTTCAAGAATGTGTGGCGAGTGTGCGTCTTGCCTCAGGACCGTTGACTGTGGAAAATGTGACTTTTGTAAAGTATGTCAACTATATTATTCATTAATTATTAGATATTTAATTTAAGCTAATTTTACTTTAGTTCTTTTTGATGTATATCATTGATGTATTATGTTTTAACAGGACATGCGCAAGTTTGGTGGACCAAACCGAATGAGACAAAAATGCCGACAGAGACAGTGTCTGAAAATGTCACGGGTGAGAAACAGTTAAACAAACATTTATAAATGTTATATCTGCCTTAGTAAATCTACTTAATAATAGCATGTTTTATATAATTGTTGCAGTGCGAATCACAGAACTGTGGGCACCCAGAAATATTTTAGAAATCATTTATTGTTTGTTAAACAATTAACTCACAAACAACTCTATAAACTACAACACATTTATCGTACTACACTGTACACATCAATCAAACTTCTTGTGGTGATATAGTTGTTTCTGAGTTCTTCAACGAATAATAAACGATTTCTAAAATATTTCTAGGTGTCCACGGTTTTTTGATTCACGCTTTAGTATGTGAGCCAAGTTGTGTGCAAAGTGAGTGTGAGTGAGTCTTCCAGATTAGTAGGGCACATACTTAGATACATCTCCAGCTAGAAGATTGAGATGTTAAAAATGTGATTTTTTTAAAAATGTTATTTATTATTATATATTTCTTGTTGTGTGTGTGTCCTAGATACTGCTAAGAAAGACTAAAGTGGGGCATGCAGACCATCATCAAGAAACATACGAATATGTCAAGAAAAAGGTAAAAAACACTATAATGGTGTAATATCTCTGTAGAGACTTGATTGTTAATTCTCTTGTACATTTTGTCTTCAATAGGAAAGAAAAGACCTTATCAAGCATCAAAAGAAAGCAGTCAAAATGAAGCATGCAACTGCATCATCAAGGAAAGTATGTATTCATGGAAAATATAATCAGGGCAGTAGCATGGGGAGGGGCAGGGGGACCATGCAGTGCCCAAAAACCATGATTTGAGTGTATTGAATGGCAGTTATTTTCAGGGCTGTTTTCAGAAATCAATGAGTGAGCCTGTCCCCCCCCCCCCAATCATTTTGAGGGTGCTACGGCCCTGATAATTGATATTTAATTTGTTGTTGATGTAATTGTCAAGATGATTGATTTCTTGAGCTACTCTGTTAGTGTTTGTATATATGATGATAAGACAACCTGAACAGAAGTCACCTTTACAGACTTCCTCTAAAGATATTGATGATCATCATCACTTACACTTGGACCATTGACATGCCAGTCAGACTGTCAGACGCCAACACTAAAGGGCTGACCTTCTTTCTCAATACACATACCCTAACACACACAATAACTTGATAATAACTTGATATATTTATAACACTATTTCCAACTGATAATTGCTCAATAGCTAGTGCTTTACACATGAACATCACTTACATATGATCTCAAACCATTCACTGTTATATTTGTCTAGATTTTGTGAACTTGAATTCAAGATCAGCAATAACCCAATTTTCTTTTTAAGGAGAAGAACAAAAGCCAAGGCTATGAACGCCCAAGAAGACGTTACAGAATTGGCTCTGATGAAAAGAAGAGTGATGTGACTAAGGATGTAGGCCATGACGACGTACCTAGGCATTGTTATGGACCAGGCTGTATGTACGCAGCTAGGCCTAACTCTAAATACTGCAGTGATGAATGTGGGATACAACTAGCTGTAAGGTATGTGATGATGACAATGATGGTTATGATGATGATGGTGATGATAATGATGATGACGAAGGTGATGATTGTGATGATAATGATGGTTATGGTGATTATGTTGATAATGCTGATGACAAAGGTATGTGATGATGATTGTGATGATAATGATAGTTATGGTGATTATGTTGATAATGCTGATGACCAAGGTACATGTATGTGATGATGATTGTGATGATAATGATAGTTATGGTGATTATGTTGATGATGCTGATGACAAAGGTATGTGATGATGATTGTGATGATAATGATAGTTATGGTGATTATGTTGATGATAATGATAAAGGTGATGATTGCGATGATTGCGATGATGATGAATGTGGTGATCATGTTGATAATGATGATGATGAATGATGATGATGATGATGATGAATATGGTCATCATGTTGATAATGATGATGATGTTGATGGTAATGATGATAATGATGATGATAACTCTGGTGGCAGTCATAATAATGATGATTATAATATCAATGATGGTGCCAATGCTAATAATGCTTATGGTAATATATTTATAACTAAAATCTTTTATTTATGCAGGCGTATTCAGGAAATATTACCCAAAAGAATGAAACACTGGAAGAGAGAACCATCTGTGGCAGACGCTAAAGCAAGAAAGTCATTAGATGAAGTACTAGGAAAGAAACAGGTAAAAAGGACACTGTGTTCAAAGCCACCTTGATTTTCAAGACAAAATACCTGCCATAATAGTGTTTATAATCTGGGTGTGTGTAATATTGTGTGTTGTAGACGGAATATTGTTAATCACTGCAATATTGTTTACCAACAGGAAGCTCAGAATAGACTGCTTGAGCTTGATCAGATGAGCCAACAACTAGAACAAATAATTACTAGAGGAAGTGAAATAACCACACAGGAAAAAGAGGTAAATTTAAACATTTTACTATTGTTTTCTATTCCTTTAGTTGACTTTAATCTGTTCACTTGTTATATAGGTTTATTCTTTAAAGCTTTGTACTGTTTTCTTTGCTAGAAACAAGAACCAGATATGGATACAGATACTGATCTACAGATGCACTGTGTGACATGTGGCTTGTCACTGGCACCTAGAGTCGCACTAAGACACATGGAAAAATGCTACATGAAGGTGTGTAATTGAGTTCTGAAAATGTGTAATTGACTCTGAAAATGTGTAATTGACTCTGAAAATGTGTAATTGACTCTGAAAATGTGTAATTGACTCTGAAAATGTGTAATTGACTCTGAAAATGTGTAATTGACTCTGAAAATGTGTAATTGAATCTGAAAATGTGTAATTGACTCTGAAAATGTGTAATTGACTCTGAAAATGTGTACTAATTGAATCTGAAAATGTGGCATTGTTTATTATGATTATGGTGATCCTTATAATGATGATGATTATTACCATTGTAATGATGATCATGATGATATTGGTGTACTAAAGTGGTAATGCTGATGTTGACAAGATTACAAGATACTTGTAATGATTTATATAATTATTTTGGTAAAGTTGATGGTGGTGGTGGCAGTGGTGGTGATGATGCTTATTATTTACAGCCAAACCTACTGATAGCGTTCCTATCGAGGTTGGAAGGCTCGATTTATTCTTCCAAACCTGATTTTAAATTTGTTTTGAAATTTGCATAAATGAATCGAAACTTGTAAGTTTCAAAAACCGCCTCAAATCAAAACATTACTTTCAATGGTTTTTTTGGACAACGAAAACTTGCTAAACCTAGTCTGCTTACAGAAATGTTGTTATAAATACTTACTAAAGTATTCTATTACAATAGCATTATCAGTTATTGACCACAGGTTGTGATTTCGGGACCATTATCGGTTGACGGTTGAAGTCTGTAATTTGAAACTTACAAGATTCAATTCATTTATGCAAATTTCAAAACAAATTTAAAATCAAGTTTGGAAAAATAAATCGAGCCTTCCAACCTCGATCGGAACGCTTCTGTAGGTTTGGCTGTAATGGTGATGATGATCCTAATCATGATAATGCTTATGATCCTTGTAATGATTATAATTATTATGGTAGAGTTGATGGTGGTGGTGGCAGTGGCCGGTGGTGATGATGTTTATAATTTAATGATGATGATGATTTTGATGATTCTAATAATGACAATGATTATGATTATGGTAAAGTTGATGGTGGTGGTGGCAGTGGTGGTAACTAGTGGTGGTGATGATGTTTATGATTTAATGGTGATGATGATTTTAATAATGACAATAATAGTAAAGAAGATGGTGGTGGTGTGCTGTAGGTTGTGTTGATGTTGTTCATGATTATAATGATAAAGATGATGTTGATGATAGTAATAATGACAACTTAATCATCGTTTTCATATTACAGAATGAAAGTCTTACAACATTTGGTTCAGTCTTCAAAAGTGCAGGGTAATCAATCCATTATCTCAAAGCTAACCAATGTATTTTGTACCCATCATTTTAATATGAATATTTTCTGGTTTAGAACTCTTTTCTGTGACTTTTACAATGCACAACAAAGAATCTACTGTAAAAGGTTAAGGGTTTTATGCCCAGAACATACTAAAGAGCCTAAGGTAAGTTGTCAACTTGATAGATATCTATAGACTTGTACTGATGACTAGTATAAAAACACATCACAAAGTAGCTTTTGGTTGAACACATTTTTCAGGATTCCTGTGTAATATGTAAAGCTATTTTAAAAGTGAGGTTCCAATGAAGTCTTTCATAACTTGTTAAGTTCTGGGTTCCTGTGTAAATATCAAAACAGGAATCCCAACACATTTAGTTAAAATTTACATGTATATTTTTCTCCTTTCCAATTCAGATTCCACCCAATGCCATATGTGGCTGTCCCTTGGTTAATAATATTTTTGAAGAAACAAATAATTTATGTATGGCGCCTAAAAGAACATGCATGAAACACTACCGATGGGACAAGTTAAGAAGAGCAGAGATTGATTTACAGAAAGTACAACAGGTACAGTTGATGCCAGAATGTAATAACTCACTCCCTCAATAAATCAATCAGTTGACAAATGAATGAATGAATAATGGGATGGATGGATAGATTAATGAATGGATGAACAAATTGGTGGAAAAATATTGTCATTTTAGTTCACTAATACCCTGGGTTCCAGAGGCTCTAGAGAGGATTGGGGCGAGACCCCCGGCGGGGAGGCAAAAGGCGGAGAGAGCCTCTGGTCTCACGAGGCACTAATCTCACTTTCGCGAGTACAGAATCTGTACTCGTCGTTTGATTGGTTCTCAATAACATCCGAAAGAAACAGCGCTCTGATTTGTCGGTATGAGTAATTATTGTCACCTAATTAAAACTGGTTTTGTTTTCCTGTGACATGATGTTCATAACTGATATGGCGAATGTTTGTTCAAGAAGAGAAGAGCTGTGGAAGAAGAATATGTGCTTTTGTGCATTATTAAAGGGAACTCAGATGTTTTAGCAGTATTATCCACAAGAAGCGGGAAATCATTGATATCTATTTCAAGCTATTCGTGGAGTTTATACTGTGGCAAATCTTTTTGAATTTACGCAATTCAACTGTTGCATTGGAGCAGATAATGGATGACAGTTTATCATGTTGGACTACGAGCGCCAGAATCTCCTTTGCGTTTGCATTCGCTTTTACATCGTTTATCTATGTTTTATTTATAGTTTCAACGGTTTGCTTGGTATAGATTGACCTATTTCCTATTTCAATCTTGTGATATTAGTATTGGGAAGCGATCGTATGTTACTCGGAATTATTCGGTATTATTTAAAGTTTATATTATAGAGTCTACATAAATTATCTTTATCAAGATATCTATACTAGTAGTTTTTTGCACGGGAGATTTTGTAGGCGACAAATTCATGTTAAAGTTGTTTTCCGGTCGATCGCTCCACGTGAAACTTAATGTCAACAAAATTAAAAAAACGGTTTGGCGAGAACTTGATACCTTATTGATTCGCGAAAGTGAGATTAGTGCCTCTTGAGACCAGAGGCTCTCTCCGCCTTTCGCCTCCCCAACGGGGGTCTCGCCCCAATCCCCTCTAGAGCCTCTGGAACCCAGGGTAGTTGACTAATGAACACATCAGAAAATCAATAAATAGGCCTGTCACTCTTTTACTTGATCAAACAATATGTTAATCAAACAGTTAGTGAGTCAATCAATCAATCAATCAATCTGTTAATCAATCAGTGTTAATCAATCTGTTAATCAGTCAATCAATCAATCTGTTAATCAATCAATCAGTTAACCAGTCAATCAATCTGTTAATCAATCAATCCATCAATCAATCAATCTGTAAATCAGTCAATCAATCTGTTAATCAATTGATTGTAAATCAATCAATCATTTTTCAATAAAAAAAAAAAATAAAAAAAAATCACTTTTTTAACGTCTCAATGTATTTAGCCAGTGGCTAATTGGGGAGACTCAGACACACACTCACTTCAATCAAGTATGTGTTTGAATCAGTTCATCTAGCATGTTATAAATTATTTCTTTTCCCAGTGGTTAAAACTTGAAGAAGCCTATGAACAAGAGAGAAACTTAACCTACACATCAGCACAGAGAGGTGGTGTCTTAGGACTTTTACTTCATCAAACCACATCGCCTGACTGGCCAGAAGAAACAACTAACACAGACTCTGACCATGAAATGGACTGTACAAACAGTGATCATTATCAAACAGATACAAACATGATTGATGATGTACCAGATGCATTTAAAGAAGACTTGATTCACAAAGATGTACCAATTTCATGAAATAACAACAAGGACAAACAGCTATGGCATAGAGTACTCAAGTGTGACATCACGAAAAAACATATTTTGGCTTTTACAATTTTTGGTTACCATTAATTGTGATGGACAATCAAACACCAAATTTGGTGAGAATCAGTCAAATATTAGCTGAGATATGGCCTCTTGAATATAATGTTCCCATACTAATCACTATAATTTAATCTCTGTTTCAAAAGTTTCAACTGAGCCGAAAATACAGTGATTTGTTTGTGGAAATTAGATATCTCAGCTGCTATTTGACAAATTCCGGTCAAATTTGCTGTGTAAACGTCTTTTTTGATTGCTTATTAAAATCGAGAACCAAAAATATGATACAGTGAAAATATTATTTTATGAGGTCATCACTTGAGTACTCTATTTGTAACACTATAGAAATGATATTTAGCTTACGTTTTTATTTAAGAACCATGTACAGTATTTTGTAAATAACATCCACAACCGTTTATCAAATAAACAACAACTTATACCAGAAGCATAGATATTTATTTATTTATCACACTGAAGAATATGTTTAAAAAAATGAAATGCAATGTTTCTTTAAACCTGATTTAATGAGAATAGTGCTTATTTTACACACATGTAGTTCTCCAAATCAGAGTAAAATTATTCATTTAACGTACAAATCTTCTAACAGTCTTATAATAATCTGGTTTTAAAAAGTCTTTCATTTCTTCTCTTGTAACCCAGATATAATCCTGATAATCTGCACCTAAATGAACTATACCACCACCATAACAGCCTTTGTAGAAAAACACCTGAAAACAATAAAAAACATTGATTTTTTCCTTGAGAATAACTAGGGTGTTATTATTAGAAAGTTATTTGTTTGTCTCGCCAATGTCAAAGGTTTGGACAGCTATGTTTGAACTACTTGTATCAGGTGATGTAGAGTGGAATGAGGATCATTTTACGTTTTGATTAAGTATTTTTAACAAAGGTCCTAAACCATGATTTATATGAAGCTGTATACACCTACTTGCAATAAGGTTGTCATACAAAAATATACATTTGTTATAAAGAAAATAGAACATTAGGATTTAGTACGATAAGAATTGATTAAAAGACAAGCTGAACTCTCTCTTTTGTCTTTTAATTAATTCCTTTCGCACTAAATCACTAATGTTCTATTTTCTTTGTGACAAATGTTCTATTTTGTATGACAACCTTACTGCAAGTAGGTGTATTAGGACTACCGGTATGCTAGTCAAACCTCTACCCACAAACTTCTACCCTAAAGAAGGGCAAGTTTCTTGAAAGTTTTGTAAACTAAAATTACTGTAGGGTTGAGTGTCATCAAGAAAACAATGCAATACAAACCAGGTGATTTCGTGTGTGCACTTCCGGCTAGTATAAGCCAATCAGAAGCATTTCTGTCACATCACCAACAGTTACAAGATTGCGTCTTTCTATTTGTTTCCTCTATAAATACGTCCTTAAGATAACTTTACACTAAAAAAAATATATGTAACTTGGACGAAAAAAGCTCTCTGCTGTTCTATCAGCAATAAAAAAAGAATAAAGACAAATGCCTAAAAGTAACAGAAATCGTTGCTGTGTTGAGGCGCCAGTTTGGAACTGTTCATTTTGACAAACAATCCTTTGTGTGCTGCGAAGCGAGATAACCTGGTACACTAGAACAAGTTTGTATTCACATTAGTTGAGTTAAGCAATTCCTCATATTTTCACCTTATTCCTTGTGTTTGCTGTATTTTTCATAACACCAGCAGGTGCATTTGAGATAAATTTCACATTCATTGCAGAGCCACATGACTCCTGTAACATTCTCTCAGCAGCTTGTCGAAGTGTTTCTTTTTCTCCTATACTGCTTACTGGTATTTCCCATCCAGTGTTTTTGTTTTTAAGCAGAAGAATAAGGGTTTCTTGAAGTTTTCGGTGTGTACTTTTCAGGTCATTGTTTTTGTCAGCTTCTGTTTCTCGGCTTGCAGACTGGAACTGGCGGTATTCTTCTTCTTGCTCTTCTTGAAATTCCTGCAAATGGAATTGATGAGAAAATGGACGAGAAAATGTATGGGAAAATGTATGATAAATCAGTGAAAGAATGAGAAATGGGAAAAAGAGTGAAATAGTTCAAACATGAACCTTTGTAGAAATGGATAATAAATGAAAGTGAAAGAATAAAAACAAAAAGAGAAATAAAACTTCTGAGTATACAACACAGTAAAACAGGATGAGAAATGGGAAGAGGAATTTCTTAAACTCCAATAAACGAAGACCAAAAAAGGAATGGAAACAGAAGTGAATGGAACAGACCTTTCTTTGCTCCTCAAATTGCGCAACCTCTAAGTTCTCATCTTCATCTCTTTCCGTCAGCTTTTTCTTTCTTTCAGAAACTTTCCTGACTTGAACTTCGTCCACGGACAGAGCGCTTTTCTCGACCTCAATCAGGTCCTGGAGTTCTTCATATTGTTTTGCAAGGTCTGTTTTATCGGGTGTTATTAAAGGAAGTCTCTCTATGCAGACTGCACTGTAAATACTCCCTAAAGCCTGTGGTTTTTCTTGGGCTTTAGTAGAGACACTGTATGATCTTGTCGAAGTACAACGTGAAATATGGGATGAGAGAAAACTTCTATGTCGCAGTAAATTGGAAGCTAAAATGATACAATTGTCACGATAAGTGTATATCTAAAGCGTTCACCATTATCATAAAAACTTACCCTTTCTTTTGTGCCCATTTAAACCGACTAATATGCAACGATTTGTACAAATGTTTGCTAAAAAATGTGCACTTCTTGAAATCACCATGTCGGTCGCCATTTTGAATTTCAGTGAGACCTAGTCTTGCGCGGTCATCTTGCGCAGAATATTGGGTACCCTGTGGTGCAGCCTCGTTACCGTACGACTATTCTTAGCGGCTTCCGATCGTTATTTGTTCGATTTCTTCTCCATTAAAAAAATATTTTCAGCACTATTTCGACGATGATTGTTTAGTCCAATGCTACCAAGTTGTTACTATGGGCCAATGTTTTGGCACAGATTGTGCAGGCTTGTGTCCTCGTTGGTCTTATAGACAAGAAAGAGGATTTGATCGATACACAAAATTTGCTCCGAAAAATCGCAGGTAATGACTATGGTACTAACCTAAATAGCTCATTAACAAAACTATCCATATCTGAAGAAATCCTAACCAAGTTGGTTTGAACTATGTTCTAGTGATTCAAGGCATTTTTATATCTTTGAAGGTTTTTTTAGTTCTAGTTTGTACAATTCGTAGTTCAGAACAACAACTTCTTTAATAGTGTCGACGAAAACTTACAAAACAAAACTCTTTACCACTAAAAATTTAAAGCTCCTAATATCAAATGCCTTAAATTTTGTACAATGGTTAAAATTACTTTTTTGTATCCACATTCAATTTTAATCCGAAATTGAGTTTTTCTTCATTTGAAAAAAAAAGATAATTAACTCATTGACGTCATCAAGCCATCAACAAATCTGTTTGACCAAAATAATTGCTTGCCTCATTGCTTGGATATTGTATTATGATCATCATTCGCTTCATGGACCATGGAACAATTGTCAGAATTTAGCAAGACAGAAAATTGAAGATATTAATTAAATAACTTGTTTTAATATTTTAATTATTTATAGGATAATAATTATAGAAGTTGATAATTTTCTTTAGTAAAAATACTGTTTAAATATTAATAAAAATAATAACGTTTTTTCAAAACATGTGTGTACCCAAATAGGTTTAAACTGTCCTGATTTTGATATAATTGTAGTTGACAAAGATATAAATTAATTCTTGTGTTCCTTGTGTTGTTTAATTCCCCAGTGATTTCCAGACTATAATATATGATTGTCTATTGTCTACTTATGAAACAAAACTTGAAAACTATATTATAATATCAAAAATTAAATTAGTTTACTGCAAAAGTTTCTATGAACTCAAGTAACAATATCTCTCATTTTGACTTAAATTAATTAAGACACTGTGAGTTTTTGTCTTAATCAAATAAATTATAATATGATTGTCAAAATAAAATCTCTTTTTGCAGCTCAAAATATGGAGATGAGCACCTATTAAATGAAATACAAGACCCTCGTTCAGATGATGACCTTGATTTCTCAGGTATTTATAAATAATAATAAATATAAATAATGTTATAACTTTCAACTTTAGTAGCCATTTATATTCATTGCTACATTGAAATATTTTGGATATCTAAAATGAAGGATGCAGACTATTAAAACAATGCAATATTGTTTCTTTACTATAGATATAAGTAGTGAACTGTCTTCTCAGAGACAAAATGTAAACAGCCACAATGTAAACAGCAAATATAGTCTTAGTCCAGGCTCATCAGAAAGGTATGTTAACTGCAGTTACATTGAAATTTGATGGTGTAGTTGTTAATGATGGTGTTGTTCACAACAATTGTGAAGATGGTTAATTGTGATGACAATTGATTGTGGTTTTCTTATTGACAATGATGATGATAAAATTATAAAGGTAGCCCAAATCCCTCTCTCCCTCCTCTCCCCTTCCCTTCCCTCCACTCCCCCGTCCCCTCCCCTTGAGAGGCTGGCTATGCAGGCTATTATAAAGGTTGTTCATCTTGGATATGGGTTTAATAGAGAATATTCTTTTGTCTCATGAATGTCAAAGGTTCTGACTGCATTGTTATTACTGCTTTACTGCTAGTCTTCATCAAGCAATGGGTAGATAGATGATGATGATGATGATAAGGATGATGATGATGATGGGGGTGGTGGTGTTGTTATTGACAATGATGATGATGATGGGGGTGTTGCTGATGTCAATGATGATGGTTGTGGTGGTGGTGTTGGTATTGATAATGATGATGATGCTGGTGCCAATGATGCCTATGATGCCTATGATGCTAACTAAAGATATAATCACCAAAATGCTGATAGTTTTCTATTTCTTATAGGAATGACCCTGAAAAGCAACAGGCTGCAAGCCAGCCACAATACACATCCATCACCATCAATACCTGAAATCAAGCCAATTTAATAACAAATTTCAATTTCAGTTAATAATATATATTAACTTATTAATTCAATAACAATGACTTTAAAGGTCTTTATGCAGTCATAATTAAAAATAGTATGTACATCTTGTACATTATACTATTAATTAAAATGGTTTTCACGTTTGGAGCATTTTTAATGTTGAGAAAAGAGGATTTTATAATATTTGATTTTTTTTGTTCAAATTTATGATGTTATTTGTTCAGAATATATCATCTTTTAATATGATATAGAATTGCTTCAATGTTATTGTTAAATATGTGCAAGTTCTTATAACTTTTCACTAAAAAAATTGAAAATCGCATGTATACAGCTTATAGACCCTTCTAATAAATTCTAGAGTACTTTGTTTTATATAAAAAATAGCATTAACACTTCTTTAAAATTTGAATGCAATTCAAATGGTAAATTTAACATAAATCATGGAAACTTCACTTAGTGGCAATTCTTAAAGGGTCTCATAACAGTCTTACTAAAAATATTTGTATAAACTTTTCCCATTGTAGAATATGTAATAAAATGTGTAGATATATTTCACAAACAGTGGATGTTATTTCTTTTCCAACTATATCAATCTTGTCCCTATTCACCGTTAGCTCTTGCTGTGCATGTTCATGTCAAGAATGAGCAGTAAGAGATAACGGTGAATGGGAACAAGATAAATTTGTATCTAATTATATGCCAAAATATTTTTTTCAAAAAAAATTATTTTATTTGCTGCTTTTTGTATTCATTTACAAATTGTCATTTTTCTTATCGTGCCCCAAAGCCCTCAGTCATTAGCCCCTGTGTTTATGAGGGTACTAATGAGGTTGTATATCAGAGTCATATAAAGCTTGCCCTCCTTTTAAGAATTATCAGGTTTGATGAATTGGAAAATTGGGCTTCCTGTGTTAATTGAAATTGTGGCTTGAAGTGAACTGCCGCTACTTCTGGAACCAATTTATTTATAACCTCATTTAAAATTTGCCATAAAGTTTATCAAGCTATTAAATCCTTTGACAATGAAAAGTTTCATTGTTTTAGATTCATTTGCAATTCAAATTAATCCTCCTGACCTGCAATGTTAGCTTGTATGCTAATGACTTCACGGTGACTTACACACGGTAGGGTTTATAGTCCAACATGGCGTCGCAAAATAAAAGTTGGTCGTTCAAAACAAGCGATACTGTTTCAAAACAAAACAACTTCGACCTCTGTCGTCTTCAGACAAGACAAGGTAAAGCTCATTTTGGTAATAGTTGAATTGTGATGCGTAGTTTTGCTAATTCGCCGTGAACTAACTTATTATGTTAAAGTTTTATGGAATAATAGGATAGGTGTTAACTGTAGATATGGTCGAAATTTATGAGGTTTCTAAATCATTTTGGTCGCATTGAATTACCAGTATACTCATTGTACATTATCAAAATTCTGTCAGTTAATAAATTATCCAGAGTGAAATGTTAGTTGTATAAGCTTATACACGTCTGCTTTAATACGGACAATGCAGTTGCAAATTCGGTAGTACCATATCAGAAAATCACATCCACTCTTGTTCTTGTTTATTTATCATCCGAATCGTCCATTTTATTTTTAAAATCAGAAAATAATATTTACTATGCAAGTAGATAAGCTTATATCAAATTTCAAAACAAATATCTTTTATTGCCGACTATTGACTACTTACCCCACCCCTGTCGAATTTTGGACCATGCGCATTTTCAATCATGACAGGGATGTTTTGACGAGCTGTCATACTCCAGCAAACGAACAGACAGCACTTTTCGCATGAATTTCTAGATATTTACCGCTTTGTATTCGCAGGTCAGGATCAAGTTTGTGGGATGGACACTGCATCGACTGTAATTGTAGTCTTCGGAGCCTCGGTAAGCTAACTAATACATTATGCAATTTGCATGTTTCTATCTCGAGCGATCTTGCTTAGCTGCGAAAACAAGACAAGTTTTCCTAAGAATTACAGCATTTTATCTTGCCTTTTTCTATACTCAAGTCATTTTTTAAGCTTGCATTTGCAGTTTATGTGATTTTACTTTAGTTTGGTGATATAAAAAGTTTCAAAGTACAGTAACTTATACTATGTTACATAAGGAGCGCGCCGCTCAAATTACAGCGTATAATTTTGAGCAAATATAGCTTGTTTTCGTTCTCTTTTTGCTGCAAAATGATAGCATTGTACTTGTATTTACTTGTAGGAAGAACTCATGCCTGCATTTGATGTTGTTAAGCTACGTTTTTACGAAATTTCTATTCTATTTGACAATGCCAATGTTGTACATTTCAGATTGATGTATTGTCACGTACGACCGGCTTATCATTGTTAATCCCGCTCATGATATTTTGTTTTTCTTAGGGCGACCTCGCTAAGAAGAAGATTTTTCCTACATTATGGTGAATAAACTACTATTATTTTTACTGCAAATCAGTTTTTCTATAAATATTTTATATATGTTACCGCAGGATTTTGTATTTTTTGTAAAAACACATTTTTGGTACACTCACAAATTTATACACAATAATTTATTTTTATTTCTTTATTTTTAAAAAAGATTTGATTATAAAGCAGAACGTTTTCTTTTGCTTTTGATAAGGACAGATTATCCCAAGGGTCAGAGTGATTACATATGTCATTTATCAAAATTTGCATATCTTTTTTCCTGGTTTATAATTTGCATGCAAGGTGGTGTCAAATTTGATAATAATTGATACAATCTTCATTGGGTAAAATTCACCTACAGTGATTTTGTGGTTCTACTCCACACATTTTACTGGTTTCTAAGTTGAAATAAATGAATGAAAAATCACAATATAATCAAAATACTGAAAACTAAAGCAAACACACTAAAATTATGCTAGAAACGAAATAGTTACTAAGGGAGTGGTCAATATTTATGGTGGGGTAGGGGGTGGGTGATTTTTTGCTTCAAATTTATAAATTGTGACAACCTCTCCCTTGCCATAAACATGTTTTTCATGACCCTTCCTTCTAATGTTTGCCAAGATCGTGATCCCTCCTTCAGTTGCCTAGTAAAATTAGTAACCCCTCCTTAACCCCTCCTCACAATCACCCACCCCCTACCCCACCATAAATAATGACCTATCCCTAAATGTAACTAATAGTCTCCATTTAGTGGCTGTTTAGTCACGCAACCAGATACATCAAATCAGAAGAAACAATGCCTTGATAGGGACTGGTCATAAAGTATAGGGGGGGGGGGGGGGATGTGGGCCGGAAAAAATGGTGGGGTGGGCCATAATTTTTGAGCATGAAAAAGGGGGTGGGCCATGAGAAATTAAGCAATACACTGGGAGTATTTGGGGGCAATTGTGGTGCATTGTATAGGGGTGGGCTACGTGTAACTATGCATAGACTAAAGGGTGGGCCAATAAAAGTCATTCCTTGGGAATTCTGAATTCCCCCCCCCCCCCCCCCCCCTATACTTTATGACCAGTCCCTTATATCTTTATTTGTTTTTAGGTGCCTGTATAGGGATGGCTATCTTCCAAAATGCTGTTTTATTATTGGATATGCTAGATCTGATCTTACCATCCCAAAGCTGAGAGCAAAATCAGAACCTTTTATAAAAGTATGTTAAGCCCGCGACTTCAGAGTAATCTCGCAATCTGATTGGCTCTTTCACACAGCCAGCCAATCAGATTGCGAGATTACTCTGAAATTGCTAGTGTAAACAAGCCTTTACTTGTTACTATAATATCCCGTTAGGGATGAGTGGCACTAGAGACAAAATCCATGAATTGCTCCACAATTTAACAAAAATCACAACATGTAATATGAGCAAACTTGTTGCAAACTTGTTGCGAATGTTATGCTTAGGGGCAAGACAACGGAAGTTTGTTCGGCGCAACAAGTTTTTGTTAAGTCATGAAAAATACATCCTCACTGGAGAACCAAGATGTCAGACGAATTGTGACAATCATCTTGACACCTTAGTAACCCATAGTAATATTTATCTTTAAACATTTTGCATAAAATAATGTAAATAATGTATTGTTTCCAGTTCAAGGATGAAGAAAAGAGCCAAATTGAGGAGTTCTGGAAGATCTGTTCGTATGTCAAGGGTCCTTACAATGAGAAAACAGGGTATATTTCATTGAAGGCTGAGCTCACAAGACTGGGTGGTAAAAGTGTTCAGAACAGACTTTTCTATTTGGCTCTTCCACCATCTGTCTTTGTTGATGCAACACAAAATATTAAAGATTACTTAGCAGACAACAAGTGAGTAGGTGCAAGTGACTGTATACTGTTAAACTAGTGATGATAATATCAGATGATACATAGTGATGATGATAATGGTACACAGTGATGATGATGGTGCATGATGATGATGGTGATGGTACATAGTGATGATGATAATGGTACACAGTGATGATGATGGTGCATGATGATGATGGTGATGATACATAGTGATGATGATAATGGTACACAGTGATGATGATGGTGCATGATGATGATGGTGATGGTACATAGTGATGATGATGATGGAACATGGTGATGATTATGATGATGATGGTACATGATGATGATGTCCTGATGATGATAGTATGTGATGATGATGATGATGGTGCATGATGATAATAATGATAATGGTACATGGTGATGATTATGCTGATGATGGTACATGATGATGATGTCCTGATGATGATAGTATGTGGTGATGATGATGGTGCATGATGATGCAATACAATGCAATACAATGAACATTATTTACAGAGGGTGTCATAATAACCTGTAAAGTTATCTATCTTATGACCCTCACGCACCACCTATGATGGTGATGATGATGATGGTGATAATAATGATAAATCATTATTGATTGTTTATGACATTAACAGGGGATGGCATCGTGTAGTGGTAGAGAAGCCGTTTGGTAAAGACAGCGATAGCTCAGCACAGCTATCCAACCATCTTTCATCATTGTTCCTAGAGAAATCTCTCTACCGTATTGATC
Organism: Metridium senile; assembly: GCA_949775045.1. Taxonomy (NCBI): domain Eukaryota; kingdom Metazoa; phylum Cnidaria; class Anthozoa; order Actiniaria; family Metridiidae; genus Metridium; species Metridium senile. The sequence goes on along the minus strand of OX459102.1, from coordinate 17,046,921 downwards.
ATTACTTGGGCAAAGAAATGGTGCAAAACATCATGGTGTTAAGGTGAGGGTTTATTCATGGTTATCATCATTAGGGACCGGTCATTATTTACAGGGGGGGGGGGGGGGGGGGGCTGGTGGAAGTAAGGGGGGGCAAACATTTTTGTGCACTTAAAAAGGGGGGGCAAAAAATATTTTTTTGCATAATTTTCATAAATACTTGATAGAGTATTTTGAGATATATAACATTTTGCTCCATTTATTATTCTGGAAGTCTTAGTTATTGGGGGGTTAGGGGGCACTAAATTTGGAGTTCTCTATAAAGGGGGGACCAAAAAAAATTGAGCATAGCATTTCTCATTTCCACCAGCCCCCTGTAAATAATGACCGGTCCCTTACTATCATCATGAGTACCACCATTGTCACTATTGTCATCATTATCATGGTTCTGTTATTTTATTTAATCATACTATAATCATGTGCAAAATTGTTGGGACAATGTCACATTTTTATGAGCGTTTTTGTTTCAGTTTTAAAAAATATACAAAATGTATCAATTTGATTTGCAAACCCCTTCCCCCCTGAGCAATGTTCATTGGTCTTTCAAATGACAACCGTTTCACATTCCCAAATCTCAACATTGATACGGGGAAGAGGGGGAAATGGAAAAATGATGTTGAAATATTTTTCATGCAAAAAACAGATCATGTCCCAAGGTATTTTGCACATGATTGTAGCCACTTCAACACATTAACATTTCTGATTTCCAAGTGGAGCATCATCATTATTATCATCACTGTCATCTTCATTATTGTCATCATCATCATCATCATCACTGTCATCATTTTTGTCAACACTCTCCCATTTCCATCATCATCATTGTAATGACTTCATACAATTAGCAATTATTCGCCGAAGGCGAAGTGGTTATCAATGAACATTTACCGAGCGGCGAGTCTTCGAGCCGCAAGGTAAATATTCATTGATAATCACTGAGCCTGAGGTGAATAATTGTTTTAGTATATACATGATTCACAACCGAACAAAAAAAAATTAAACAAACATTTTTGTATAAATTAAGAAATTTATTGCATAACATTACAAAGCGTGACAAGGCGCACGAACGTTGAACCTATGAATTCAAATTTTTTTATGTTTAAAATGCCGTTTTACCTTGAAAAACACTTAAACCAAACTTTGTAGCTTTCTTTGTGTTTTGTGGAATTGCGTTTTGTTGAATTTTTTCAATTTCTTCATCGGTAATTGTTGCAAAACGAGACGCCATTTTGCCGAGAAGCAATATTCCGAGCTTGAGCAGTGAATATGGTCTCAGATTCCGAGATAGCTAGCCAATGAGAGCGCGCGTTCTTATGAGGTTGTGAATCATGTATATACTAATGATCTATTAATATAGAAGCATCTATGTTACATAGCATAATATTGTTTCAATGTTCTAGGTTTGGCAATCGTATCTTTGGTCCTGTGTGGAATAGAGATAGTATCAAAAGTGTTATAATTGGTTTTAAAGAACCTGTCGGCACTTATGGTAGAGGTGGATACTTTGATGAGTTTGGAATTATTAGGTATGCTTTATTAGTTAATTACTAGTATCATAGATATCATCTGATCATTATTCAATGATTGCTATAATTATCTTCATTATCTTCTGCCATAATCATCATCTTCTTCATTATCATCATCATCATTATCTTCTGCCATCATCATTATCATCTTCATCACCACCACTATCATCATCATCATCTTCTTCATTATCATCATCATTCATCATTATCTTTATTATTATCATCATCTTCATTATCTTATTCCATAATCATTGTAATCATCTTCTTTATCATTCATCATCATCATCTTCTTCATTATCATCATCATCATCATCATCATTGTCATCATCATTATCATGGTCATCATCATCAATATATCACCACCACCAACAGTACCACCATCACAGCCCCAACCACTACCTGGTACCATCCTCATCATCAATGCAAAACTGCTAATCTATTCATGTTATTTCACAGAGATGTGATGCAGAATCACCTGTTACAGGTTCTGTGTATGATGGCCATTGAAAAACCAGCTAGTGTTCATTCAGAGGATCTCAGAAATGAAAAAGTAAGACACACTTATATATAATTTATTCCCTTCACTTATTTTGTCTATCTATCTATTAATTCATTCAGACATTCATTCAGTCATTAGTTAATTCATTAAAAGAATAAATTCATTTATCCACCGTCCTTCCATTCATATATTCATTCTGTATAATTATATATTCATTCAATTATTCACCATTCATGCATTTTTTCTGTATCCATCCATCCATTTTATTTATTTATTCTTTCCTTCTTTCTTCCATTTATTCATCCAGTCATCCCTCCCTCTATCTCTCCACCTATCATTTGTTGCATTCATTTGTTCAGTCAATCCATACTTATTGCTATAGGCCATTAGTTATTATGTGTGAGTATGGTATGAATGACTTGATGGGATTTCTTCATGTTTTTACAGGTCAAAGTACTAAAGTGCATGGAGCCAATCAAACTGTCTGATACAGTCCTTGGTCAGTATGGCGGCAACCCTGAGATGGAGGGTGATGCCAAATTCAGCTATGTTGATGATCCTACAGTACCTAAGGGGTCTGTCACCCCTACTTTTGCAACATGTGTTACTTATATCCGCAATGAGAGATGGGATGGTGAGTTTTGTCGACAATTAAGCTGTTGTTGTAGTTGTTATCCATGTCGTATTACTAATTAACATCATTACTCAATCATGTTAAGGTCTGGGTATTTGCATGGGCCAAAACAAAATTCAGTTTGGATATCTCTACAAATATTACATGTACATTGATATTGGCGCTTTACAAGTTAATAAATATTATTATTAGTTAATAATAATAAGCCACGTTTATATCAATAGAAGCAATTTAGATTTAACTTTTTTATTTATAAAGGTCTGATTTTGGTGGTCATGTGACCTAAAACAATGAAAATTGGAAAATTTATGGGGTTGATAGAGTGCATTTTTTTACAATCACTATCATAATCGCTACCATCATCAGTATCAGATCATATTCATTATCATAATCACCATCATCTTCATTCACCATCATTATTTCAATCATATCCATTATCTGCATTATCATCTGATCACTGCCATGACAACATGCATCACTATCATCATCACCACAATTATTGTTATCATTATAATGATGTTAGTATCATCATCATTGTTATCTATAACTAATAGTTTAGTATTCATTCCATAGGTGTACCATTTATTCTAAAATGTGGTAAAGGTGAGTACACTCTCTTATGTTATGGTAGCTTCTGTTCATTTGCACAGTGTTTGTCTAATCCATTATTTCACTTTCAAATCTTTTAGTCTTTTCTACCATTCACTTATCACGAACAGGTTCCCATTTAAATCTGTATACTTTCCCATTTAAATCTGTACTTATGCAAATTGTGTTGATGTGTGCTAAACACACAGATCAACCAATCAGAGTATATTATTTCTGAAGTGAACTTCTGATTGATTGATCTGTGTGTTTAGCACACATCAACACAATTTGCATAAGTACAGATTTAAATGTGAGCCTGTTCACTACTTATTTGAATGCTTTTCCTTGTCCAATTTCAGCTCTAAATGAAAGAAAGGCAGAAGTGCGCATCCAGTTTCACGATGTTCCTGGTGATATATTTAATGGTGGATGTAAACGTAATGAACTGGTCATTAGATTGCAGCCCAATGAGGTACACAAACAAATGATTTGTGAAGCTTTTCCCACTACATCAACAACCTCTCTATAAATACATCACCACCATGATATCCTCTTTGTCATCAACATTGTTACCAAACATGATAATCATGAATAACAACCACTTGGAAGTCATAATATCATCAGCATTATCATGATTGTCTTCATTATTGATTACAGCACCATTATTCATAAATGTTTTACCATCACTGCAATCATTCATCATCATTGTCATCAGCAGCACAACATCCACCCTCATTAACATTATTAATACCTTACCATCACTGCCATCAATCACCATCATTGTCATCAGTAGCACAACCTCCAAACTCATGGTTATTATTACCTCACCATCACAGCCATCAATCACCGTCATCATCATTATCGTCAGCAACAGCATGACCTCCAAACTCATTACCATCATCAATACCTTACCATCACTGCCATCAATCATAATCACCACTACAACCAGAAACATCATTTGACTATAATATCAACATCATCTTGTCATCATCATCACTGCCATCATCATCACCATCATCATCATCACTACTAATATTGCCATCGTCCCCCTTCCCACATCATTAACACTAGTCTTTGTTTCTGTATGTAGTCTGTGTACCTCAAGTGTATGATCAAAGAAGCTGGTATGTCATACAAACCAGTGGAATCAGAACTTGACTTGACCTACTCTAACAGATATCAGGTATTAAAGCTTGTTAACTGAAAGTAAAATGATCCTGCTTAAACTTACTGCATGTCACTCTGAACAATGAAATTATAGCAAAACATTACACCTACTTACTTCTGAATGATTACAGGTCACCCTCTTTAAATAAAGTCCCTTATTTATGTTTCTTATTCTTTAAACTACAGGATGCAAAAATGCCTGATGCTTATGAGAGACTCATCATTGATGTTCTTGCTGGAAGTCAGGGGAACTTTGTCAGAAGGTAATAATTTGGAAAACCTTGTTATGTTTAAACTAAAAATTGTAGATGAAACTGAGTAATCTTCAGAAATATACAGTTTGTTCTTAATGTTCTGCTTTCTTTTTTCAGTGATGAGCTGGCTGAAGCCTGGCGTATCTTCACTCCACTTCTTCATCAAATTGAAAAAGAAAAAGTCAAGCCAATTCCTTACAAGTTTGGAAGGCAAGTGTTAAACTGAAATACCAAATACAGCCTAAGAAAACAGCCATTCTTTCACTCCTCTTCTCCCCGCTTTCCCTTCCGCGTCTGTTTTCTCAGGCTATACCAGATACTGAATGACATCAAATAATTAATTGTTTTTACTGTTCATAGTCGTGGGCCTTCTGAATCCGATGATTTAATAAAGAAACTTGGCTACATCTACAGTGACACTTACCAATGGGGAAAGTAGTTTTTGTATCAATAATGAATGACTGAATACAATTTCTACAACAACATGTTGAGGGAAAAATCAATAGATCTTTCCAAAGTTGTCGATCAACCTCAACCTCAATAGCATTTAATAAGTTCTTAAATTTGACTACAGCATGTGGTAATTTAAGGTATGTACACCTTATAGTCCTTTTCACAGTTCCGTTCAGTGACCACGAACAATTGTTTCCAGTCGAGGTTCCAGTTGCTGCGCATAGCAAAACTATAATTTATCATGCGTAGCAACTGGAACCTCAACTTGGAACTATCATTCGTGGTCACTGAATGGAACTGTGAAAAGGACTTGATTGAAACACTACAAAATTCCACAGGCTGTAGTCAAATTCTAAAGAATATATTAGATACTATTGAGGCAGATTGATGACAACCATGGAAGAGTCTATTGTCATAACTGCTCACTTTCTACTGAACAAAGTTGTTTGATTCCTCATAATGATTGTCAGTCTTAATGAAGGAATTCAGTAATTGTTTCTGTAGAATACACTCATATATTTTAATTCAATTTTAAATATATTAGGCACAATTAACTATCAATTAATTAAGTAATTTTGAATCCAATTGCGTACATAAAATGAAGCCATCAATCGTCAGACAAATAAAATTGTGTTCAAATCAATCAAATATTTGAATCTTTGTTTTGTAAATCGGAGAGGCCTTCCTTATATTCACTTTAAACAATGGACAGGATGCCTAACAATGTGCATGCAACTAGAAGGGGAGGGAAGGGGAAGATTTTTTGGTAGAAATTGCAACAATTCTTGCTGAGAAAAATTTAAAATTATTTGTTAGATTTATTAGTCATTTTGAGATCATTTTTCAAAATTTCAAATGACCACCCCCCTCATTTTACTTATATGTGGAAGTCCCTGTCCTGACTAAGAGATCAACAATGTGTAACTTGTTGTCTTTGCCATCACTGTGAGAATATGTAATATAACATAAATTACCAGCAATCCTATAATACAAACAAACTTTTAATTCATAATCATAAGCTTAAAAAACTCATTTATAATTCATGACTATTTTGTCCAATTCAATGCGCACCACATTTGTCACAAGAAAAGCATTTTATACCACATGATCTATATTTGAAACTTCCCTTAAAGCCCAGGGTGGGATTTGAATGTGTAGTTCCAGAAAATATCCATACCACCCCCCCCCCCCCCCCCCCCCACCTACCCCCTGGAATTTCCATAATTTTCCCACTTGCTTTAATTTTCCCACTTGCTTTAATTTTCATTTTCATTTCCCTTTACATATTTTTTCGTGAACCTGTTTTTTCAAATGCATAAAATAGCGTGGGCCCCTAAGAGTGAGAACATAAAATAATCTGACCCACCCCAAGCTCATACGCACCCTCAAAATATTCCATCAAAATGATCTGACTGCAATCTTTTACCTATAATACTCAGAGCAAATAGCGAGTTGCCCTCTTACCATATCATTTCATTTCATTGTGAAGGAAGACGGCTATCAGAAAGCTATCAGTGTGTTTCAAAGTTCTCTTCTCAAACTCATTAATATTTCAGGGACCAATTACAACTTTGTGTTTTAGTCACATGCATAGGTCTTGATACACCGATCAAACATAGGTCTTGATACACTAATCAAGACACTGTACGTATGAATTAGCTTAAAAGTAATTTCTCATTCATTCCATTTCAATGCACTCTTTTTTTTTTCTTTATTCTCCACCGCCTTCTCCTTTATTACCTGTCATTCCTGTTTATTTACCTACTTACTTATTTGCCTAATATTTTATTTTTATTTGATATTGGACGTCCTGTGACTCGAACCGGTAACCTCTGGCGTGCAATTCTAGTGTATTACCAACTAAGCTAATAATGAATTCGTTGACAGTTTTGGGCTGATGTCATATTTTATTGATGTTTTGCTCATAGGTTGATCACTAATGAAAGAATAGCTAACCTCTTATATATCAATTGTTAATAGTTTGTTTTCATATATCACCATTTTTATATTAAAGTTGACATGCGTCAACTGTTGCCTTGAGAGTTTTTTCCTTTTGTAATGTTTAATTTAGATACATTGATAATGTAGTTTTGCTGTTAGTTAACTCTAGAACAACTTTTTAATGGAATGAACAAAAATGCATGACCCCCCCCCCCCCCAAAAAAAAATTGCATAATATCATGCAGCCCCTCATTTTGGGTTGCACAAAAAGGTATAGCCCCCTCCCCATTTGCACCAGCCCCTCCCCCTCTAATAAATGACCAGTCCCTTAGAGAGACAAATTGTTGCAATTAATGCCTGGAAAATCTCAGAAGTTTTACAACAAGTTAAGCAATTTCAGATGCACTTTAATAGCAAGAGTATTTCCTTTGGTTTAGTTTCCTGTTGCCAATAGCGAATTATGGTACTTTACATATCCCAAGTAACCCCTGGAAAAAAACGTTTTTTATATACCCCCCTCTCCCTCGGAAATTTTATACTCAGTAATACTCAGTATACTTTTATAATAATAATAATAATTATTATTATTATTATTATTATTATTCAATGGAACGCTATAGTTGCTCATAATTTTATTGTAAATAGTACATGCAATATAGATGCAATATATTTATCCAATTTTTATAAATTATATTTATTATAGTTAGCATATATAGAGGATATTACATGGGCGCGCGGAGATACGCATTTTATCTTCGAGTGTTTAATTGATATCTCACGAGTGAGCGCAGCGAACGAGTGAGATATCATTTGAACACGAGAAGATAAAATCCGTATCTCCAAGCGCCCATGTAATGTTCTGTTTATTATATATAAAAATAGCAAACATTTTATCAAGATATACATCAAAAAATCTTAAAGAATAGATGGTAACGTGTTATTTTACATGTGAAATAACATGTTATTTTCACAACGTGAAGATATCACTTTTTCGCGGGGGAGATCACCTGATATTTCACTGAAGTTTATATAATAAATATATATATGACATTGTATTTTACCACGTAATTCAGCTTTTGGCTGCTAGGTGTAGTTATTTAAAAAAAAACATCTATCTATCTATCTATCTATTAATTAGTTTCTATCCATATTTTGGTGTACTTGTTAAAATAAGAATATATATTTTGTTTATAAATATTTTAATTATCATTAATCCACATTTGACTCGGATTTCTTTGTTATTCACAGGGTTGTACGGCCCTCGGGCTTTATATGGCTTATTGCCTCCATTCTTGGTATTTAACTCTTACGTATAATATATTGCAAAGCGCTTAGAATTGTAAAATTTATTGGGCACTATAGAAGTCATTTTTTATTATAATTATCAAAAAAATTATTAATTTGTGTCCATCCATATTTTGGTGTACTTGTTACAATAAGAATATATATTTGTTTATAAATAGTTGCAAAGCGCTTAGAATTGTAAATTAATTATTGGGCGCTATATAGAAGTAATTATTTATTATAATTATCAAAAAATTTATTAATTTGTGTCCATCCATTTTGGTGTACTTGTTAAAATAAGAATATATAATATTTGTTTATAACTAGTTGAATTATAAGTTTTTTCTTCCAATTTAAATTAAATGTAATTTTGTTCCTAGATTTCGGATTTACAATCCATCATCAGGTAAAACTAACGGTTATATTTTTTACAAATGTCAAGGAAATATATAAGGAAATACTGGATATTATTTATTTATTTATTTATTATTATTATCATTATTAACTAGACTGTCCACCCATAATTTGGGTGTACTTGTTGCATAGAGTCAATTTGATTTTATTGTTTTTGAGCTTGGTCATAGCTTGGTGGTGGAGGCATTACTGATGATGGCATGAAAGGTGGTGGAGGTTGTGCTGCTTGTGCACCAGGTTCGTAAGCAAACCACCAACTATGGACGTCAACAGAGTAAGTTGGCCCATTTTTCCCTTGCTTTTGACACTTTGCAGACACATCAGCTGATGTAAGATACTTCCAACCACGGGCTGTAAAAGCCTGTAAAAAATAACAGAGAGCAGATCTTATGTGTAAGGATTCACTGGAAAAAGTTCCATGCCATGGATTTCCATTCATTTTAAACTCGTAAGCATTACACGAGGTCCTCAATTGCTCCTCCATTTGAATGCCCTTGTACCATCGTGTAGTAAGGATATCTCTACAAACACCAATCAAATCTTGTGGAGCATTGATCAGCCGTATTTTGTCTGTGTCACTGAAAGACAAACACATGACTGGAGTGGAAACTGGATGTTGAGATGGAGCGAACACAAGAACACTTTTATCCTGTGAACTTCTTGAGATGTCAATAGATGTTTTGACATCCCAGCCATGACTTCGTAAAGCTTCAAGGGTCTTACAAATCAAGAATCTTGCCATGACGGCTTCATTTCCATACGACCACCATGGACTTCCAGATAGTTTGAACTCCCAGCTTCCACAATAGTCTTGCTCTTTCTGAATACCACCCATGACAGTCCAGGTAGAGATGACAGTCTGACGTACAACTGGGATAATCTCTTGTGGAGCATTGATCAGCCTCAGTCTGTCTGTTCTATTAAGGCTGATGATAAAATGATGATTCACTAGTGGTCCAGCAAGGCCTTGGTCATACTTGAAGAACAAATTATCACATGTGCTTTTCATGTTTGCAGTGGCATGGAAAGCCCAATGCTGTTGTGCCAGAGCAGAAATAATCATCACCAGAAGCAGTCTTGCTTGGACAGTTTCATCTCCTTGAGAAAACCATGGATTTCCATATAGCCTGAATTCGTAAGAGTTTTCCGTTGGCCCCTCAGATTGGATTCCTCTTCCCCAATATTTGATAATAATATCTTTGATAATGGCCAGTATGTTATCTGGTGTGTTGACTAGCTGTAGTTTGTTAGTACTACTTAGACCAACACAAAGCAGAGGATACTGAATAATCCTTGGTACCTGGCTGCGGCAAAAGTAAAATGTAGTGAGATCACCAAGGCGACTTAGATCACTAGTGATTTTCAATTCCAATCCAGCGTTGTTCAGGTTTTGCAAAATCTGACACACCATTTTCCTTGCACATGCAGCTTGTATGGAACCGGTTCCCCTTGTAAATGGAAATCCCTTTATCTTGAAAGCCCATGATTGCTCTAGCTTTGGCTTCTCCATTTCAATACCTTCCTGTCCCCACTGCTGGAATATTGCATCTCTGATGATTGACAGTTCAGTTTGATTGCCAAATATTGTCCTTACTTTACTACATGATATGTAATTGGACAGTCCAAGTATGAAGTACTCAAAGCCCGGTGGTGGAGGGGAAATTGGAACAAATCTAGACTCTTCGGCGCCCATAGTTCTGACAAAAGAACAACATAGTAATGTAGTCAATTAATATGTGTTTTTTTTTTTATCAAGAAATATTTTTAAATATAAAATTGATTTTTTAGAATACCGTCAGTTAGGGACCGGTCATTATTTATGTGGGGGGGGGGGGGGGGGGGGGGAGAAAAATCATAGGGGGGGCCATGCTTATATTTTTCAATGACAGGGGGTGGGTTGGAATTAAATTTCACTGAGTTGTGGGTGGGCCATTTCTCTTTTGTAAAGAACATACATGAATGTATAAAGTAAGTTGTGTGTTATCAAATTGGATAAAAAACGTGTTTCCATGCAAACCTAGTATATTAATTGCCATGCAGTATGTATAAAAAGCAACATTAATTTTTTTTAGTTTCTATCAGTTTAACAAAGCAAACAGTAATATTTCTACAACATTTGAAGTCTTTCAAAAGTATTGTCAATAAGTTCATATGCATCCAGAGCAAATAGTCCTTGATTCTTCATTATTTCTAAATGTTTAATGGCACTTCTCTTATTAACCTTTGCAAGGCTATCTTTACTTAGTTCCTCTTCGCAAAGTGCATGTGCACGTAATCGTGTAGCCTTCTGGGAAACAGAGATTTTCAACAGTGAAACTGTCTAGGGTAATGCCCTTAATCAATTTGAAGACAGCTGCCTGAAGGGGGGAGGGGGGGGCTGCCTCTGAAATGAATTCCATTTGGGGTGGGTCAAAAGTTAAATGTAATACCTCAGGGGGTGGGCCAGGGATATTCTTTTTGATTCAGACAAAAAATTTCCCCCCCACATAAATAATGACCGGTCCCTTATACTTCAGAATAATGGAAAGACTAGCAATGTGAGACATGCACTCCTACTTCCATGTTAAAAAAGGCAGACTTCAAAACTAATGAAAAAAAGAAAATAAAACAAAACGGTGTACTCAATCAATGAATCTACTGTATAATTATCGATAACAATCAATTTCAATCAATACCAATTAATTGATTGATATCGTAAATTGATGACCAATATCGATTAAACAAAATGTTGTGGCCTTATCGAATGATGAATATAAACCATTAAGAATCTGATTGTCAATCAATACCAATCGAAGACTGATTGATACCAAATTTCATCGACTGAAATCGATCGAGTATGCCGGGAATCCTACAAAACATTTGGTAATGTTTACAAAAGCTAATATGTATATTTTGGATGTGCGGAGGTGCGTAATGAAATCAAAACGATTGTTTATTCTAGAAGACGACATCAACCAACTCAAATGTAATAAATTTTTCAGGTATAAGGATCGATGAACCCGCGCGAACATGACGTTCTAAGAGTCGTTACAAGCAAGAATATGGCAGCTAGACTGGCTAAAAAAGAGACAGATCAACATAATCAACCAGCTATGTCAACTGCACTATAGAATAAGAAATACATTATATTATACAGAAGTAGTAGGAGTAGTATATTTGCACTCTTTTTTTCCTGCATTTAACATGTTCATTATATATGGTTGTAGATACATTGAAACATATTTTAAATTACATCATATACATGCATGATACATAAACTTAACAACGTAATTTACTCAAGTCTATAGTAGCTAGGATTAACTTAAAGACCTTACAGTGTGAATGAAAAAACCTGGGTACCTAGAAATATTTTAAAAATCATTTATTATTCGTTGAACAACTCAGAAACAACTATATCACTGCAAGAAGTTTGACTGATGTGTAGTATGATAATCTTATTGTAGTTTGAATACAGTTGTTAATTGTGAGTAACGAACAATATTTAACGATTTCTAAAATGTTTCTGGGTGCCACGGTTTTTCCATTCGCACTGTCATTACAACAACACCATCAACAACAAATATCATTTTTGGTGCTGAAGAACAGGAGGAACCAAGGGTTATCTATAAGCGGATTTATCTAAGCCAGTTCCCCAATATAATTAATACCTTAAATCACTATAAGCTTTGAAAATAATACTAATCTAGCAAAAGCAATGAAATCAAAGTAAAAGAAGAATTGCTAACTAACGGCAATATGTATATAGCAATACATACCTTATATTCGATATTTTGCTTTGATTGAGTTCAACGTTATAAAAGCTATATAAAATTGAATGACATGCAGATTTGCAAACCCATTTATTTCACGCCTCGCTGAATGGGCTTCCTGTTTATGTCGGCAATCATTCGGGTAATATTCGGACTCGTTCAATTCTCCACAGGTAGCCCAAGCTATGTATTTGTGCTCTCAAATAAGCCGTATAGGTGTATAGTGACGTATTTTGTTTTGTCAACCAACCATTGTTATTAGAACAAAGAAAATTAATGAATATATTGTGAAAATGAATGGTTGGCAAATTAGCATCACAATACCAAAAACACTACACCAATTACCTATAAGATAATGTTATATGGTGATCTAATAATATATAAAATATGTTTAAATAATAAAAATAAATGGTCTCACTTGTCTTGTGTTTTATTTGTAACTCCCTGTGTAGTTTCATGTCATTTGGAGCAGTATTGAGCGACTATATTAGCTTGATAAGAAATATTTCTATTAATAAGGTTTTTGCATCAATGGTGAAATGACTGAATCCAATTTCTACAACATGTTGAGGAAAGTTACAATAGAACCTTCCATGGTTGGTGTCCATCAACCTCAAAAGCATTTTTAAATGTTTGAAATAAGTTCTGGAATTTGACAACAGCATGTGGTATTTAAGGAAAATACACCTCAAACATTTGAAACACCCAAAAATTCCACAGGCTGAAGTCAAATTCTAAAGAATAATTATATATTACATGCTATTCAGGCTGAGGTTGATCAACGACAGCATGGCAAAGTCTGTTCTGTCAGCAAACAAAAATGTTTGATTTCTCAGAATGATGAATTGTCAGATTTCTCAGTATATCTAAATATATTAGGCACATTTGAGTAATTTTGAATCCATTTGTGTGTGTGCATACAAAATGAAGCTATCATTTTATCAGCCAAATAAAAATTGAATCAATCAAATCTTTGAAATTTTTTTTGTAAAAAAAATATTGTATATTAAGGGGTCAAGGGGAGAGACCTTACTCATAGTCACTTTAAACTATGGACAGCTGGACGCCTACTAACAAAGTGTTTGATACTAGAAGGGGAGGGAGTTAAAAGATTGTTTGGTAAAAATTGCAACAATTCTTGTTGAATAAAAATTAATAATATTTGTTGGATTTAAAGTCATTTTGAGGTCATTTTTCAAAATTTAAAACCACCACCCCCCTAATTTTACTTATATGTGTGAGACCCCTCCTGAGTGGCCATAAGATTATACAATGTGTAACTAAAACATAAATACCAGTACAAAACTGTTATATAATGAATAAACATAAGTTCAACTGCTGGAGAATCTACCTTTACTTAACCGGTGAGTAACAATCATTTAATTGGTGAATTCATATATATTTACAAATCATATATTATAATATCTTTATACTCGATTGTTTTTGCTGACAGTATATGCACCAGAGACAACTTGTTGTCTTTGTCATCACTGTGAGAATATGTTTTGAATACAATCTAAACAATGTAATATACTGTACCAGCAGTCCTATAATATAAATTGAACTCTTAATTAATTAATTAAATGTACAAATTTTAGACAAATAAGTATTATAATATGTAAAATTCTAAATATTGTTCCTCGTTGATATGAGATAAATAGTATGCTATTCAAATGTCGAAGGTTTCTTGGAACACAACATTTCAACTGCTACTAGCTGCTAGTCTTCATCAGTTTTCATCAGTCTTCATTAATTATTAGGGTTTCATTTAATATCATGATAATGCATTGTAAAGTGCTTAGAATTGTATTATATATATGTTAAAACGCTATTGATCTTCCTATCATTATAAATTAGTGTCCAAACATGATTTTGCAATCACTGTGAGAATATGTTATGAATACAATCTAAACAATGCAATATATACCACACCAGCATAAACTATAAGCTCTTATGTACAAATTTTAGACAAAAAAGGATATGTAAAATTCTAAATATTGTTCCTCATTCATATAAGATAAATAGTATGTTATTCAAATGTCGATGGTTTGGACCACAACATTTCGACTGCTACTGCTAGTCTTCATCAGTCTTCATTAAATATCAGGGTTTCATTATCAGTATAATGCATTGTAAAGTGCTTACAATAATTGTATATAATTGTAAACTTTATTTGATCATATTATCATGATTATTAATTAGTGTCCACACATGATTTTGCCATCACTTTGAGAATACATTTTGAATACCAGCAGTCCTATAATATAAACTAAGCTCTCATGTACAAATTTTAGACAAAATTATAAATATATTATTCATTGTGTACACCTACTTGCAATAATGTTGTCATACAAAAAAGAACATTTGTAGTTTAGTGGATTAGAAATAAATTAAAAGTACAAAAGAAGATCATTGAAGCAGAACTCTTTCTTTTGTACTTTTGATCTATTCATAATCCACTAAACTACAAATGTTCTTTTTTGTATGACAACGTTCTTGCAAGAAGGTGTATATAAGATAAAAAGAAGGTTTGGACCGCAACATTTTGACTGCTACTGCTAGTCTTCATCAGGTGATAAGTATAGACTGTAATGTAGACGATAAATATATTAATTATCAGGGTTTCATTATCAGTATAATGCATTGTAAAGCACTTAGAATTGTATATATGTCAATGCTATTGCTCATATATTATCATTATTAATTAATGTTCACCCATAATTTTGGTGTACTTGTTGCATAGAGTCAATTTGATTTTATTGTTTTTGAGCTTGGTCATAGCTTGGTGGTGGAGGCATTACTGATGATGGCATGAAAGGTGGTGGAGGTTGTGCTGCTGGTGCACCAGGTTCGTAAGCAAACCACCAACTATGGACGTCAACAGAGTAAGTTGGCCCATTTTTTCCTTGCTTTTGACACTTTGCAGACACATCAGCT
This sequence comes from Metridium senile, assembly GCA_949775045.1. Lineage (NCBI taxonomy): Eukaryota > Metazoa > Cnidaria > Anthozoa > Actiniaria > Metridiidae > Metridium > Metridium senile. The sequence continues at coordinate 17,031,439 of OX459102.1, read as the reverse complement.
GATGTAAGATACTTCCAACCACGGGCTGTAAAAGCCTGTAAAAAATAACATAGAGCAGATCTTATGTGTAAGGACTCAGTAGATAAGGTTCCATGCCATGGATTTCCATTCATTTTAAACTCGTAAGCATTACACGATGTCCTCAATTGCTCCTCCATTTGAATGCCCTTGTACCATCGTGTAGTAAGGATATCTCTACAAACACCAATCAAATCTTGTGGAGCATTGATCAGCCGTATTTTGTCTGTGTCACTGAAAGACAAACACATGACTGGAGTGGAAACTGGATGTTGAGATGGAGCGAACACAAGAACACTTTTATCCTGTGAACTTCTTGAGATGTCAATAGATGTTTTGACATTCCAGCCATGACCTCGTAAAGCTTCAAGGATCTTACAAATCAAGAATCTTGCCATGACGGCTTCATTTCCATACGACCACCATGGATTTCCAGATAGTTTGAACTCCCAGCTTCCACAATAGTCTTGCTCTTTCTGAATACCACCCATGACAGTCCAGGTAGAGATGATAGTCTGACGTACAACTGGGATAATCTCTTGTGGAGCATTGATCAGCCTCAGTCTGTCTGTTCTATTAAGGCTGATGATAAAATGATGATTCACTAGTGGTCCAGCAAGGCCTTGGTCATACTTGAAGAACAAGTTATCAGATGTGCTTTTCATGTTTGCAGCGGCATGGAAAGCCCAATGCTGTTGTGCCAGAGCAGAAATAATCAACACCAGAAGCAGTCTTGCCTGGACAGTTTCATCTCCTTGAGAAAACCATGGATTACCATATAGCTTGAATTCGTAAGAGTTTTCCGTTGGCCCCTCAGATTGGATTCCTCTTCCCCAATATTTGATAATAATATCTTTGATAATGGCCAGTATGTTATCTGGTGTGTTGACCAGCTGTAGTTTGTCAGTACTACTAAGACCAACACAAAGTAAGGGATACTGAATAATCCTTGGTACCTGGCTGCGGCAAAAGTAAAATGTAGTGAGATCACCAAGGCGACTAAGATCACTAGTGATTTTCAATTCCAATCCAGCATTGTTCAGGTTTTGCAAAATCTGACACACCATTTTCCTTGCACATGCAGCTTGTATGGAACTGGACCCCCTTGAAAATGGATATCCCTTTATCTTGAAAGCCCATGATTGCTCTAGCTTTGGCTTCTCCATTTCAATACCCTGTCCCCACTGCTGGAATATTGCATCTCTGATGTTTGACAGATCAGTTTGATTGCCAAATACTGTCCTTACTTTACTAGACATGTAGTTGGACAGTCCAAGTATGAAGTAATCAAAGCCTGGTGGTAGAGGGTGGATTGGTACAGACTCTTCGGCACCCATAGTTCTGATAAAAGAAGATAGATAGATTCCTTTATTTATAAACAGGGTAGCTCTCTCTGAGTATTTACAAAACTGTAATAAATGTTATCAATAGAGGCCCTACAACATATGGTAGTCATTTAATATATTTTTTTTTTTTTCAAGAAATATTTAAAAATAAATAACTGCTTTTATCAAATACTCAGCTAAACTTCATAATAATGAAAAGACTTAAGCAATTTAAAACATGCACTCCAAATTCCATGCTAAACATACTATATTATTTATTATTATCGTATTTGGTTAAAATGTCATCTTTACACGTATTTTCGGAGTATTAATTGCATTTTCAAAGTGGATTTTATCGATTTTTTATCGACATCAGTGTAATATCGACTTTTGTTTCTTGATATCAGTGGCAAATCGGTATCAATTTTTATCGATTGGCTACGCCGGGATATGTAGAAAACTCATAATCCGGCAATGTTTACATAAGCTAATAATGTATTTAGGTGTGTCATGAAATCAACAACGATCATTCCCCGGGGGGGGTTACTCCCATATATTTACTATACGGGGATGATCCGCTGAACAGGGTATGGTTTTTCGAGCTTTCTGTCATAAACAGGGTATGGTTTTTTTAGTTTTCTGTCATGAACAGGGTATATATTTACCCCATTTCCCAATTTCCTTATTTTTTTTGTCATAATCAGGTATAGTAATTAGGTAATATGATGAGCAGCGCGGTCTTTCGTCTTTCGGGAAATTCAGCACGTTTTCGCGGCATAAACATGGTCCTAAACTGTCATAAACAGGGTCCCATTTTTATCACTTGTCATAAACAGGGTATAAGAATTTGTTTTTTTCTGTCATAAACAGGGTAACCGTTTTAGGATCCCAGCGGAACATCCCTACCCAAATCGTAGTGGAGTACCCCCCCCCCCCCCCCCCCCGGGGATCATTCGTTCTAGAAGACAAATCAACCAGCTCAAATGTAACTTTAGGTATAAGCTAGGCTCGATTAAACCGAACAAAACGTTTCTAAAAGCCGTTTATCGAGATTACAAACAAGTCATCCTGTGCAAGGATGGTAGCTGGACAGTTTAACAACCGGATAAACAAAGACACACATATAGCGCCAGCTAGAGTACTAAAATAAGAAATACATTATATAGCAACACGTATGTTTTCCTTATATACGTATAATACCTTGTATTCCTTTACGTCGATTGAATTGACCAGTATATACAGCTCAAGATCATTAAAATCAACACAACCCAATCCCATTTCACGCTCAATGGACTCCCTGTGAAGAGCTCGGCAATTATTCGGGTAACCCGAGTAACGCTGTGTCGGGTTTCTGTCGGGTAATATTCGGACTCGTTCCATTCCCCTGGCTCGCAAGTTCAAAATGGCGGATTCTCAGTCAAGTCTGAAGTTGTATCCTTGCTTTATAATCCAATGTTTTATCATTCTATTTGACTTATTTGACTCTTTTGAAGGATTTTTCCTTAACTTTATAACTCTAGGCAAATGTCAATTCCATTTAGAAATACTTCAGAGGCGCAAATCGCGCGAAATTCTTTGATAGTTGACGCCGAGCCAAAACGTGGAGGCGTCCGTAAAGAAATATCAGTAACCGATCATATAATGCACGTGTAAGTTAACACTTAAACATATTTTATCTGTTTGGCGAATACTACTGTTGTTGCAAGCTTTCAACAGCTCAAGATGGACACATTTAATATATATAATATACACCACAGGAAACCCGACATATTTGTTTGTAACATTCTTTGCAGCATCTGGTACTTACTGCACTACTGTACATGAACACAGCGGTCAAACGACCATGCGCGAAAAAACGAGTAAAATTATCCAGCACACAAATTTGATATTTGAACGGAAAAAAGATGGAGTGTACGGCTTTCATCACTTTTTTCACAAAATATAAACAAAAATACAAAATTATAAACTAATGGTAGCTTCACAATATATCAAAGGTTATGTACACGAAACATCAAGTTTATATATTCAGGGAATTTCTTATAAATCAACTTCAAACTTCCTAATGTTTACAATGTTAAATGTACCGCTGTGAAAATTTTGCCACACATGCGTAGTCGTTTGACCGCTGTGTTCTGTACATACAGAATTTTGCAGTATTTCATTAGGAAGCCATGCATTTCTCTCAGAGTTAGTTGTTGTCAAAACTTGAATCAATCTCAAACTTGCATTTACTTACTCATGCATTAATAATTAATCAATTTATTCATTCATTCATAATTTCATTCATCTTTCCATTCATCTTCTTTCTATTTGCTCATTTATGGTTCCATTTGTCCAATTATAATGTTGCTTACTTGTTTAATATTTAACTTCTTAGAAGTATGTAGCCTGATTTTCAGATGGGCCTAGATCCTATGCTATTGCTTCCTACCCAGAAGAAAGCGATAGTATAGGACCCAGACTGCCAGTCTGAAAATCTGGCTAAAAAGCATGCACATTGACCAAGACATGTATTTGTTGCAGAACACTAAGTAGTCAAGAAGCAAGAAGTTTGCGAGTATCTGCCAATTCATTCCTAGAACACTTAATCCTTGTTACCAAGACAATTGACGAGTTTGGACCACCCATACAGCCTTCTTGATATATAGTTTAGTCTTGTATTTTGAAAATGTATATTAAATGTAAGTTGTAAATAGATGGTATAAATTGATTTATAGATTTGACCAACTGTCTACTTCATGTTGCTGGACAATTCTCCAGTTTCATGTTAGCTATCACCGCGGTACGTTTTGTATTTCAATTAACTCTGAATTTAGGCTATCCCTGTGAAAATGTGCCTTTTGTTAAACAGTACAGAGTGCTAGATAACACGAAACTGGAGTATTGATTGTTTTCTTAATTTTTTTTTACTTCATTCTCTGAGGTTAAATTTTTCATATATTATAGTATATTATAGTATTTTTCATTTTTTCTTCATTTCATATTCGTCTCTTCATATTTATACTTTTCATCTGTTATTATTATTTTTTTTATTCGTTTATGTCTTCTTTCCTTATTTTTCCTTTCTTTCCCTCTTAATTCTTTCCCAGCTATATTCGTACAGGTTCTCCTCCCTCCCCTCCCCTCCCTTGTTTTATATGGGAGAGGGGACTGGTGTGGTCTAACAGTGTAGTGCTTTCGTGGCCATTATGAGTGCAAGTTGAATGTCACGTCAGTTGCGTAAATAAGTATTTTTCTCAGGATATTGATCAATGTATTGATCTAGAACGATATCAGGTACGTTAAGTTGCATAATTACTGAAGATATTTATATTATTTTGAGTTGAAACTTAACTATCGATCCAACGTGAAGCGGAACGGTGCATGCATGCGATGATGATGTTATGAATGGTTAAATTGAACTTTTTATGTCGATTACTGCTCTTCACTAAGCAATAATCAACTACCTACATTTACAAGTAATCTTGTTGTAAAGTTTGATATCAATACGACCAGTACAAATTACCAATCTATGATCAAAATAAGATTCTGCTCGCATAGCAATGAATAATCATGATCTCTACCAATATTGACGGCTTTTTTACACCTTTTCAAACTCTTGCAACATAATTCCTACTGTTTATCGAATTGAGGATTATAAGTGTGTATTTTACGTGTTATTTTCTAGCTTGTTTTCATTTGTGTAGCTTTCAAAGGTGTTTATACAAACAAAAATGGCCACTCCTAGACAATTAACTTATGCATATTCAAATGATACCAGCTTTTCGACCGTGGTGGTCGTTTCTTTTTAAGTATTAGATAATTAGCAAGTCAAATAATAGCATTGAGTATCATTTTTTACGTCTGGTAGAGTTGCTATGAATACAACTTACCAATAAAAAACCCTCTGTATTATTTTCCTTTTTAAAATTTTATTTTTTAATGATAAGATTTATTTGTTGTACCATAAAATAAATTCATCTTAGATGATGCAGATCGTACGGAAATAAGACCAGGGGTCGGTTGTACGAAAGGTGGATAAAGTTATCCGCGGATAAAAGTTATCCACTGCATAGGTTTTTTATAGATTTTATCTGCTGGATAAGGATTTAACCGGTGGATAGCGCTATTCACCCTTCAGACAACCGGCCCCAGATTAATATTCTTCTGATATCTTTTAAAACTTTTCTGGTCCACTCTTCTATATCATTTGTGTTTTCGTTAAAGTCAATTCCCATGTTTATGTGTCATTTCTATGATTGATATATAGGTAAACCATGGGTGCTGAGGAATCCATCCCAATTCCTTCACCGCCTCCTGACTTTGATTACTTGGTCATTGGCCTGTCTAAATGGCGATTTGACAAGATGATAGCAATGTTTGCTAAGGAGACTGATTTGTCTCTAATCAGAGAAGCCATTTGCCAGCACTGGGGACAAGGAATTGAGTCAGAAAAGTCAAAACTTGAACAAGCATGGGCATTCAAGTTCAATGGTAATCCATTCCAAAGAGGTTCTACACCTGTCCAATCAGCATGTGCAAGGAAAATGTTGTGCCAGATGTTTCAAAATCTAAACAACGCTGGCTGGGAATTAAAGATTGCCAGTGAGCTAAGCCGTGTCGGTGAATTCACTACATTTTACTTTTGCCGTAATCAAATACCAAAACCCATTGACTATCCTCTGCTTTGTGTTGGTCTCCAAGATTTTGACAAACTGCAACTAATCAATACACCAGATAACATACTGGCAACTATCAAAAAGGTAATAGATGATACTTGGTCAAATGGAATAAAGTCTGAAGGCCTGGAAGAAAACTTTTACAAAATCAAATTTTCTGGCAATCCATGGAAAGGTTATGGGTATGAGAATGTCCAAGCACGATTTCTACTGACATCAATCTTTTCATCCCTTGCTCAGCAAAACTGGAAGTTTCATTCTTCAGTCAACATGACAAATACATCTGACAGCTTGTTCTTCAAGTATGACCCAGAAGGCTCTCAACAAGCCAGTCAGCGCTTTGTCATCAGTTTCAACGAGGGAGACAAGCTGAGACTGATGAACGCACCTCAAGACGTGATCCCAGTTGTGCGTCAGGTGATCACCTCATTCTGGAATGCTAGTAATAAAAGCATTCAGAAGGAACAAAGCCATCATGAAAGCTGGGAGTTCAAAATGCATGGATATCCCTGGTGGGGACGTGGAAGTGAATATGTTGTGCCCAGATTCTTGATTTGCAAGATGCTAGAAGCTTTACAGGCCAAAGGTTGGAGTGTTGAGGCAACAATTGATGTGACAAGGAGAAACAGGGATAAAACCATCCTTGTATTAGCACCATCAGATCAGAGAGATTCCACGCATGTCATGTGCTTATCATTTGCTGACAGAGAGAAATTACGGTTGATCAATGCACCAGAAGATTTGATTGGTGTTTGTAGAGATATCCTTACGACACGATGGTGCAAGGGTATTGCAATGGAGGAATACATGAAGACATCCTGCCCGGCACATGAGTTCAAGCTGAATGGAAGTCCATGGCATGGTGCTGGTGAGCTAAGTCTACACATTCGAAGCATACTCTGCTACATCATCAAAGAGTTTGCAGCTCGTGGATGGAAGTTCTTGATGTCTGCCGATGTAACGTCAAGTTATGATGATGATGACGACTATCCCTATGATGTGCATAGTTGGTGGTTTGCTTTTGAACCCGATGGCGCTTCATTCATGCTTCCTCCAAGCTATACTGAGGCATGCAAGTAATAGTTATGTACTAAAAATTTGCTCTTGGTATAGAGACATATAAGGTGTTAGTACTTTATAGAAATGGATATTGTCATTGGCTGTCAAAACTGCCTATGCTAGACATTATTACCAAGGAAGTAAACAAAATCGATGTTGATGAATTGATATCATAGAAAAACATAGCTGATCAAAATCTTCCCTAGATTCTCATCTTCTATCTATTAGTATGATCAATATTATTATTGTTTGTTGTTAAAAAGGCCAAGCCTGTTTCAAGCCAGATGGCTCTAAATGAATATATAATTTGTTACCGTTTATAAAATATTCACGATTTAATATTAAACTATTATAATCACTTGTTTTGTAAAGCATTATGAGTTTGGTTGTTTCTATTCATATACGTCTACCTTATATTTTTTTTCTTTCCCATTTTTTATTTTCTTTCTAATTTTTTGTCCAAACTTTATTCGTTCTCCTCGCCTTCCTTGTTTTCTATGGGAGAGAGGACTGGTTCAGTAAACAACAGTGTGCTTTCGTGGCCAACAAAAGGGGATTGGGGAGAGGAGAAGGGGAGGGGGAAGGGAAAAGAAGGAAGACTAAAGGAAGACTTCCTAATTCCTTCTCTCTCCCCCAGTCCCCTAAAGAGCCGCTACGCAGGCTATGGCCAACTATGCTAAATGAGTGAAAGTTGAATGTCACGTCAGTTCAATAAATAAGTATTTTTCTCAGAATATTGATCAATGTATTGAACTAGAACAATATCAGGCACGTTGAGTTGCATAATTAATACTGAAGATATTTATATTATTTTGAGTTAAAACTTTCATATCGATCCAACGTTAACATAATGAAGTGTATCAATTCCTGCTATTTATCGAATTGAGGATTATAAGTATGTGTGTTTTAATGTGTTATTTTCTAGCTTGTTTTCAGTTGTGTAGCTGTCAAAGGTCAATGAGCAACTATGAGTTGTAGTTATTACGATCCACACTCCGAGCCAGACAAGCATCAAAACAATCTAAGGCTGTGTTCATTATGTATGCTACAGGGGGGAGGGGGGTGTGGTGTGTGCAGAGGATTTCAGTGAGGGGGGATCTCCAAATTTAGTAACAAGAAAAGGGGGGATGTGAAGGTTTTTTTCAAAACATGAAGGGAGGATGCTAATTTTTTTATTGGATTTTTATATATTACTATAAGACTAGCTCTGTTTTGGTTTTTCTGTTTTATTGAATTAAATGTGTTTTATAAGGCCCCTTTTGCATCCACTTCAAGCAATGTGTAAACAAATGTGCTACTGTGTAAGAAATATTAGTCAAATTGTAATACTGTTATATTCAAACGACAACACCTATGTAACTGTAGCAGCAAGCCTGTGATTACAATTATAGGTTTTGTACATTAATCTCTCCCTTTGCTTTTGGGTGGGGCGGGAAATGGCCCTGGCATCGGCTGATCAGCGCTTTGTCATCAGTTTCAACGAGGGAGACAAGCTGAGACTGATGAACGCACCACAAGACGTGATTCCAGTTGTACGTCAGGGGCCGGTTGTACAAAGCCTGAATAGCGCTATCCATCGGATAAATCCTTATCCAGCGGATAAAATCTATAAAAAAAACTATGCAGTGGATAACTTTTATCCGCGGATAACTTTATCCACCCTTCGTACAACCGGCCCCAGGTGATCACCTCATTCTGGAATGTCATTCAGACAGAACAAAACTTTTATGGAAGCTGGGAGTTCAAAATGTCTAGATATCCCTGGTGGGGACATGGAAGTGAATATGTTGTGCCCAGATTCTTGATTTGCGAGATGCTAGAAGCTTTACAGGCCAAAGGTTGGAGTGTTGAGGCAACAATTGATGTGGCAAGGAGAACCAAGGATGAAACTATACTTGTACTAGCTCCATCAGATCAGAGATATTCCACGCGCGTCATGTGCTTATCATTTGCTGACAGAGAGAGATTACGGTTGATCAATGCACCAGAAGATTTGATTGGTGTTTGTAGAGATATCCTTACGACACGATGGTGCAAGGGCATTGCAATGGAGGAATACATGAAGAGATCCTGCCCGTCACATGAGTTCAAGCTGAATGGTAGTCCATGGCATGGTGCTGGTGAGCCAAGTCTACACATTCGAAGCATGCTCTGCTACATCATCAAAGAGTTTGCAGCTTGTGGATGGAAGTTCTCGATGTCTGCCGATGTGACGTCAAGTGAGGATGATGATAGTATGAATAAAGACCAACCCTATGATGGACCTATGATGTACATAGTTGATGGTTTGCTTTTCAGCCTAATGCTGCTTCATTTATATCGAGTCCTCCAAGCTATCATGATGCATGCAAATCCTAAATCATATTACGTAGTATAGATTTACTCTTGTTATAGAGACATATAAGGTGTTAGTACTTTATAGAAATGGATATTGTTATTAATTGGCTGTCAAATTAAAACTGCCAATGCTAGACATTATTACAGGCTCGTAACATGGTATATTTTGAACCTATTGATCCCGGATCATATTTCGGAATTTTTGATCCCTGAGCCCAATGTTTTCCACACTTTTGATCCTTGATCCCCGTTTTGATCCCTGAATCGGCTATATTTTCTCATACATGATCCCGATCCCAGTGGCTGTGATCCCGATCCCAAAGAAAACATTATGATCCTGATCCCAATATAATGCTGATCCCTGATCCCTGATCCCATATATATACCATGTTAAGAGCCTGTTATTAGCAAGGAAGTAAACAAAATCAACAATTCAACGATCAAAGCACCTTCAGGATATTGAAACATCCAACACCCCCAACACCCACAGTTTGACATCACTTGTTTTGTGATGCATTTTGTATCCCTTCCCTAGCTCTCCCCACTCCGACCCCTCTCTGCTCTTCTCTTGTTCAAGACTGTGATCAACCACAAAGATTTTTGAAAGTCTTTTTTATTCAGAATGATTAACTACTAAACAACCAATTTAAACCTATTTCCTTGATGTAAAATTATCAGTAGTATTTAGAAACTGTGTAGAAAATGCAAGTTTCCCTTGCATCGATATGTTTAATTGTACAATACATCATGAAAAGCATGTTGTATTCCTCGCACTGTGCATTGTTGCTCTTATATTGTATATCAAGTGTTTATTGTATCTTATATTAAGTGTTACCCGCTTTACAGCAGTTCTCAGTCACATGTGCACCGCACGGATAAAAAGCACCGCTATAGAACGTGAAGTTGGTGGACGTCAATCAAACTTAAGATTTAATTTTCGTTTTGGAATATCTGCGTTTCATCGTAATCTGGAAGCTGAATTCCCACAACAACCTCGTCGTCGGATTCAGACATGTTTCGCAGCCCGACTGAAGTAAAAACACCATGCGTCTTATAAACACAGTTGGATTGACGTCCACCAACTTCACGTTTTATAGCGGTGCTTTTTATGTGTGCGGTGCACGTGTGACTGAGAACTGCTGTAAATTAAGTATTCTATTCTATTGTACATCGATAATCGATTATTACAAATATAGTATTGGATGTTACAGTATAGGTTGAGGTACAGTGACGTATTTCATATTTGCCAACCAACCATTGTTATTTGAACAAAGAACATTAAAAAATCTATTGTGCAAATGGCTGACAAATTAGCATCACAATGCCAACACTTGTAAACACTATGCTCACCTATATATTAAAGTTCAGTGGTATCAATATTCATAATGACTGTGCCGAAACTATTGTTAATCCCATTTAAACATATTACACCATGGAAAGTGCGCTATATAAATCCCATTTTAGTAACTCAATATTATTACACTTAATTTAGCATCCATAATCTATAATCAGTGCATTTTGCTTTAAATGTATGTATCTGATTGAAATTCAGTTACAGTAGTGTCACCTTATTTGATTTCAAAGCAGTTGCACCTAATTACACTTAATTTAGCATCCATAATCTAGGCAATGCATTGCGCTTTGTCTATATTGAAATTCAGTTACAGCAGTGTTTTAGAAGAGTCTCTTTCCTTGTTGCCAAAAGAGATCGTTCATTACTCTAGTCAAGCAATGCTTAGAGTCACCATATTGGATTTCAAAGCAGTGTCTGAACAGTGAAGGCTCTGTATGAAGCCCGATGAGACCTGCACACAACATCCCAAACGTTTCGAAAAGACTTGCGGCAATAAGAACCAGCTCAATATGCTTTGGATTTGTATCCCTGGCGATTTGATGGAACGATATGACTGATGTTATCCCAAGTGCCATTCCTTGTATCACACAGATCATGACGACTCCCCAGATACTGTGGATAAAACGATGCCATGACGCCATGAAGAGAAGAAACATGAAGAAGGTAGAGAAGAAGACGCCTATAGCTTGAAAAGGCGCGCCTCGGATATCGGGCTTTTTGGCGACAATGAGGGACATAGCACATCGTCCAAAGAACTGGCCAATGATGGAGCTGAGTACATAGTGCTGGTAGTCTTCACGTGACGACAGATCACGCTCACGGTTGAACACAAGTGTGGTAACAATGGCTCCCAGGGAAAGAAACACTGACGCATTGGAGATGAAGATTAGCGACAAGATGTCCATAGCCTTCCATACTCCAAGTAACTGCCTCATGCACAAGCTTCTTGGACGTCGGCCTGGCTTTGTTGTCTGGGTAGTCGTATCAATGGTGAGGCTGTCGATCTGTTTCTGTAGACATTCCATATGGAAAACAGCAAATGCTAGCAAGTAGAGCGTGGGCCACACGAGAGGGACGAGAAGAGCCGCGCGTGGGTTGACGTCACTCCAACACGTCATTGCTGAAAATCATTAAAACGATTAAGTTATTATGATGATGATGATCATAAACCGATGATGATTTCGATGATTATGATCACGATGATGATCAGATAATATGATGGAGACAACGATCAGTGATATGATGATAAAAGTTTAGATGAATTAAAGTGGTGACATCGCGAGAGCTAATGTTTCACAAAGCGATTCCTAGTCACAACACCACTGATTATCAAATTGCGCATTTTACACTCAACAAAGAACAAAATAAGTACGGTTACTCTGTTGTGTACTGAAAACCTATTGTATTCTTTGTGAAATTCGTTCATTAATTGTTAACTTGGACTCGTTAATTTGTGTACACTGCATGCATTTACATATGTTTATAAGGTAAATCTACGGCAATAATATATATGTCTAATAATAATTTGTATTGAGAGTGCTTTAATATATATCAAGTTATGATACTTACATACATAACACAGGGTACTTAACAGTCCCCCTGCAGTCGTCCCTGCCATGTAAGACACAAGAGCTGTCTTGTTTAGTTTTTGGGTGGATAGAGAGAGCATGTAAAGTTCTCCAATGGCCATGCCAAGTGAAGCGAAACACACACCCACATAGCGCACATTATAGCTTGTCTGAGACATAGCCACACATAACAACCCTACTACAACCATTATGAACATCAACAGACTTCTAGTGATAATCGACGTCTTTGTAAGTCCTTGGAAAATCAGGAAGAACACTTTGACGGCACATGAAGGGGCTGCAGCGGCAATGAATACCAGCCCAGTAGCTTTTCTGCTGCCTGATAACATGTCCTCAGCTGAGCATACGAACACCATGAAAGGCGCTGCCAGTAACGCCCCGAGGACGAAGGAGAAGTCATAAATCAATGGTGTAGCTGGCTTCTTTTTCTTCTTTGTTAAATTGCTTTTGAATCGGAGTGGCTTGTACTCTTCTTCAGAGTCTGTCGTTGAAAGTTCTCCTTCGCTGGACATAGCGTTTTTGCCAAATTTCGTCGTCATTATTATGCTCCACAATCTAGCCCTTTTCCCTCTGACCAAAAGTTTGTCAAACTTTCATTTTGGTGTAGGCTAATGATAAAAATGCGGTGTTCAAGAGTTTTTAAGAGAGTTCTTCACATGTATGCTTGGTGTTGTAGGCACTTAAACAATTCACACAAATGAATGATTTCAGTGAAGCGTAAATATGATGTATTGTTTGTGATCACTGCTGTGTGTCATATTTGCAAACCAAGCATAATTATTCATACGTTTTTGGCGCTTGTTTATGTCCTGACTTTTCGGTTTTAGCCACGGGAAGAGGGTTAATCACGCATAAATTATTTTCACTTGAATGATCATTTATGTTTGCTAACCCCAAAAATAGATTAACATAAATTAACGAACACGCAACAAATAGAGATGTCCTCATTAAAGTGCATCTGAAGCCCTTCATGATATTTTGCAAATCTGTGGTACATGGGGTGTATAATAAGTGTACGTAATATTCTTTGATGTCGACTTCTCTTTTCTGAGATATAAACATTTGAAATCTGAAAATGCAAATGAGGTGATGTCATCCCAGGAATTTGTCAAAGTTTTGTTTCAAAGCTGACAGCAAGCTTGTTTTTGTAAAGAAGTAAAAATGTTAATGGTAGTGTAAATATTAGTAATACAGATATTGAGCTTTAAAAAATTGCTATAATTATTTCCAGAGAACTTTTGTATATTTAATGAGGCCTGAGTAGACGTCACTTCATTTGCATTTTCAGATTTCAAATGCTTATATCTCAGAAAGGAGATGTCGACATCAAGAAAAATTAAGTACACTTATTATACACCTCATGTCAAACAGATTTGGAAAATATCATGAAGGGCGTCAGGTGCACTTTAACCCGTGAAACAAAGTATATTACAAATATAAAAAAAGTTAATGAGTGATAGTCAAATAACAACAAATTTTAAGGTGCATTAAAGAGTGATAAACTAAAATGTGTTTCAGGGGTTAATGAAAACGGCTCTATACACACACAAACAATAGATAAATAAACAAACAAACAAATGAATATAATAAATAACAATAGTGTTGAGAAGCTATTAAAGTCTGGAAAATGTAAATTTTATTATTTTCAATTGTATAATCTTGTATTATTTGAAAAGTAAATTTGCTTTGTTTTATACCATCAAATACAATTGTTTTGCAAACTAAAGATTTAGCTGTTAGAATGCTAACTATTTTGGATGTAAAAGTATTTAGTTATCAACTATTTAGTTATTGTCTAACTAAGAATTCACTCAGGTATGAACCACACAATACTCATTACAATGAAGGATACAATAGTTACACTGTTGTTTCAGTGATATGCACAAGTTTGTACAAAATAGTGCCATTAAGCAGTGGTCAAACGACTAGGATAGTTGATGATACTGGAAGGCATCTCAACTATCATCTATTATCATTCACGAGGTCAAACGGCAAAAACTATCATGTGAAATTTGAACATGTTCAAACTCTATGATAGTCCATGATAGTCGATAATAGTGCATGATAGCTGGAGGGCAAACGCACATGATAGTTGGAACTATCATCAACTATCATTGCCGTTTGACCGGGGCTTTAGACAATACATTGTTAGTTTTGTTTCACAGATATATGCTGTGCCCTCTATTTCATAATTATTTGAGTTGATTTTGCACACACACTCCTTGTAATTCATGTATGTATGTATGCATAGCCTTACATTTGTGACAATATTCTAGACAATTTAGGCTGCTTTTCAACTTAATTTGCTTTGATCTTAAAAAACTAACTTATTCAAGTTACAATATTGTAAATATTTGGATTATTATTCCAGACTGACTAACCTCCTTTTCAGGTAAGAACACATATTATATTCACATGCAAGAGAGGCTAGTGAGTCAAGACTAATAGTTAATTTAATCATATATCATATTTGGTTTTATTACATGTTATTTATGAGGGTACTTTGTGAATCGCAACTGTTACATTGTCTTGCTTTCGTATGAGTAAATTACTGAAACATAAAGAGAACAAATGAATTTAACAACATGATAATAGTATTCTTCCATTTGTCTTCTATTTTTAGTACTAGACATAGGACCCATTTTAAATTATTGTACTGTAGCTATCCACTAACAAATACACCTAATTCAAAAAAGGTTGAAGGGGCAATTGGCGATTGCACAACTGAAAGAAGCTGTGAATAATACAAATTTCTTCTTACTCTTTTCTAAATTACCCAACCAATGCCTCCCCATTCAGCGATGACCTTAGATGGGTGTTTCAAAGGTTTTGTTGAATCGTGGAGGCATTGATTGGGTAATTTAGAAAGAATTGAGAGGAAATGTATATTACCCACAGCTCCTTTCAGTCATGCAAATGCAATTGCTGTTCACCCCTTCAACCTTTATATAATTAGGTGTATGTACAAATATACATTATTGTAAAAAAATATGATTGTTTAGTACTCAATAAAAACATGTCTATGTCTGTCTGTCTGTCTATGTATCCCCCTATAATGATTAGTCCATACCATGCATCAGATTCCAGGCAGACAACAGGCTGAGGTTCAATATCTGGATAAAGGTTTTTTGCACATTCAACAAGGTTCATAACTGGACCAGAGTAGATTGGATTGGCAGTTCCTTTAGCTGAAAACGTAGTAGTACAAATATCAGCAAAGAAATACACATGACAGTGGAAATGTAATTCTTCAACACATTAATGATGGTGGTGGTAGTGATTTTGATGGTGATGACAATGTTGATAATAACAGTGGTGGGTCTGGTTGTGGTGGTTATGATGATAGTGGTGGTATAGATGATAATTGTAGTAATGAAGGCAGTGTGTTATATTGGTGACAGTGTTAATGATAACAGTGGTGGTTCTGGTTGTGGTGGTGTAGAAAAAGTGGTAGTATAGATGATAGTTGTAGTAATGTTGGTAGTGGTGATAATGCTGCTGACAGTGTTGATGATGGTGGTGATACTGGTTGTAGTGGTGGATATTATGATGGTTATGATGATGATGATTGTGGAGATTATGATAATGATGGTGACAGTAATGATGAGGGTACTGCTGATGACAATGATGGTCATTACAATGTTGGTAACAATAATGATGATGATGATAACATTGATTATGGTCATCAATGTCATTATCATTTTTCATCAATATTATCACTTCATTCAAAAGTCATGTGAACATTGTATTGATTATTATTATTTCTTAGAGAACAATATCCAACTTTGGTGAAGTTCTAGGGATGTAAATAGTGGTAATAATATAAGTGTTTTACCAGTGAAAGCAAGACCTTGGTCATCTACACACAAAACACCAATAACGCCATGTTCATTCATCCTGAATAAAATAATAAATTAAATACACAACAGTCAGGTCTCAAACCAGAGCATATAAGCCTCGAAGAGAGGGACTGCTCTTACTATGGTAAATAAATAAATAAAATACACTATAACAACAGGGACAGACCGATACAACACTTACAAATCATCTACATGTTCTTCTATAGCCTTTTCCATGTCTGTTTTGTCGTAAAAGAAGAGATATTTTGAGATATTTCACAAACGATTTTGACCAAGTCTTGTGATGTCTTGTGCTCACACGGTTATCCGCTGAACGGAAGTCATAGGCCCAACTATCCGCGCAGTGTATGCTGGTTACCAGGAAAGGCGCGAACATTGAATGACATTTGATCCAAGCTGAATTTCAAAGCATTTCAGCGTTAAACTTGGTAAGTTTTCTACAGAAATAACACTTTTAGTCGGTCAATACCTACGTATTAGCTGCTCAAGATGATATATAAGTATTTCATTGCTTAAATTTTATAGTATTTTGTGGGATTTTTTGCGAAAATTGTTTAAATTACGGCAACAAGTTGTTTACAAATATTGCTTGTGCTTATTTATGCACGTGTGGTTTTGGCAGCCTAACCTCATTTTGTATATTTTAACTTGACAGTACGAGCTAGTACACTAGAGTTCTATTGTCTGACCAAAAATAAGGCTTAATTTGTTCTTTAATGTCAATATGAGCTTTTTTTAGAAAAGTTATTTGTCGCTGTGAAAGTGAAAGTGAAACCCACTTTCTCGTAAATAAATATTCGCTAAAATTTACTACAACAAATGTAAGCAAAGTTAACTTTGATGTAAGTTTTATTGATGTGACTTCTATTATTTAAAACTACTTTTTTCTAATTTTCAGCAGTGAAATGTAAAATTGTCAAAGTATTAAGGGGGCACTAACCATTTCCATGGTAACATGGATTCAACTATAGTTATAAGCAGTGACGAAAATGATGATGTCATCACCCCTAAGCCAAAGAGAAAATCCAAAAATAAAGATAACAGTTCAGTTGTGTTTATTCCTGATGGTGACTATGGTGATGATGTCATGTTTGTTGAGCCTGAAGACTACTCCCCCAAGAAGAAGCTACGTCTTGAAGAAGAAAAGAGAACAGCAGAGTTGAAGGCTAATGAACACGTTGACTCCGAAGTTGCCGTGACGTTTGATCGTAAAGGAATTGAATTCCCACATGCAAGAGAGCATTGTCGGATAAATAGTTTTAAGAAAATAACCCCTAACTTGAAAGCAACTGTACAAAGTGAATCAAGTAATGACAAATACTGTGAGAAATGCTATTGTTTTGTTTGTGATGAGTTATCCAGCAAGGTATGTCTTTGTAGTGTTTCATTTGTCTACCTTTTTTCTGGTTTCTCTACCATTTTCTGTCTGACGTTTCAACTTCCTGAGCAGAAGTGATCTTCAGAGAGAGAAAAACAATCTTGCTTTACTTGTAAAATTATCTATAAAGAAATTGTTATCATTATCATCATACCTATACCTACATTGGTGAGACCGGCAGAAATTTGAACACGAGACTAACCGAACATAAACGTGCCACAAAAAACAAAGACCCTAACAACCACATTGCGGAACATCACAAACATACTGGCCACTCCATTAACTGGGACTCTGCCGCCTCCATTACACATTGCACCAGCTATCACCAACGCCGACTACTTGAAAGCTGGTACACCGGCTTAGAACAAAAGCCACTTAACCATTGCATAACACTACCGGCTTCCTACAATAGACTCATTAACGACTTCAAGCTTTCCGCTAACACAATGACTAACACCTACCCACGCATCAACAACAACATTACCGACGAACCAGACACATAAATAACACCGTTGTCTTTTCATTTTCTTTACTTTGAAGATGACTTCCGCTCAGGTTGTCGAAACGTCAGACATCAACACCATCAGTCTTTCTCAAAACTACACCACCCCGGACGATCATGCCTCATCTACATCGATTACACCTGGGATCAGACCATTCACTCTTATACCTATACCTGTTCATCTGCTTGCCTACATAGCTGTGTATTACAAATTACACCAAAAAAATACTTTACAATAGCAGCAGATTCATTCAAAAGTATTGAGTGATATTCAAAGCAAAATAAGTAAACTAGAGAGTCAAAGGTTTGGACTGCAACGTTTTTGACTGGTTTTAGTGTTAACCCATGTTTAATTTCTAATTTCTTTTTCTGCTAAGTTTAAATTTTTGTATATGTTTTCACAGTGTGAGAGCTGGAACGTTGGTGAAAACCCTCACTGTAATGGCTTTGCCAAGAATGCATACTGGGAGAAAGAAAGGAAGATGCATAAAAGAAAGCTTAATATGAAGGTATGTACTAACCGGTATCCCTTCCTTAAATGAAGCATAAATTGATAACTTATTCTATAACAAAAAATACAAAAGATTTCCAGCTGTACATTATATAATAAAAAGTTGTAGTGTTGGTATATGTTTTATATAGTACTGTTTATATCTCTTGTAGAACAATGAATATGTTTCTATCTTGTCAAGTCTTCCATCTATCAGCAATTCATTAATAGGTCAACTGAGAAATGCAGGTAATAATTATAGTAATATATGAACATGAAAAAATAATGCTAATTAATAAACATAGCGATTATAGCAGATATGCCATAAGTAAGATTGTAAAACTAATACAGAGTGGATGAAAATATCGTATTATGATTCAGTTTAGTTCTTTTGCATTTTACTTAAATTTTCAAGATAATAGACCATAATGATTTTGTATTATTTCCCTTGTGAATTATTTATATAAATATAATATAATATAATATAATTATTTTAAAACTATCACTCCCCATTGGGGCTCTTCTGTGAGGTTCACACAACTCTGCTCACTTGTTGATTTTTGGGAAAGGAAGGAAAACTGGATAACCCGTAGAAAAACCTTTGTGGCATGAGAAAGAACAACACATCAAACAAACTCTGTTCACTTGAGAATCAACCGAGATTACAGTGGTGAAAGGCCAACACTCTCACCACTAGGCCACCCATGCCACCCCATTAATGAGTGTCAGGGATATGTTTTACTTTATTTTGTGTTTATTTGTTTACAGAGAAGTCAGCGCAGCACTTCCGTTTGTCAGTTGACGAAATAGACAGTAATCTGTTTAGTACTTCTACTTCTACCAGAGGTAGCAATTGTAGCTGTTTGTGTCACCATCGCATGGGCATTTTAACAGCAATGAATGGTAATTGTGAAGCGTGTTTATGGGCACATACTACCCAGGCATATTTTGAAGATACATACTATGGAAAGAGGTAAGATTTTATCATAATGGTAATGGATCAGTTATGATGATAGTAATAATAATGATGGAAATAGTGATGATAATATATGATGATGAAAGTGATGGTGCTGATGGAAATGATGATGATGGAAATGATGATGGATGGTGATAGTGATGATGATGATCATAGTTATAGTGATGATAGTGATGATGATGATGGAAATGATGATGGATGGTGATAGTGATGATGATGATCATAGTTATAGTGATGATAGTGATGATGATGATGGAAATGATGATGGATGGTGATAGTGATGATGATGATCATAGTTATAGTGGTGATAGTGATGATGATGATGGAAATGATGATGAAAAGTGATGGTGATAGTAATGATGATGATCATATTTATAATGATGATAGTGATGATGATGATGGAAATGATGATGATGATGATAGTAAAAATGATGAAAGTAATAATGATGGAAATGATGATAGTAATAATGATAGTGATGGTGATGATGATAGTGAAAATGATGGAAGTAATAATGATGGAAATGATGATGATAGTAATAATGATAGTGATGATGATGATAGTGAAAATGATGATAGTAATAATGATAGTGATGATGATGATAGTAATAATGATAGTAATGATGATGATGATAGTGAAATAGATGATAGTTATGATGATGATAATCTGTTTGGGATGGCGATAAAGGTGATGATATGATAATTATGTTTGTAATTATTATGTTTCAGATACATTGAAGGAAGATTGAGAGCTTGCTGTAATGAGGCTGTTGCTTTAGCCAATAGATACCTGTCAAGTAAAAAACCATCGTGTGCGATAGTAGTGCTTGATTTGGTCACAATATCTCTGTTGTCGTTAGACATGCCTGACTTAACACACAGAATAGACTCCTCCAATGTATTGTCTTTCTCTCTTACACAATGTTGGATTGAAGCTTGCATAGATTCTAGAGTGGATAAAACACTAGTCGCTAAAGCAAAGGAACGCATCCAGAAAGCCGCCAGCTGTGAGCACAAACTGTTTTTGGCTCAAGCAAGATCACTCAACAAGTATGATCAATGTGATATACATCAATAACTGTGTTTGATGTTAATTTAAGCCATTAAGCTATTAATTTATGATGATTATGACTGTTCATGACAATGATGATGATTATGAAACTATGATGATGACAATAATGATGATTCAGTTGGTGGCAACACTGATGATGATGATGGTGGTGGTTATGATGATTATGACTGTTCATGACAATGATGATAATTATGACACTATGATGATGACAATAATGATGATGACAATAATGATGAATCTTCTGTTGGTGGCAACATTGATGATGATGATGATGATGGTGGTTATGATGATTATGACTGTTCATGACAATGATGATAATTATGACACTATGATGATGACAATAATGATGATGACAATAATGATGATTAAGTTGGTGGCAACATTGATGATGATGATAGTGGTGGTTATGATGATTATGACTGTTCATGACAATGATGATAATTATGACACTATGATGATGACAATAATGATGATTCAGTTGGTGGCAACATTGATGATGATGATAGTGGTGGTTATGATGATTATGACTGTTCATGACAATGATGATAATTATGACACTATGATTATGACACTATGATGATGACAATAATGATGATTCAGTTGGTGGCAACATTGATGATGATGATAGTGGTGGTTATGATGATTATGACTGTTCATGACAATAATGATGATGATGACTATGATGATGACAGTAATGATGATGCTGGTGGTGACAATGAAAATGAAGACAATAGTGACAATAGAATTCTTAGTTATAAGTTTGTTTTAATTATTCTATAGATTGATCAAAGACATGAAGCCAATGGATGACCCTGTGGTTCAAAAGTGTTTAAAAGGACAGTCAAGCATGACAGAATGTGCAGATATCGCCAAAGCAAGACTGCATTTTTTGAAAAAAAGTAACCGGTATGTTCCTGTTTTTTAAACTAGTTTTGTTTTTTGTCCCTCTGTAAAAACAACAAGTGTGTATGATTGTAGTGTGCTAACTGCCTTTGTAAAATACAGAATGCAGTGTGGAGTGTGTGTGAGAGACAGCAAGCCCAGACCAGCTGTATAGCTGCCAATATGGTAATCAGCCTGCTTTAACAAATGAAAGATGATGATTATTAGAACAATATAGACTACTTTTAACTACAGCACAAAGTGTTTAAAAAGACAAACATCGAGATCAAAAAAGTGCACAAGAACTTGAGATATTGAGATATAGCTATCTGTAACTAGAATTGTAACTAAAATTGTAATATTAACAAGTATAATTAAGGTGAAAACAATTTCTAAATTGAAACATATGACTAAAAACTAGTGTAAAACAACGAGAAAGACTTTGCAACTTTGAGAAAAGTGAGCCGACAAGCAGAGGTTGTTTACATAATAAGCCTCACTTTCATGTTTCGAGCGGGTGTGGCTACTAAGTTTCTCATTCTCAAGGCTATGCTATTCTCAAGTGCTATTCTCACTGCAAAATTTATTTGCACAGAGCTGTATAAATTAACTCCACATACATGCCTTATTGCATAACGTCGTTCGGAGCGTCGCGAGAAGCTGAGTTTTGACCCACCCACCCTCCTCTAGCTGGTGGAGGTGCTTTTCAGGTTCCTCTTCTTGCTGTTT
The DNA here is from genome assembly GCA_949775045.1 of Metridium senile. Lineage (NCBI taxonomy): Eukaryota > Metazoa > Cnidaria > Anthozoa > Actiniaria > Metridiidae > Metridium > Metridium senile. The sequence goes on along the minus strand of OX459102.1, from coordinate 17,009,213 downwards.
ACCTCATATCACAACAGTTGCGGATCTCACCCATAATTTAACTTACTGTGATGTGATAATGAGTTTGCAGTGAGAATATAAAACTATTCTCCTTAAATATAGAGTTCATTCATTGATTCTAATGTTATTGTGTAGATTCAAAGAGGCAATTAATTTCATCCTTGGTGTTAAAGTCATCAATGCTATTGGTGAATCGTCAATCCAGTCATATTCAGCCTATAAATGGTGTGATAATTCAGCCCCCAGGAAGGATCTTGTTGAATTTCTGGTCATCGTTGGACGATTGCAGGAGGCCATGAATGTTCTTATATTTCCATACCAAAAAGCTTTGCCGTCAAACTTGATGTCAATCAAACATGATGGTGAGATATTGTATCATTATTATTGGTAATTTTGCAATCCCAACACTTCTCAAGTGTTCTAACATTAATCCATAAGTGGTTTAAATTAAGAGAGGCGGGATGGTCTAGTGGTCAGGGGATTGAATTCAGGGCCTAATGGTCTGGGTTTGATTCCCGGCCTGGGCGATTGTGTTGTGTCATTGGGCAAGACACTTTACTCTCTCAGTGCCTTGTCTTCTCAGATAAGGACGTAAAGTAAAGTAAAGTAAAGCTGGAGGTTCCTGTCTATCATAATCTTGTCTGTTAGAATTTCTAAATCATACATTATTTTGTATTTCCAAGGTAAAATGTCTTCACATGACACATTCCATTCCATTGAGATTTAGTCTGTCCCTTTTTACTGGTCAATTGTTATCATATCAATACCATAATCTTGTCTAATAAAACTTCTAAATCATACTTATTTTGTATTTCCAAGGTAAAAAATCTTCACATGAAACATTCCATAATACTGTGATTCAGTCTATTCCTTTTACGATCTTGAAGAGACTGATCACTGGTCTAATGTATGCATCTACACCAGAAGCTTCTCCTGGTGATAAACTGTTAAAAGCTGCTGGCTTAGTACTTCCTGCTTTGTTTGTCAATAACAGTTTTCTTACTACAATAGTAAGTGTCTTTTACTCTGATCAAGGGTTATTTTGGAACATATAATTGATAATGGCTGAAATGTAAACCCTATGAATACCCAATGAATACCCTATGAAAACCCTATGAATACCATGGGAATACCCTATGAAAATCCTATGTAAACCCTCCCTATGAAAACGCTATGGATACCCTATGAAAACCCTATGTATAACCCTCCCTATGAAAACCCTCTCTATGTAAACCCTGTGTAAACCCTATGTAATCCCTCCCTATGTAAACCCTCCCTATGAAAACCCTATGTATACCCTATGTAAACCCTCCCTATGTAAACCCTATGTAAAATCTCCCTATGTAAAATCTTCCTATTTCATAAAATCTTCCCTATGAAAACCCTCCTTATGGTCCAACATGTTAGGCATATTTTACCAGGTCTTTAGCAGAGGGCTGATCACATTGTTTGTTTATTCCAGGAAGCCTTTGTGTTCTACTTTGAAAAGTTCTGCAGTATTATGTACAAGGATTTTGTCTATCCTTCTCCTGATACAGCTGAGGTAGGTACATCATGGTTATGTGGAAATTACTGAAATGTGTTACAATGATGGTAATGGTTGTGCTAATTATGATGGTGTTGAGGATAGTGGTGATCAGGTTGATGACGATGATGATGGTGTTGATGGTGATGATGATATATGTAATGATGAAGATAGTGATGGTATTGCTAATGGTGAAATAATTATGATTATGATTATTTCTATTACTAGTTTTCTTTGTAAATTAACCATCTTTTTACTTTTACAAGGCTGTACAAAAGAGTGTTATGAGCCTTTTTCGCAACAAAATCAAGCTGTGTAAGCGATTAGCCATACAAGATCTCAAGCCTCCCAAAGAGTGCAACATTCCCTTTCAGGTATTATTAATTAATAACCAATTTGAACAGCTTCTGATAAATTTAGGCCCCTGCAATTGTTGTAGTATAAATACACAGTCAGGTGATTACATGTATTTCAAAAATATATATAACCAGCTACTTTTGAAAACTATTTATTTTGTCTGTCTGAAGGGGCATCATCAGCTTTTGTCATCTAATAGTTTTATTTTGTTTGATGGTTTATTTCAGGTCTATGTGATTGAGGTTATTGCCACTGCTGCCGCCATGAAATGCTCTTTGTTCAATGTTATGACACGCCTGGTTAAAAAAGTACGTTCAAAATTCTGGCAGTAATTCTATGCATGTAAATGTCAGGATACAGTATTTGGTTGGTTAGTTGATTTTTTTAGAATATAGCCAAATTTTTTTTTGACAAAATCTTTAAATTAATATATACCTGTCAGTGAATAAGATAAATTAATAAATTAAAAAAAAAAGAACTGTCACCCACATGATGGGTCGTATGTATAAAAAAAGTTGATTGATTGACTGTTTGCTTGCTTTCTTGCCTTCCTGTCTCTGTCTGTCTGTCTGTCTGTCTGTCTGTCTGTCTGTCTGTCTGTCTGTCTGTCTGTCTGTCTGTCTGTCTGTCTGTCTGTCTGTCTGTCTGTCTGTCTGTCTGTCTGTCTGTCTG